>PVJD01000712.1:9365-367347 GCA_004026545.1 Mormoops blainvillei
GTATATGAATTGGGGGGGGGGGGGGGGGGTGCGCGATTCCTCCCAGGACAGGACCTTTGTGATTATGTCGGGCCCACTGGAATAATCCAGGATACTCTCCTTAAGGTCAGCTAATACCAACCTTAACCCCGTCTGCTCCCTTAATTCCCCTTTGCATTAAAACATATTCTAAGGATGAGGACGTGGACATCTTTGGCGGGGACCAGGAGGGTGTCACTTTACAGATCATGCTCACTGTCTTTTTTATTTAATATCAAGTGTTTGTTAGGAAATCTGGTATACTGGCTACATGTTGACGCCTCACTTACTTTAAATAACTGATAAATGGAGACCATTAGAAAGAACTGCTACTTCAGTGAGGGATGCAGCGCCTGGTAAATGTAAACAGGGGCAAAATATATTTTCGGGTTAAATAGATCATTCTAACAATTATAAAGATAGATGTAATGTTTTAAAAAACAATTAAAAATTTAAGTATGTGGATATAGCCAACAGTCCTAGAAGTACTTTATGTTTTATGTTGATACTATTATATCTAAATATCAGACATTAAAAAACATACTACATTAATATCACATATCTCTTAACAACAAATTAGTAACCCAACTGCATTTAATGTAAAAGTACACTGTTTAATAAATATTATTTCTAAAATCATTCTTCTGGGAAAGAAAGAGAACATTTTCTCAAATGATAAAAAGGAGGTAAAATCTGTAACCAAGATGGAGAATTTACATAAAGTCATCATGGAAAAAATAAAATAGAAATTAGTTCTTTTTCAGAAAAAGAAATAAGCTTCAAATTTGGTGGGAGTTCTATAGATCATGTTTTTTTCCATTCTACTCATCCCATAGAATAGCTGTGCCTCACAATCAATAATTTAAAACCCGATTTCTAATAAATAATCATTTTACTGAAACTAAGGCAGAAAATACAGACAGTTTATAGGAAATGTTCTATAGAAACTATAATTTGAGGTCAGGATTCAAACAAAAGAGCAAAAGAAAACAGCAAAGCAGCACCGCTTATTCTACGGCTCTCCCATGCGTGAGACAGATACAGAAGTTTCCAATGACAATACAAAATGTGGCAACTGAGGCTCACAGACCGTGTGCCCAAGCTCAAGCAGCTCGTAGGGGCGGCACTGGAACTGGAGCTCAGGTTACTGTGGCTGCAAAGCTCACGTCCCATTCCACGGTGCCTCCCTGAATCGGGAGAGAACGGACCATGTGGCTATCCAGTCTCTTCACCTAGAGAATATACTTTGTATGGGAGTATATCACTCTATGCATAATACACATCTAAATCTAATTTAAATATTCTCTTAAAAATATCCAGCTGATATGTTAAGGATTATATGCCGAGCCTAGTAGTTTTAGGTAATATATTTTTAAAGGGATTTGTAGCCTGTGTTTACATTTTCCTTTCCAGGAGTTGTATTACACAGGACTTTTGTCCCAGCAGGACAGTTAAAACTTTATGGGGTGCCTGATCTGTCGTTTTGTCCACTGAATTTTCTAAGTCCTTAGCTCTAAGGACCTCAGATAACACAAAGCCTCGCATCTTGAGCACAGTGCATCCTGTTTATAAGGAGGCCCGGAAGCTGATAGGCTGCCTGTGCTCTGTCGAGTCCTTGTCCAAAATGGGTCTCAAGTGTTATTGATTTAGTTATTTATTCAACTTGTTTAAAAGTGAGTACAACTGTACTTTAGGTCCGGGTAAATTTAATCCCTACTGAATATAGGATAATTTTCATAATTGATGTTACATGATCACCATATTACTCTTCCAGCATTGTTTTTCTTTGCAGTATTGGCTGCTTCAATAGTGAAGCAGTGTTGAAAGTATCTTTTTTTGAAAAGTATGATCACTCAATGACAGATCAATTTTTAACTTAAAAAACATAATCAGGGCATTCTTTTAAAATAACAGTAGAATTTTCTCCAACTAGAAAAAAGTTAAACAAAATAGGTAGCTCCAGCAATAATTATTGATGGGTAATAAAATCTATTAAACAACAAAGCCAGGTTTTTAATACAATTCTTTTTTTAAAAAATTTCATTGAATTTATTGGGATGACACTTCATTAGTACAATTAAAGAGGTCTGCCCTGGCTGGTGTGGTTCAGTGGATTGAGCACCGGCCTGCAAACCAAAAGGTCACCAGTTCGATTCCTGGTCAGGCCACATGCCTAGGTTGTGGGCCAGGTCCCCAGCTGGGGCATGTGAGAAGCAACTGATTGATGTTTTTCTCCCTCCCTTCCCCTCTTTCCCCTACCTCTAAAAATAAATAAAATCTCTTTTAAAAATTATATAGGTTTCAAGTGTACCATTCTATAATACATCATCTGTATATTGTACTGTGTGTTCATCATCCAAAGTCTCCTCTGTCACCATTTATCCCCCATTTACCCTCTTCTAGCTCCTCCCACCCCCTGATAGGGCTATGGTCTCAGATTAGATCTTCAGGATTAAGAATGAATTTTAAGAACAAGAAATAATTCATTGAAAAGGAAGATTGCCTTTTCTTGCATTTGTTTTCTAGGTTTGAAAGGAAAATGGGGATTAGTAACCTACAATTAACCTGCTGTATTTGTGCACTTCTCATTAATCAAAGTGTTTTCCATTGTAACCAATGAGGCTGAGCATCAAGGTAATATTTCTTCATTAGGGCTGCTTGGTTTGTTTTTGGCCTTTGTTTCCTACTGAAAAAAAAATTAACTGGTGATAAAATGACGTCTGTTTTGTTACTGGTGTTCACTGTTTAGTTATAGGGATCACTATAACCCTCTCTGCGCTTGCTATCCGTAGTATTGGAGCACTGCATTTACTGAGTTGGGAGGCTAGACTCAGGGAAATGAGGTCACACGTATTTTGTAATCTATTTATATGCATGGATATAAAATACACCTTTCCTTGGATACGAGGGGGAAAACTTCTTTTTAATAGAACTAAAGAGAAAAATGAGGTATTTTCTTTCTAAAAATACCCATGCGCTATGTGTCATTACACAATAATGATTGACATCTGCCCAGAGGGCTTAGTCTCAGGGAAGGATAATAAATGGCCAAAAGCAAATAGCTCATTAGGAGTTAGAAAGCAATGACTTTTTATATCCTACAGCTAAATGTGCGACAAATATGATAATTGGCCTTACATTTTCCAAATAGTCTCCCTTCTTTCATTACCTAACAGGAATACATACCACTGCAAGTCAGCATGTGTTATAGATGGTTCCAGTAGAGGAATGCTACCTGTAAATAGCTTGGTTAGTCAGAAATGTACTGACTTCAAGAACAATATTTCAATTGCAGTCATTCCCTCCTCATATGTGAAGGTCATGTCTTAAAAATCCCCCTGGGAGTAAAATTACAAGTTGAGAAACTACCACTGCAGAAAAATGAGGTTGGAGGTCACAGTCAAGAACAAATCTATAAAAGTCCTAATACTGCCCTGACTGGTGTAGCTCAGTGGATTGAGCGTTGGCCTGTGAACAAAAGGGTTGTTGGTTCGATTCCCCAGCCAGGGTACATGGCCGGTTTGCGGTCCAGGTCCCCAGTAGGGGGCGCATGAGAGGCAACCACTCACCGATGTTTCTTTCTCTCCCTCTCTCCCTCCCTTTCCCTCTGTCTAAAAATAATAAAATCTTTTTTCTAAAAGATTAAAAAAAAAAGCCCTAATACTTTTCACTCATTAAATACCTGTGCATGTTATGTAAGTGGTACACACTAAGTTAAGATAAAAACAAAGATTTTTGCTCATTTTAAAATTTGAAATAATGGGTATTACATTATTAATTTCTGTTTGTCTTTCCTAGCTCTCTAGAAATTTCTCAGGATCTCTTTTTTTACTAATTTCAATGTCCTAGGTTTTGTTCTGCTTTGTTGCACAGATACCCATATGCCAAAGCAATTTCTGTGTCTGTTGGTCTATCCAAATGCTTGACTGATTTCTCACTTGATAATGCCTTATTAGTAAAAGAAAGTATTTTATAATAAAATACCATGTATTTTAATATGTAAATGCTCAAGAAAGGCTTCACTAGAAAGCAAAAGACACATCTCCCAAAATTTCTCAAACGCTCCCTAATGGACAACATTTACCCCAAGAAGAACCTCTAATGTCGGATCTGTTGCTTGTTCTTATCCAGCCCACAGGCTTAAGAGTGACTTTTGCACTTTTAAATGGTTGGAAAAGAATAAAAGAAGGAGAATATCCTGTGACATTATAATTATATGAAACTTGAAATTTCAGTGTTCATAAAGTTTTATTGGAACTCGGCTTCTCTCTGGATGCTTTTGTGCTACAACCACAGAGCTGAGTTGCTGTGACAGAGTGATGGGCCTGCAAAGCCTGAAGTACTTACTTACCTGACCATTTACAGAGAAAGTTTGCCGACCCCTAATCTGAACTGCAACATCCCCCAACACATCAAGTGCTTATTCTAGCTCTGTCATAGTCCCTCTTCAGGCACAATGTCATTCTAAGGCAGGGTTTTAGCCTGTCCACTCTTGCCCCAATTCAGTTTAACTCTGCTTCAGGGGTTTAGTATTTTTGGTTTGGTTTTGTTGTTTTGTGTTTTAATTCTCTCCAACAGAAATGACTTTAATTGTGCATAAAACCTATGTATTTATGTTATGGTGACTTCATTGAAGTCACCAGGGGCCTGTCCACACAGAACATATTTATGTTATATCTAACTATTATTTCATGAGATTCCTTCACCTAACTGCCAGAAATTAGTTCCCATCACATTTTCCTACCATTCATTCTGCAGGTCACAAATACCTCGAGAGCTCCATGGTCAGCCCTGTGGGGGCTTATGTCCTGCCACAGGAGCACCACCCTGCTGGCCAGATGTGCCTTCCATGGCGACTGCCACCACGACTTGCAGCTGTTGACAGCTCTGCTCCTGGCTGCTCTTTCCAAAGCGCAGGGCGGACTCTGATTCCAAGGGTCTGAGACCCAGCCTCCATCAAGGCTTAGCCATGAGGGGAGAACTACACTACAAAACATAACTGATGGCTGCTATAAGAACAGCTACTTTTAAAGCCATGGCCCCAGAATTTCTGGAACCAGAACAACCAGTCTCTAGGAAATCACCACCCACCTCTTGGTCTTCGCGTCTGGGACCAACAGATTCCCCATGCGATGTGGAGGACGCTGCCCTTCTCAACGCAAGGCCCAGGTCACAGTCTACTCCATGTCTGGGGAGTTAACCTTGTCTCCAGACATCCATTCTCAAGGGAAACCCTGTCCTCAAAGACTAGGGACTGAGGTGGCACCAAGGCCCAGACAACAAAAGTCCAAGTCTGTCCGTACGATTTTCCCAGCATCTCAGTTCTCTCCTACTCTCTGCCATGATCTTTTCTCTAACATGAGGTAACAAGAAAATCAGGTGTGCTCTTCTCTCTGAGCCCCGTCTTAACTTATAAGCATACCTAGAGCAAATTATAATTTTCAAGCACAGAGCATCTGTATTTTAATTTCGAGTTTGTGTGTACGGAGGGGTAAATTTTTCATAAATCATACTGCCAATCTCCATTATTTAACAGCTCTTAACACCTCCGTGTGAAGCATCTTTATTGAACTGTCTCGCCGTCAGCACATCCTGAGAGTAAAAGGTTGGGTGTTTGCTTTACATCTGCATAACTGATAATACCCACCAGAGTGGAGCCTCCAGGAATAAAAAGGCGGGTCTGCTCCAACTGTGGGGGAATTCCTGGGGCTCTCTAAGAGGCCATTTTTTTCAATCTGAAAAACCATAAAACTTTAAGTCTAGTGCTTTGAACAGAAACCGTAACTAAAATCATTACTATTTACAAAAAGGTATATAGAATAACATTAGTGTATATTAGTATTTCACAAAATTGAGATTGTTGGAGCAGAGGATTTTTATATTCTTCTTGTGTTTGTTTTCAAAATACTAAGAAGAGATCAATTAGCATTTTATACCAATTTATCTACCCACTCTTTTTTAAACCAATGGAAAATATTCTGTTTAAACCATTTCTAAATACTTTCAGGGTTTTTATAATAGATTCTTGTCAGCTTGAATACTTCGACTGTAGTTGTCTGTTGAAGGTTTAATTATGTCCTCCCGGTTTCGCTGAAGTCACCAGGGGCCTGTCCACACAGAGCATGCACGGCTGAAAGACACAGGTCTACGCATTTTGTGGCAGGTGTACTTGCCTGGTCTGTCCACTCTACGTGCATCTTATCACATTATTTATCAGTTTCTTCCCCACTCAGTTTAGGTGTTGTTAGCAATTTAGATTATTTTAATGTAGGCCTTAGTAAAGACAGCAAACACATTAGATTAGCTGAGAATGACTAAACCCATAGTATAGGATAAGTATTGTATAATTCATTAACAAATATTTATAAATAAATATAAATGAAGTAATAAATAAACTGATCAAACCAATAAATACTTCCTTTAACTTTGTAAACTCTCGTTGTTCAACAGGAAATCAATCGTGGCCTCAAATCAGACCTACAGCGAGCAGGAAGTAATTGCCTGTTGACTTAAGAAAGGCATCTGCAGAAAACATGACTCACTTGATTGTATAGGGACCCATAAAACGCACATAAACATATTTTAGTTTTTGACCTGAGTGCCAAATATCATACATTGATAGAGTATGTTTTTTAATTTAATGAAGTTCTGGAATGCAGTTCTAGCTTGCAAATATTTTTAACAGAAGCTTCACAACAGCACAATGACATGTGCTCTCTGTCCTTAAAATAGAACGAGACTCTCTGTGGGCCAATCATGAGGTGTGAAATCAGCTCACCTCCCAGGCTAGTCCAGCAGATCCTGTTCACACATCAAACCAATGCATAGATCTATACATAGCTACTTGTTCTTTATCCTGATTTGTAAGTGTAGCTTATATACATATCTCAAATATCTCCTTGGAGGTGTAGCTTTTTTTGTGGAGCAAGTAATTTCCTCTAGACAATTAATTGTAGTAGTACTTGTTACACCCATTATATTTCACTGAAGAGAACTGAGTCTCACTGCCACATCTTGCTGCAAAGGAGTATGGGAAATGTAGGCTCAGCCTCTAACAGGAGAATCATGTACTCAGATAAAATATCCTTCAGTGGACCAAGAGGAAAACAACACAGAGAGATAACGAGCAGGTGCCTATTTGAGCACTTTATTAAGGGTTCCCCAGTCCTGCTTTTTATCTGTTTTTACACTGTGAGTCTAAACCTCGAGGGAAGAAATTATGTGCCAGACCTACGTTGCTCCTCACCCCAGAGAGCTGCACGTATTAGGCCACTTGCTGCGTTTTAATTAAATTGAATCCAAGTCCCAACAAATAATGGGTTACTTATTGCACATTCGGTGAATGTGAGGTCTTACTTTAAGGAAGGGTCTGCCCAAGCAGGAGCAATGTGTACCTTTTGCCAGTTTGTACCAACTGAGGATGTCTGTGCGGGAATCTGGGTATCTGTTCCTTTGACTCCCCACCTTTGTGCAGGCCACGCGGGCTAAGAGGACAGAACTCGGTTTACAGCAGGAAGGACAACAATGCTCAACAGCCGGTTGCTCACCATCGCTTTATTCTACCAGTATCAGGCCACGTACTTTCGCGAGTATTCAAAATTAAATATTCCGTATTAGGGTTAGGAAATAGCTTCATTTTCAAAATTATGTTGACTCTGGTTAGCTGATGTATTAGCCAGGGTTCTCCAGAGAAAAAGAACCAGAAGGAGAGAGAGAGACAGAGACAGAGAACATGAGAAATCGCCTAACATGATCACAGAGACGGGAAGTCCTAAAATCTTTAGCTGCCAAACCGCAGGCCCAGAAGGACCGATGGTGTAAGTTCTAGTGTGAGTTCCAGTCTGAAGGGAGAAGACCAGATCCCAGCTCAAAGTCAGCCTGGTGGAGAGAGTGAACACCCCCTAACGCAGTCTCTCTGTTCTATTCAGCCCCCAAGGGGCTGGATGCAATCCACACTGGGAAAGGCCATTAGCTTTACTCAGTCCACTGATCCAAACGTCAGTCTCATTCAGAAACACCGTCACGGGCACACCCAGAATAGATGTTTAACCAGGTATCGGGCACCACGTAGTCCAGTCAATTTAACACATAAAATGAACCATCATGGCTGATGACTGTCCGAATTCTCTTAGTAAAAGTTCTGAATTGGATCAAGCATGACAAAAATATTAGGTAGATAATGAGAAAAATAATTGTGCTTTTAAAAATAATTTTTTTTTCTAAAGAACTGTAATTTGTCACTTCACCTTAGGTGTAACTTGGGATATATTTTAAGGAAACAACCACACTCCAAGCAGAATTAATATGAGGTACTCGGGGCTACTTACCAGGAATAGAATATATATGCAAACAGAGAGAGAACATGTAGCAGTTTCAGAAGATCTTGTGATAAATTTGGATAGTGGCCTTTTATTCTTCTCACAGTAGTTTTCCCATAGTATTAAAGACTTTCTGAGGTAGCTATATAAACATGACATAGAATAAAAATTTAGGAATAACATCACAATCAAGTTTTTTCCTCTATAAAATAATTTGCAGGCTTTTAGGCTAGCTGTATCTCTTGAAATGATGTATAAAAATGATAATGACTCAAACAGTGTAACAGACAATCAGTTCAGATAATTACGGCACAAGAGTGGGTATCTTTTATTCCAACTGGCTATTTTAATTGATCAGATAAGCCTAAAAGCAATTTCTACTTAATTTGTGTTGGGCATATATAATTTTAGCAGACTTGAAGCATCATTATGCTCCCTTAAAATTTTTGTTAAGGCTCTTTGGGAAACTGTAGTGTCAAAATTTTAATGGCTTTATCAAGGACATCAAGCTTAAAACATTAACAGAAAAACCCCTTCATAATATCGCATTGGTTTCCGGATTTCAAGATACAGAACATACGAATTTATCAACTTTTCTCTTTATTCAGGCTCACAGTGAAGCCTAATAAGGGTAACATAAGACCTACAAAAATATTCTTTAGGACCAAAAAGATAGAATGCCTGTTATGAACTAATAGTTTCACTACCGTAAGATAGTTCCCATATGACTCCCAAAGATATCAAGGTTTCAGTGTGTATTAAGTAGGTAAGGAAATATCAGAGGGGAAGCCTAGACTACAAAACTGGACTTGAGATTTATTTGTCTCCCTCTTCCAGTGCCTTTGTACATAAAATGGTGACAGTTGGCAGTATTCTAATGTGACCTGCAGACAAACCAGGTTTTTGCTTAAACGAGATAACTATTGACTGAGAAGGCTGCCAAGGGGGGGAAGATTCCACTCGGATTTTAATGTCATAAACCATTCCCAATCAGACTCGAGGCCTTATTTCTGCTCTCCATCTGCTGCTGGACTGAGGCGGTGAGCAAAGTGCTTCTAAGGACTGTCGGCTCACAGTCCACATGGGCAAAGCATCCTTGTCAGCATCAGTAATGCAGGCAGACAAGTGGATGTTTATTTTAGATCATTTGTTCTGACAAGACTGTCGATTTGGAGTTGCTGCCACTGTGGGTTTGGGGAAGTACTGGAAGTGGCTGCGGGCGGAGAAAACCCCCTAAAGGGGGCTTCTGGGGAGAGGAGTCAATATCCTGCTGAAAAGTCTTCTTGGATTCATCCACAGTTAGCTTTGAACTTGCAAAATCTAAAGTGAAATCAAACTCTATTTCCATCACTTGATTCAATAAAGAAGTAACCATGGCAATTTCGGGCACTGCACTGGGACTGCGGACGGAAAAGGGGGGACTATGTCTCAAACTGAACATATGTGACATATACCTTAGCAACATTCATAGGAAAAGCACTGGAAAAAGCGGAGTATCTGAGGGACAGATGACAAGACCTTGGCTGCTCTTTTTCTGGTTCACACAAGTAGAAACTAAAGTTATTTCACATCTCACTGTTTGAATCTCTGCAATTTTTGTTCTTAGAGTGAGCAAGGCTTGGGCTCAGGGAGAATCAGAACAGAAGTACTTCTTGGTCAGTTAGTAGCACGTATTGCTGAAGTAAGATAAATGGATGCTGATTTTGAAAAGCAATTATTCTGCAGAAAGGATACAGCCGTCCCTCTTTTTAGTGTGATGAACAATGTGTTTACTATAAAATGCTAATTAGCCCTTAAAGTTATTAATGTAATTAAACTAAATTACTTTTTGAAGGAAGAAGAAAATAAAATATCACCAAGTTACCAGTCCTTCAAGGAGGACTTGGAGCTGAAATAAGAGGATAAGGGGGTGAGGGGCGCACTGGCATTGGTGTCCGTGAGAAAGGCTCTATCATGCAGACCTCGCAGGAGCAGAACCGGCACTTCAGAGCGGGTGCCATGCCTGCCTCATTTAATCTCTGGTAGGGCGTCCTACTTTAAGGACTCTCTAGAAGAATCGTGTGGGCAGAGACGAAAATGAAAAATATAGTGTTACAAATAAGTATAGAGGGTTTTGGAGCGGGTCTGTCTATATTTCTCACAGAGCTCCCAAGTTATGTGGCTAGGGCAATATTGCTGTCTTGCCCTCTCTGCCTTCTTAAAATACAGAGGTGTCAGTCTAGTCGTCTGGAGTAAATAAAATTACCTTGCTGCGCAGATAAAAAGCATATTAGAAATTCACCAGGCATGTTCAGCGTTCCTTAACTGAAAATCAGGTTAGGAGTCCTCAGCAAGAGAGAGGGGAGTAGGAAGGCCTCGTTGCCCCGATTCCCAACACTCTCACGATAGGAATCCCATATGTCACACACAGCAGAAAACCCAGCCTAATGTGGATTAAGCAAAAGCAGGATGGCTTTTCTTTTATCACTGGACACCCTGAGGCATAACCGGCTTTTTGATTCAGAAGTCCCCCACACCCTTCAATGATCCTCAGCATTGGGCCCTGCTCTCCTGTCGTCTCTGCCCTCAGGCCAGCCCCCCTCACGGCAGCAGCACTGGCTGCAGTGGCTTTAGAAATCAGAGCCGGCAGCACACGGTCTGTGGGAGGAGAAGGCTCAGGTCTCTGAGACGAACAAGGAGGTGGGTCACAGGCAGGAGGCTCCTGCAAAGGTCTACTTGTCTCTTCCTGAGTCACGCGCCCCGGGCCACAGGCTCTCTGTGTTGCCTACCCAGGGACTGTGACCCCTGCCTCCTTGGCAGCGGAAGCTTGCCAGTGTGGAAGTGTGGAGCCCTCACGGGCTCGGGGAGTGGGCCAGTTCCTCAGCCTAAATAACAAGCCGTAGTTGAGCCAAGTCAATCGTGGTAACACTACAACTTTTTCCAGTGACTGGTTCAGGGCAGCAGAACCTTTGGAGAAGCCTCCTGGAGGTCCGTGGAAAAGTTTTTCCTCTTTAAGAATAGAGATAAAGTTAGGCAGACCTCTCTAGTCCATCCATTCGACTCCAGATGTTGTTGCAGAAGGAAGTGAGACCTGAAACTGCGGCGACCCTCTGGTAAACACGAGAATCTTGGAAGGGCTGACTCAGAGGCTGTGCTGAGCCATGGAAAATGACTGGGAACCGCCTTCTTCCAGAAATCATGTTGGGGGAGCGGGGAGTAACCGCCTGTCTTTTATGACACTTTTAGTCAGGTGTTCTGTTATATGTACCCCAAAGCATCCTAACTGAATAAATCAGTTCTGAGGAGCCAGGCGATGGATGCGATGACGGTCTCAAGGTTTACCAAGGGCGGGCGGGGGGCGCGCAGTGGGTCGGTCCCATGCAAAGAGCTCAGCAGAGAGAGGAAAAGAGGAGTTCTCCAGTGGAAAATTTAAGTGATTTCAAGAACGGCAAAGGGAAGAAGGGATGTTGGCAAAGCAATCCAGGAAATGGCCGAGACACATGACAATCCACCTCCATCAAAAATGCCTTTCCAGGTGCTCACCAGGCACCTGCAGAATCTCTGTTAACTGATATGTAATCACACCAAAGACCCTCCCCATTTGCAGGTGTCTGCTGAGAATGTCTTCCTGGATGTCCTACAAGTTCATCACGCCCAAATGTTTAAGATAAATCTCCCCTTCCTCCTCAAAGGTCAATCGATCTTTCACATTCCACAGCTCACAGCATAATGTCTTTCACCAATTCAAATAAACCAGAAACTGCAAAGCCGTTTTTGGCCCTTCTTTCGTCACCATCTCCAGCTAGGGCCATGACTTCTGTTTGTCCCCTGTCCAAAGCGTCTCTTTCTTGGCTTTGCCTCTTGCTTGTACCTCCCACGTCCTTGCCCTCGTCACTGTCTTATACCCACCGCAGCAATGTCTGGTTGGACTCTTGGACCAGACACATCTATCTTCAGTCCATCATCTCATTACTGTTAGAATTACAAATATCACTGAATAATGTTTAAAGCAACCCTTCAGAAATTTCTTAAACCGTTCCTAACATAAAGCCTCAGACCATCTGTTTCCCTAAGTCCATACTTCAAAACACTTCTAAATACACCATGGTCATTAAGCTAACAATAAGCGAGATAATGTAAAGAGAAGTAACGTTTGCTAAAGAATGTGGAGACATTCCTAGGGCCAAAGAGTAGAATGAGCGGGGGCTTCGGAGTCCAGCATTCCGGGCCCCGAGTGCCAGCTCACCAGCTAAATGAAAACGGGTCACATCTCTCTCCCTCTCAGCGCCCTGCTTCTTTCCTCCTTAATATGGGGAGTAGAGCTGCCTCTTTGAGAGCTGACAGGAGCTTTAAATGAGGTAACAGAGGTTAAGTCTCTAGCGTAGAATGAGAGTAGAGTCTCGACAAATAGCCGCTATTAATGTTGCTCTTCTTACGAGGCACTTACAAAATACTGGATTTTCTTCCTTATCCAAAACCAAGACTACTGCAGGGATTTGTTGTGTTAAATCCATAGATTGTATATATGTCCCACATTAAATGGAAAACAGCAGTCGAACAAATAAGACAAGCAAACGGACAAAAACTAACAGACAGAGACAACAGTTTGGTGGTTACCAGAGGGGAATGGGGATGGGGGTGGGTAGTAAATGGTAAAGGGGGTCAAACATATATGGTGAAGGAAGGAGATCTGACTTTGAGCAGTCACAATGTAATATGCAGATAAGGTATTAAGAGATTTGTACAGTTGAAACCTGTAGAATTATATTAACCAATGTCACCCTAATAAATTTAATTTTTTAAAAACCCACACATTCATGTACTAACGATCATACACTTTTCTCATGAGAGTGCACCCGAGGTCTGTACTCGGTGACAATACGCAACACTAGCAAGCTTTTTTATTCTGAAATCCTAAGCACAAATCCAATGAGCAGCAGCAAATTGAAAGGCAGGAGGAGCGAAGTGAAAACAGAGAAAATTAGGAGATGACAGCAGGAAAGCTTAAGGAGATGCCTTAGCATAACGGGTGTAAGAACTCACAATGCACAATGCAGGGCAAAGTCCTGCTCAGCCCAGAGAGATCCGGAGGGAGAGGTGCAGAGGAAGAGGTTAAGGGCACAGGTTCTGACCCCGGCCGCACCGGCCTGAGCCCAGCTGTCCCGCTAGCTAGCTGAAACTTGTCTCAGACAAGTTTCTCAACCTCTCTGTGCCTGCTTCCTCTCTGCAGGACAAGAAGGATCGCTGTATCTGCGTCACAGGCACACGTCAGGGTGTGCAGCTGTAAAGAATGCTGCAGTAAGGCACTTAAACAGCACTGACCCACGGCGATGGCCATGGGGGCACTCGCTTCCATTCTCACAGTACAGTTTCGTCAACAGTGCTGGAGGGAAGGGCTGCATCGCCCAATATTATACTCACATCCCCTGTTTTTAAAGAGAAGTGGCAGTACCTTTGAGAATTAGTTCAATCAAAAATGTTACATTCTTTAAAAGGTCTGGTGCTTCTGGTGGAAATGTTAGGTATCTGAAATACGTATCTGGAATTCCGCTGAGAGTAACAGGAAAATGAGATGCTGCGTCTAGCTTCAGAATTTTTAAGTAGACGTTATTTTCAGTATATTAAAAGAAGTCTTTTCCCTCCATGCCTTCAGAGCTGAAAAGAGGCCCAGGCAGAAAGATAAGACAGCTCTTTTGAAAGGAGCTCCCGAGCAGGACCGTGGGAGAGCGCGGCCCAGCTGGAAGCCCCCCAGCAGGGAAGACCGGGCGCGGTTCAGATGGTTCTGAGTGACGGAGCGGCCCCAGCCTTGGGGTTTGTGGGACTGCCGGAACCTCGGAACCAGGCTTCCCTACCTCGCCCACAACTCTGTCACCGAGGCACTTCTGTTCTGGAAGGAAACCACAAAATGGATCTCTTATTCCTCTTCCCTTAATTGAGAGAAGCAGGGACAGTGGTTCTTGCATTTTTATAAAGAATGGGTGAAACCTGCCTACTAAATTTCTGTTAGTATATTGTCTCAAGCTAGTAGGTCTCTTCACTTTAGAGATTTTTAAAAAATAGGAAGTCACTCAGAAAATGCTTCATTCAATATTCAGTCCAAAGGCAGATTAAAATCATTTATCATCATCATTCATAACTTTTCATTGTATCTCATCAGGAGAAAGAAAATAAGTTGTCCTGACTAATGGTCTTAATTCGATCTAATTTTGACAATAAGTTAATATGGTCTTCAATTTCAATCTTTGAAATAAATCTTCTGAAAGTGAAAAGAAATGCCAGCCCTATGCCAAGACAACTAAAGAGAGAGTGCGCTCTCTCGGGAGTGCCATCTTTTCTCATTTAGCCACTCCCAGCGACTCTCAGGAAGTCTGAACAAAGGGTCAGTGAGGCCGGGGCCAAGCAGTTGCTTGACAACGTCCTCCAGCTGCAGGTGTGAGCACTAAATACCTGATAGATAAATCAGACTGAGATGCTGGTTTTATTTTCTTCTAGAATCTTCAGGATTCTCCCAGCATTTATGGCTTAACTCCAAATAATCAATTGTTTACCTTGGTAAGTTCTAGCTGAAGGATTATTAAAAGACCCACATAAATATTTATCCTTTAAAAAATAACTAGAAGCAAATCAAATCTGAGAGCACAAATGAGAATATCCCACTGCAGCCAACTACTTTACCCCATCAGGGTAAGAGTCCGTTAGTCGACAAACAAAAAATTCAATGCGTTTGCTCTGTAAATACGAAAAAGAGGTTTCTTAAAATTCCCACCTTTTCCTAAGAATAGTAAAAATAATAGCTAACACGGATGGAACACCTACTACGTGCCAGGCCTGCTGTTATGGTTTAAATACATTATCTCCTTTAACCATCTCATCAGCCCCATTCAGAGAACCCTACCCACACAGCTCCACTTTAAAATTAAGGCTTAGAGACACTGAAGAAGTTGCCAAAGACATTACTTTCAAACCAGAACTTTAATTTATCTTAATATACTACTAACAGGCCTAGTTAAAAAAAAAAAAAAAGAATATAAGGCAACAATCTTAACCTGACAAACTGTTTACCTCAAGCTGACAGACAATACCATGTTGTTGACTCGTTTTGATAATTTTTAAATTTATCAAAATAGCAAACATTGCAAATACAATAACATTTTTTAATGTACTGGAACATTACTTGTAGAAGGGTGATGTCTGACTTCTCTGGACAAAAGTTTATCAATAACTGAAAAGACTCTTAGATATTTTGTACCTTTCTTCAGATCATTTCTATATTATACACTTATGCTAAGGGAATAATTAGAAATGTGGACAATAATTTATATGAAAATATATCCTTTGAAATGTTACATCTAACTTTGAAAAAAATTGGAACCAGCAAAATGGTTAAATTAATTTTG
This sequence comes from Mormoops blainvillei, assembly GCA_004026545.1. NCBI lineage: Eukaryota > Metazoa > Chordata > Mammalia > Chiroptera > Mormoopidae > Mormoops > Mormoops blainvillei. The sequence goes on from PVJD01000712.1 coordinate 25,078, forward strand.
GTTCATCCTTATGGCAGAATATTAAAGTAACTTCCAAATGTTTCAACATTCACTAAACTTAAAAATGGTCTGTATCAAGATACAGATATATAAAGCTAAATGAAAAAGGATAGACTATTTATATACTATATGATCCCAATTATGTATCTATGTACTAACAGAAAAAGATGGGAATTAAATACATCAAGAGGTTGACATCAGGAGGATGACAGTAGCTACTTATGTGTGGTAGGTGAATGGTTGATTTCGATTTACACCTTTCGACGTTTCCGCATTTCCCGAAGTCTCTACAGGGAACCTGCATAACTTTTACGCTCTTAAAAAATATTAGAAAAACAAGAGGGTCTCAACTAATGGTATCCTGTAGGTGACAAATATGAGACTCTCAATTTTAGTCAGCAAGAAGCTCCATTATTAGTGACTTATTTTTATGCACACGCCTGTTCAGCCTTCACAAAGGAAGCCACCCCGTCACACTGCTGGTCCCCGCCGCCGTAAACGCACGCCAGTGACCTTCAGTGTGGTTCCCACCGCGGGCACACCCTCCCGCCGGTCTGGCTCTTTCCCACTGTGCCACACGCCGTCGGTCCTGCCAAACGAAGCAGGGAACAAGGGGCGGGAGCCTGAGGTAAACAATCGCCACAGCTGTGCTCGAAGTGTAAGCAACACATCTTTTCAATGTAAAGATAAAACTGTCACACACCTTCTGGCATCGACAACGTCTCTCCAATTCAACATTTATTCATCCACTAGGAAACATCAGAATGAATTATTTCAGGTTCTAAACTTTGTATTAGGGCAATGGATCAATGAAATGACTCTTTTTCATTTTAACTTTTCTGCATTTTTCTAAGCTTTCATTTATTGAGTATATATTACTTTTATAACAGAAAAATAACCCCAAACCTTTAGAGTGTGCAATATTCTCTGCCCTTGCAGAAATTCAAACCGGGCAAGGAGGATGGTTTTACAACCAGCTTCATGACCCTGTAAAGAGCACTACAGGCACTGCGCACGGCTCTCCGGGAGCCCCCAGGCGAGGGAGAAGGTTGATTTCCTCCCAGAAGGAAGAGATGCCACAAGGCTGAGTGGGCTTCACAGGGCATCAGTCTGAGAAAGGGGCCCTACGGGGTAAGGATGTTTTTATCTGATCAAGAAAAGCATTCCAAGAGAGAGGTCAGCATGACGCCACTCAGCATGCGAGGGGAAGGGCAGTTAATCTGAGGTGCAGACCTTATTTGATGTGGCCATACCAACTGTCACCCTCCTCCAACCCAATGTTTAATCTTGATTAACTTTGAATTCCTCAGTATGCATTTGGATTGAAATTGATGTCTTATTTTAATATGTTTCACATTAAATAAGGCTTATGCTTTATCTGTCTCAATGTGAAGATTATTTAAAAAATGAAACTGATTTCAAAATTAAACAGATTTAAGTGTTCAGTCAATTCATTTGATTTGCATCTTAAGAGATTTCTGTTAAGAAATTATAATGGTTCCTCACAGCTCATTATTTCTTAGCAATTTGATTAACGATTCTGTAATTTAGCTAATTCAGGTGTAGAACGATATTCAGGAAAACATATTTAAGTGGTTTTATGACATACGTGAAAATGAGCACTACAGAAGTAGTTTCTAGCAGAAATCATTTCAGGTAGTTTAACCAAGGACTCCATTGAATCAACACAGCCAGTCAGAGGAAATCATGTGACAGCGACAGAAGAAACAGAAGACTGAGCTCGAATCCCAGCCAGTCCTCTGTTTACTGGCTCTGAGATTACAGCAAATGTAGAACTCTGAACCTTAGCCCCCATCTGTGAAACAGACACAACAGTATTACCTACTCTTTACTTCACAGGATTATTAAAATCCCATCAGAAGGTGCATGTCACCAGTAATTGTTAAAGACCTTAGAAATCATCTTAGGTTTTTCAACTTCGAGGGGGGCCTCTGACAACAAGCAAGGGAGGGTGGGAACAGGATGAGGACATTGCTGTGGGGTAGGGGGCACCCTCACTCCCATCCCCCTTTCTGTCTGAGGAGTCCCGGGTTATCTGCTGTACACGCTGGGCTCCAGGAAGGATTCTGTTTGAAGAACAAGCCTAATGGTTTAAAAGAACTGAGGACCACTGATCTGTTCCTACAGCCACACTTTATAATGAAAAAGAGAAGTAAAACCCAGAGAAGTTAAGTAACTTGCCCAGCTCTAAGTAACTACAAAGTGGCAGGTTGTTAAATCCAAGCCCTCCCTTCCAAGCCCAGCGTGCTTTCTGCTATACCACATGCAAGAGTCAAATGTTACAAACTGACAGGGAAGGACCAAGCAGCAGTGCAAGTTTATACAGGAGGCATGACGTCACCTGCACGTATGAAGGTTTGGCTCAGCGATATAAAACCATAGCTCACTCACTAATTTGTACATTTATTGAGTAAATATTAAGTGTCAGATATATGTCCATTGTTCTACGCAATGGTTTCAACATTGTATAAAATTCAGTTTCAAACAAAGTTATGACATCCAAGTTTAACAATGGAATAAAATGTTCCATTTTTACTGGAATCAATGTATAATAGGCAGAGTATTATAAATTTAATGATCGCCCATCCAGAAGCACCTCTTTAATTTCAACAGTGAGATAAACACTAATCTGCTTATATCTGGGCCCACCGTCATTGAATTTCCTCTTGGTAAGTTGTCCTTCTATCCAAATCTAACACACCACATGTGAGGTGCACTCCACCCACTCCCGCCTTCAAGGATTTGGAACCTGCAGGCACCTCCCTTCTCTTCTGTATATCGATTTCTCCCTTTCTGGAGGCCGCCCTGCAACATGCTCTAGCATCTCCCATACTGCAAACAAAGCAGAATCCTCCTTGGCCCTATCACTGACTGCCATCCTCTCTCCTTTCTTCCTGTGAAAACAAATATTTCTGGAAGTGCTGTCTGCAACTGCTGTGGCCCTCCCACCCTCGCCCCACCCGTGTCTAGGGTCACACGCAAGCTCCATGGTCTCTCCGCTCTAGAAGGCGAGAGAGGGGATCCTGCCCATTCACTGTGGTGCCCCAGCACCTGGAGCAGTGCCTACCATATGTCTAACTCCATTAATATCTGTCGTATGAATAATTCATCCACAACCGAATAGTGATTTAGTGAGTAACATACAGCTTGCCAATTTTGCATACATTTCTGAAGGACGGATCACAATATATGCTAAATTTTATTTAATCCCAAATTAAATTATTTCAACCACTGTTTGAAAAAAAAGTGTAATGGTCCACATGCTAAAGTTAATCTATCAATATAATTTAATCTCTACCAAAATTGCAACAGGATGGTTTTTTATAACTTGGAAAAATAATTCTAAAATCTATTTTGGAGACTAAATATTTTTAAATAACTAAGAAAATTTGAAAAAGAAGTAGACTGTAGGCAAAATTGTACTACTAGATATAAAAATTGTGTTACAAAATAAGTGATTAAAACAGCGTGAGTCTGGCATAGGATGAAAGACCAGAAACAGAATACAGAGTTCAGAATTGAGCTCGAATATATTAGAAGATTTTGTAAATAAAAAAGATTGCATTTAAAATAAGGGAAGAAAAGAGTTGTGACTCAATCAAAGGTCATGGAACAAATGCCTAGGTTCTTGCTAAGTAAGTAACCCTTCCTCACTCCTCATACCAAATTCCAAATCAATTCATAACAGAAAATAATGTATTGGGGAAAAATGTATAGCCTCAGGAGTGAGAAAGGCCTTTTAAGTATGTCAACAAAGCTAGAATCATGAAGAAGAACACTGACTAATGACAGACTCAACTACTTAAAAGTGAAAAAATATACATGGTAAAAACAAAACAAAATACACTAGAAAACTTTATCGAGGAGATTAAAAGGTAAACAAAAAACTAGCACACATTTCTGCAGCATACACATGTGGTAAAGGGTTACAAAGGAGGGATGTTAAATCGAGAGAGAAAAGAACATCCCAATAGAAGAATGGGCAAAGGAAAGGGGTAATTCACATAAGAATAGATATAAATGATCAGTAAACATGTGAAAAGATAGCCAGTCTCATTAGTAACCAAAATAAGAATATTAAATCTCTTTTACCTATCATTTTGGCCAGCTAAAATTAAAATTATTGGCAATACACTGAGTTGGCAAGGGGATAGGGAACAGAATTCTTATGCACTATTATGAGAGTCAACTGATACAAAGTTCCTGGGAGTTAGTTGGCGTTGAATGTAAAGTATCCATTAAGGGAACAGCCAAACAATCATAAAGGGTGTTCTTTGCAGAGTCATTTATAATTGAAAAAAAAAAAAGTCCATCAATAGGAGATTATTGAATATGTCATAATCGATCTCTACAGGGAACTATGGAGACCTAATTATGTAGACCTACATTTTTGAAATATAGAAGGATACCCACTATATGTCAAGTGGGAAAAGCAGATCACAAAACTATGCTACCTCCTAAACATTTCTTAAATGAGTCCCGCCGCTCACCTCCATCATGACTGGCAGCAGCTAGCGCCCTCTCCCCCGTGGCCCCGGCTCCCCTGGGCCCTCCCCCTGTGGAACTGCACCTGCAGGACAGTGTCAGAATGCTCATATCTGATTTCCTCACTGAGCGCTTACCACCCGGTCTGGTCCCCGCTCACGCCCCTGGCGCCCTCCTGCTCGCTGGAGGTCCCCCAGCCACAGGGGCCTCCCTTGAGGTCTGTTCCTCCGACCTTACAGCCTTGGTCCCCGCACCTGGTCTCCGCCTGGAGCCCTCTGGCCGCCCCGCACTCCATCCCCATGCTGTGCCTGCCGATGCCTCTGCACCTTTCACACTCGGCACTGACACCCTTTCCTCGGGGAAGTCTCTCCTGACCACACCCCCGAGGTCACCATCCCCTCTGTACACGCCCATGGCTCTCTTTCCTTGGTCACCTTGTCATAATTTGCTATTTGTGGCTATATCACTATGACCCATGTCCCTCCACAAGCTAAGGCTGGGACCATGTCCATGTCCCTCATCATCGTATATCACATACATACTAAACACAAGTTAGAGACTGCCATGCGTCGCGCACTGAAATATCTTACGAGTGAAGGAAGGTAGGGCGAAAGGCAAGGAGGAGATACAGATTCAGGGCTGTAAACTGAAAATCAATAACAAGACCGAGAGCTAAAATAACTTCTTGATTATTGTAGTAAATAATGTGTGTACCTAGCACAGATTTTGAGCCATAAAAGTAGTAAACAGACTCCTCACCAAGGTGATATACAGAAGGCAAATAAGCACACGAAAAGCTGTTCCACTGCGCATGTCATTAGGGAAATACAAATTAAAACGGCAGAGAGATACCACTGCACACTATCAGAGTGGCCAAAGTCCACAACACGGACACCACCATGTGCTGACGGGGATGCAGAGTGACAGGAACCCTCACTCACTGCCGGTGGAGATGCACGATGGCACGGCCACTTTGGAGGACAGCTGGTGGTTTCCTCCATACCAAACATTCTCCTATCATATGATTTATCATTTGTGCTCCTTCGTATTTACCAAAAGAATTGAAAACTTTGGTCCAAACAGAAAACTGCACACATGTTTAAAATAGCTTTATTCAGAATTGTCAACACTTGGAAGTGACCACAATGTCCTTCAGTAGGTGATGGATAAATAAGCCGCGGTTCATCCAGATAATGTAATATTATTCAGTGCTAAAAAGAAATATGCTGTCAAGCCATAAAAAAAACATTAAAGAAACTTAAATGCATATTAGTAAGTGAAAGAAGCCAATCTGAAAAGGCTGCATACTGTCTGATTCTAACTCCCTACACGACACTCTGGAAAAGGCAAAATTATGAGGACAGTGAAAAGACCAGTGCTCGTCAAGAGTTAGTGGGGAGAGGGGTAAGTAGGAAAAGCCCAGAGGATTTTTAGAGCAGTAAAACTATTCTATATGACACTATAATAATGGATACATGCCATTATACATTTGTTCAAATAATGTACAAAACTAAGAGTGAACCTTAACCTAAATTATGGACTTGGGCTGATAATTATGTGTCAGTGTAGGTTCATCAGTTACAACAAATATACCACTCTGGTGAAGGACAGTAGGCGAAGCTATGCATGGGTGGGGACAGGGGTCATATGGGAAATCACTGAACTTTCTGATCGATATTGCTGTGAACTTAAAACTGCTCTAAAAACACCTCACACCTGTCAGAATGGCCATATCATTAATAAATCAATAAACAACAAGTTCTGGAGAGGATGTGGAGAAAAGGGAACCCAAGTACATTGTTGGTGGGAACGCAGGTTGGTTGCAGCCACTGGGGAAAACACTAAAAATGGAGCTGCCTTTTGACCCAGTGACCCCGCTGCTGGGGATATACCACAAGAACCCCGAGTCACCAGTTCAGAAGGACCTGTGCGCCCTGTGTGCACAGCCTTGCTGTTTACGACAGCCAAGTGCTGGAGACAGCCTAAGTGCCCGCCAGTGAACGAGTGGATAAAAAAAGTGTGGTACATTTACACCATGGAATACCACACAGCAGAAAGAAAGAAGGAACTCTTACCCTTCGTGACAGCATAAATGGAACTGGAGACTATTATGCTAAGTGAAATAATCCAGTCACTGAAATACAAATACCATATGGTCTCACCTATAAGAGGAATCTAATGAACAAAATAGAACCACAGGCTTGGAAACATGGAACAGACAGTGACCAGAGGCGGGGCGGTGGGGGGAGGATAATGGTGGGAAGAAGGTGAAGGGTCTGGTCAAGGAGCATGTATGAATGACCCATGGACATGGACAACAGGGTGGGGACTGACTGGGGGAGTGGAGTGGGGGGATGGGCAAACGGGGAAAAATTGAGACAACTATAATAGAATAACAATAAAAAAGGATTAAAAAATAACCTCTTAAAAGGAGGTAGTAAGGTATTTTTTCTACTCTTTATTCCTTCCAAATCAGAGGGCCAATGGTGCCTCATCTGGTCATTGTTCCTCACTGCCACACATGAGATGGCAGATTCACTTCCAGGGACAGGGTCACATTCTGATGACAAAAATCAGATGACCTCTAAGCCAGATGCCCTGATTACATAAATGTTGTCAATAACAAAGTCAGTTCTATTTTTCATTTGCATACAGTAAATCAAAAATTCTATATTAAATTGATGATTCACAACTTCTAATTCTCACTTTTTCTGTGGTCCTAAGATAGTTCCACTTTCTTGGGGAAATTTCACTGTAAACCCAAAAAGAAGGGACTCATTTCCTCATCTTCTCTCTCTTCTTCCGGCTTTTTATACCACACGCTGCAGTGCCGCCCAGCCCACCCCTAAATAAAACTCAAGACAGACACTTTGCTCCCCATGCTTATCAAGTTTTGTTCCCTGAATCCCAGCTCAGCACTGGATTTTTAACATTTGGAACTGCGTTAGCAATAAACAGTGTTAATCTGTCAGTGCAGGAGAGCGTCCAGGCCAATGTGTAGAGCCCAGCCCACTTCTCCAGTTAGGTAACCCCGATTTCTCACAGGAAGATGAAAGACGCTCAGGGAAAAGAAGACCAGTGGTCCAAGGTGGTGAATGGTTTCACTTCCAAAGGATTCAAGAGATACTGTGCAGTTTGGCATCAAATTTAAATTGTGTACAACTGTAGGCAGATTGGCACCTGTGGATAGTGGGTGGTTGAAAGTTTAAAGTCAATATTTAGTCAACAGCTCAATCATTTTGTTCCAGATATAACTGTCTATGACTTCTTTTAAACATTACTTTCCAGTGTGTTCATGAACTCATGTAATCTTTTTCCTGACCAGTTATATAAAAGTAATTTTTAAACTAATATATTTCGGAGACATTTGACATAGTAGAAAATAGGTCCGCAAGTGTGTTTACACATATAGTAGAATTGAAAGAGTGGACTTACAGTTAGCAGCCTTCAGCAGATCATTTGTATTGCTGGCAGTGAGATTCCTTACCTGTATAATTTTTTTTTTAAAGCTAAATTAGCTCCCGGGTCCCACTCCCCTTTCCAAAGGACCTTTAAATTTACACGAAGGTCTGCTCGCATCTCACAGTACTTACCAGATCCCGCCCTTGTTTCAGTTACCTGAGTTGTTCACACCTCCCTGCTCCTCCCCTACGGCCCGTGACGGCAGGCGTTTCGTGTCATTCACCTGTGTCATTCCTGCTTTACCTCATAATGCTCAGGTGCTCAGGGCAGGTATTAAATTAAATGGGAGTGGTCAAGAGCAAACAGAACTTCAGAACTTACTTGGAAATAGGGTTGTTACAGATATAATTAGTTAAGATGAGGTCATACAGGAATAGGTTGGCTCTAATCCATTTTGACTGCTGTACTAATAAGAAGGGGTAAATTTGTACACACACACACAGAGAACACAATGTGAAGATGAAGAAAAATACCAGGGTGACGCTTCCACACACCAAGAAACACCAAAGTTTGCCAACAAGATACCAGAAGCTCAGGAGAGGCGTGGAACGGATTCTCCCTCACAGCCCTCACAAGGAACCAACTTTGCCAACATCTTGATCCTGGATTTCTGGCCCCCAGAACGATGAGACAATAACTTTCTGTTGGGCAAGCCAGCCGGTTTGTGGTTCTTCATCAGGGCAGCCCAGGCAAACTGGTACACTCGCTGGCTGTTAGGGAGACAAGCCCCTCGGGACCTCCGCAGGTGTTCACACCAGTTGCTCCCAGCAGCCCAAGGTCACTTGGCCGTTACCACAAACACCCTCATGTCCATAGTCTGTGCCTCTGTCCACCCTCTCGCTGGGCCTGCGGGCTCCCATATGCTTTCCCTTTGCTTGGAGGGCTCCTTCCGCCTTCTTGACTCAATGGAGACCTGTGCTCTCCCAGGAGGAAACTGCTCTCTGGAACCTGCAACCATCTTAAGTGGAGGCGGTTTTGAGATTCATGCCCCTCATGCCTCAAGGCCAAGAACTTGAGTTGTCCAAGACTATTTCTTCCTTCCCCCCTTGCAGACCCTCCTGCCTCTTTAGGGCCACACTCCGCCCACTAGCTTCCAGCCCCTGTCGTCCTTGCCCCACTCGCTGATACAGCAGAGCGAGGTGGGCTAAAGAGGAGGTGCCGAGGCCCCCCCTGCCTGGGGCTGAGAGCCGGTTCTGACCCCAGCAATGCCGCAGCAGCGAGCTGACCCATCTCTCTGAACCGCGCTTTCTCCACCTGTAAAAGGGGAGTGATGCTAACAAATAAAAGCTCTGAGAACAGCACCAGCACTTGACAGGCGCTGAATAAATACTAGCTAGTGCTTCGTCAGTCTTAGGTCTGAGTTGTCGTCTTCATCTCCACCAAAATGACCATCTCCTTTCTTGGTGGCCTCTGCACTCAGGTGGATGACCCATCCCAACTCTGGACTCTCAGTTCTGAGATCCCCTTACCTCTGGTGAGCTCCTCTCTCATATCACTGATGCCCAATCACATGGCAGCCTCATTGACTCTGAAATCTGAACCACCTCCAGCTTCTGAGATCATCGTAGCCTCCAACCCGTTCTGCTTACTTGCATGAGTGCCCTCACTGCAAAAATCCCACCGCCTCCCATGGCTTCCCACCCGTGGGTCCATTCTCAGCATTCATCAGCCACCCCTGCCTTCCCTTGCCTCGTTCTTCCTCTCCAGGCCAGTACTCAACCAGGTGGACAACGCTAGAGAGAATGATAAAACCACTAGGCTGGTACCCAGGTTCAACCTTTTAAATCCTCCTCTCCCTTCTGGTAGTAACCTGTACACCAGCAAGGTCACTCCTGTTAAATACTAATAGGCCCGGCTTTGTTGACTCTCGCGTAGCTGGGTGTGTGAGTGGCTGTTTCTGGCAGCGGCTCCCAATCCAACCCCTCGTCACAGGCATTAGTCCCGATAATGGATGGTTGTTCCAGGAGGTAAACAGGCGCCTTCCAAGCCCAACCTCCACTCTCAGGTTCTTTCCTGAGGCCCCGCCAGAACAACCCTGAAGGCTGCATTGCCAGATGTGGGATTTATTTATGAAGATATTCTATGACAAAATGATCATTTTATAAAAGCAAAGCAAAAATTTTTTTTAAAACAAGAACATCTACTCTCAAGAGTCTTAGAAACCAGCCCCCACGATGACTGAGCACCGGCCTCGCCCTGTAGGCTAGCTCCTCATTCTCTGCCCAGGCACAGTCCCTCCACGGGCGCACGCGCGTCTGTGTGCGTGTGCGTGTGGACATGTGCGGGAGGAAGGGCACCTCGCTGGCACATCTGAAGCAGACACCACTGAGGGGATCTCCAATTCACTGTCACCTTGAGAGCCATTTCTGAGAGACAATCAGGAAGTTACTTTCACTCTAACTGGTGCTGCTAACATTGCCCTTTCTTCCCCTGAAAGAGTAACTAGGAAAATCACAGTTTGAGTTAGAAGCCATCAACACATTCTCAGAACTCTCCCTTCTAGGTATTCTAAACATCAATAACTTAATTTACTAAAAATTTAAAACAATTTTTTGAAAAACCTCTAAGGGTAGCTTCACCTACTCTCTCTTTCTTCTAAAGACCACCTTTTATCTGCCCAGGACATTTCTAACAATCTCTTGTACTTTTCCAAATCAGCTGCATCCCAGTCATTGCTAGTTCCAAAATGAACGGTGACTTTGGCGAGCTGACTGCATTTCTGTTCGACGGCTCTCCCACGAGTCACGCATGTTGCCTCCAAATGACTTGCCACTAATCCTGGGGTTCGTAATCAGCCCGCAGTGTGGGCATCTGCTGCAGGAGAAGTTTCACCAGACCTGGAAGACACTTCCACATGACGCAAGTAAAAGCCTCACTCCACAAATTCCAACGTGCAAAAGACCAACTTTATTTTCCCGTTATTCCACTTCTACCCTGGGTCTGTGTTCTGTGAGGGTGGGAGGGCGTTAATCCCCAGCAATCAGCAACTCCACTTTTCCTGGGGTTGACCTAACTTTCTGGGGAGAGGGAAAAGTTTTCACAGTAGCAAGACATTGCTGAGGGCAGTCACCGTTTGTCCACACACAGAGTCTCCCCCAAGACAATGCTATGGCTGTCTGCATGGTCCCTTCAGGCCTAGCTGTTCTCTTCAATATTTGTGTCCCTGGGGACCCAGGACCATTTGCCAGCTCTAACATACTCCTGGTCCCTCTGGCAAAGGACAGTCACTGCTTCTATGGCCATCTACTCAGGACATGGAACAGACTGGCCCTGATCTCAGTCAGCATCTTTGAGTTTCTCGGTCCCTCCCCTAAGACTACCTCTGCAAGCCACCTCCATCTCGGGCCTCCTGGCTCCCTTCCATATACCTTCCCAATCCCGGCCAAACTCCCCATAACCCAAGGAACATTCTTCTCATCTGGGAGAGCAGCTCTCCTGTCTCGTGAGGTCTTCCCCACGGACTCTGTCTGCAGCCCTGCTCTGGCGCGCTCCCCTCGTGCAGCAACAAGCACACCACCTGCTGCTCTAGCCCTCTGGTCGCTGTTGAGCTCTTCAAGTACTTGACCTCCCATTGGCCTAGACACTCTCTCGGCCCTCCACTTGGCTGGCTCCTTCTCGCCTTTCCTGCCTCTGCTGAAATGTCACCTCAAGGAACCCTTCCTTGATCGCTCCGTGCAGCTACGCATTGTCATCCAGCTCCCCTTGTTTCCTGCATAGCCTTATCACAGCTCTTCATTCCTTGTTTCTCCTTTGCTTACCTATTGGTTATCTATATCCCCTATGGAGAACAGATTCCAGGAGAGCAGACTCCATCTGTGTTGGGGAGAATAGCGTGGAATTTGGAGCGGGCCTGACTGGGTTCTAATCTCAGTTCTGCCAACTTACTGGTGGTGTGACCTTGGGCAAGTTAATCAACCTCTCCATGACTCAGTTTCCTCATCTGTAAAATGCAGGAAAAATGCCTTATAGAGTTGTTATGGCAATCAAGTGAGTCGATGCCTGGCATGCATGATAGTAAGTGCTATCATGTGTTTATTAGAAAAAGTACCCAGCGCTTGCTATACCTCAATCATATGAGATGCTCAACACATAGTTAGCAAATGTGAGAATTAGTAAAAGAATGAATGAATGAATGCATACATACATACCACAAGTTCCAACATACATACATCTGTGACTCAGCTGCTGTGCCAGCTGAACCACAGTGCAATCTAGCACGCAGGAAAAGATTCAAGGTCATTTGCTTGGATCCCACAAAGGATTCAACTAACTTCATCTCTGTGCCTGTCCAGCCATTGAATAGTGCTATTTTTCAGCTGTTAGGAATGAGGAAGTCTAAATGGGCCCATGTTTGTCACAGTTAGTGTACAAATGATACATGGGATGTGTCTTGTTTACTATAGTTCTTAGTTTCACCTGCTTTACAAATGATAACTCTGGTTTTTAGTCATCATATGAAAACTATGTCATTTTGCCAATAATCCTAGAACTTGGAAAGAAAAGGGTAATAGAAATTTAATTCTGGTTGTCTTAAAATTATTTACATGTGTATAAAATTAATGTATCTGCAGATGCAACTTCCCCACACAGCTGGTTACACAGATCAAAATTTGAGTCAAGTATTTGACTCCAGGGTTAGTCCACGAAAGTATCTGCAAACCGTTCTGCTGACTGCACATTAACATTTTTACAACGTACAAAAACAAAACCAAAAAAAGAAAAAGCAGAAGTATGTAAGAAGATACAGAAACGGTGCTTAAAGACAAGTCATCACTATGAACTTAAGACTCTCCGCCATACCTACAAAGCCCAAGCCTTCCAGTACTGCTTGCTTTGTGGGTTTTAAGGCTCCCGCATGTGTACTTTTGCTTTGTTCTGCTTACCCTCTGTCCACCGCAGGCCGCTCTAAAGAACACACTGGCACAGGGAGTTGGTCCAGCACTACACAGTCAGGAAGGAGACTATTCTGATGTTAGAAAATGGAAATGAGTTAGAAAGCTGTGCTCAGGATGGGATGATCCAGCCAACATAAGTGTGTCCTGGGGGGCCTGCGCTCATCATCCAAGGAGAGCAGGATGGCCCCCGTGGCTCCCTGATGGGGGAAAAGTACTGCTTCCCCAGGCCCGATCCATGACCAGCTCTTGAGGAGAGTAGGGCTGTCAACAGGCAGGCGACAGTCCGTTAATATGTGTGTTTATACAGCACACCTGCAATGCAGTCAAGCGTAGGGAATAGGAAACTTTTATCCACACAGCTAATAGAATAAATACATAGGATAGGTGCATTTGCTATGACCAGCCAGTCAGATCCTGGCCCAATAATCACTCGGCATTCACTGCTAATTCATGTTAGGTCCTCAGCAAGATCCACAGTGAGACGCGCCCCGTGGAGTAGAACCCCTGAGAAGTCTTCGGTGATTAGTGTGCCCCAGAGCAAAGGTTCCATACTGCCCCCCAAATTCCATGACATACTCACACAGCCTGACTTTTAACGCTTACCTCTTTCCCACTTTCCTTGGGTCCCTGTCCCAATTTAAAAACTTCTATGGCTATAGGGCCACGTAGAGAAATGCTATCTCCCCATCACACTTGATTTGGTGCCAATACTATGATTCATTTCATACAGGCAGTCAATCTAGCATTTCCTCACCAGCCTAAAATTTCATCGTGTTTTGTTCAGCTCACTGGATCAAAAATATATTGCCATATCATTTTCTCCACTGGAAAACATACTGTCATTATTTTTCTGAAGGAAATCAGGCTTTGTCCCGGGCACACCGCTTCTCCCGTGTCCCATCAGTGCCTCTCTCTGTGCCGTGCCTGCCTAAAGCTGCTCTTCACTCCAATAAACTGATATATTGAAATGGAAAAAATGTGGCTTCAGTCTCAAAGATCGATTTATGATAATCTTAAATAAGCCTTGTTTAAATTGAGTCTACTGAAAATTGCATACTTTGGTTTACGCTGTAAGGAATATAATTAAACTAAGGCAAAGCTTGTTATGACTCATGTATAATGAAAATAGTATCATCATTAAACACCAAATAAAGCCATTGATTCTGAATATTATTCTGTCAGTTTTAATTGAATTGCATTTTCCCCCTTTAAGTTCTTAATTATGCAGTTCATGCCGAATCTTTATTTTTATGCACAGAATGGGATAATGTTCCCTTCCTCCTTACCTTACTGTCTAAAAATAATCAGCCTATTGAGAACAGAAAAGTCTTTGTTGGTCTTAATTAAGGCAAAACACCTGCTTTTATCCTGGGAGCTGAATGTGTTGCTGCGCTGTGAGAGTATTACCAAGTGAGGGGACAACAGGGCCACTTCCTGTTGCATGCCCCTGTCCCCAACCTGTGGTCTCAGCCTCTCTCCAAATCCTATCAGAGGAGGGAAAGCGTGACATCACACCACCCAGCAAAGAAGACCCAGGGGCCTCTCCGGCCTGCTAATGAGCATGAACTCTGTCTAGACTGTCAAGTCCAGGCAGTACAAAGCAAAGTAGGTGCTATTTAGCATGGAAGGGGGGCCGGGAGGGATACAGCTAGTGAGATAATAATCTAAAAATTCCTTCTTTTCTTCAGTTAACTTGTGAAAGATTTGAAGGCCAAAGCCAGACTCTCTTCTCTGGTATGTGCCACATAACTCAGATTATGTGCACGTGAAAATGAACAAAGGGACACAGGGTAAGAGTAGGAAGCTAGAAGTGAAGGAAATCTTGCTACTACAACGCAATTCCTTTGCTTCCAAACAAGCAAAGGGAACGCAGCCTCTACTACTCTCTCTTCCCATAAGGCTGTTTCTAAAGGGCTTCTGCTGGATTCCAGTACAGTCATCACTCTGATACCAATACCATTTTATTTCTGAGATTTTTTGCTCCAGAAGTATCAAATGATAATGGGTAAAGAGCAAGGTATTTACCATGGAGCATATGATAAAAGCAAAATTGTGTGTTTTCAGCAAGGACAGTGTCCCAGCAGAAACCTAGCACAGTGCAGAAATCTGGGAATTGAGACTCAAGGGATGACCTGGGCTCAGTCTTTGATGTCCCAGTGACATTCCAGATGAAGTGGGTAAATGAAGACTAAAAGATTCTCATCACAGTTTGGAAGCCCAGAGGACCAGGGCTCAAGTCATGGGAAGTGGAGGAGGTTGCTGTCTGAGGCACTGGCCTTGGGCGGAGGACACCTGTCAGCCCTGAGGAGCCGGCCCTCCCTGGGGTGCCTCCCAGCTGGGGCAGGTCAGGCTCGGCCTATGGAGCAGCTGCGTCTCCAGTGCCCGGGCTAATGGAGAAGCCGCCTTGGAATCAGAAGAGGCTCTTATCATTCTTGTACTCATTTTATCCACGCTGAAATTCATCAGCCAATGTTTCCTTGCACAATGTGCTGCCGGGCATTCTAATATGCTTATTCCACCTCCATCTCCTTTTTATTCCCATCCCATCCTTTAACAGAAGAGAGGGGAGAAAAGAAAACGTCCAAGAAATAAGAAGGGGAGCGTAGTATGGGCCGACAGAACTCACATGTATTTAGTTCCTTTTATGTTACAGGTACTGTTCGGTTCTTTACATCAGTGACCAGTTCTGTTTTGTTTTTGTTTTTTATATCAGTGGTCAGGGTTTTTGTGTTTTTTTTAACTGTCGGTTTATACTTAGCATCACCGGGAAACAAGTATAATGCCACTGAGATATTAGACAACCAAGGGTTAAATACAAATGCAGGGACCTGGGTCTACATATTTTATAATATTCCCGACTCAGATTCAACAGTAAGAGGGAGCTGATAAGTCTATAAATAATGTTGATTTTCTAGGTTCATTTTTCCTAATGTTGCAAACTAATGCTTATGCCACAGTAACATCTATTTCAAATCAATTCCTTGCAAATGTCTTACACCATTATATTTTTTAAATTAATATATTAAAACAGCATGTTTAGGCAATGTATTTCTTTGTTCCACACAAATTTGCAGAGATCCAAATAGATCATGAAGAAGACAAAACTGTCATTTATGGAGCTTTTCCTTCAGAAGGGCTTATGAAATTTTTTTCCCTATTCAAAATGGGAAACCACAAAACAAGAAGATTATAGCAATCCTTGGCATAAATTCACATGAAAACTGCCTGCCAACATTTTCATTAAGGAGACTAGGCTGCCTTATCAAATGTAATTGAGAGAATACTGACCGAAGGTTTGTTTGTCTAAGTGGCCATCAGTGGAACGTGAGGTTCCAGGCGTGGCCTCTCTCACTGTCCCCCCTGATATCCTTTGAAAAGGAACCTTCTTCCTCACCTTGACTTCCAAGAGCTGAAACAGTTCAATCAAAACATCTGGCTGGATCTGACCACCAAGCTCTATGGAAGCATAAAGCTTCTGGTGTCGAAGGAACGTTTGAAGACAGACACTAAAGAGACCCCCACGCCTCTGGGGACTGAGTAGGGTCCCCGTGCTGGAGGATGCTGTCAGGTCTCACCCTCGCTCTAACCTGGGCCTCAACCAAAGCCCTGATAAATTGGCTAAAGTACTTCTTAATGCAGGAAGAGAGAAGTTTACCTGCCAGCACGCAGGAATAAGTGGCTTCATGAGATTAAAAAGTGACAAATATTCAAGGGGGGAAAAAAACGGAACTCAGCTGACAAAAATATCCATGAACCACATCGCTTGATTCCTTAACATCATCCTCTCTATGAGCCAGATTTTCACATGGTCTAAATTGCTCCCTGATGTGGAGTGAGCGCCGTACGAGTAACTTGCTCGACAGTATTCTAGTGATCTAAGGTTAATTTTAACTATTAACAGAAAGTAGGAGTCCAGCTACTATGGCCTGGGAAGACAATTAGCATACGATTTAGCAGATCCTGTTTATCTCTCATAATAAAGAAGACACGTATTTGACAGAGGAATCAAAGCCAATGAAGAAATTGATGTGAAAAGAATCTATCCCTTGGGCTGGGGTATTTCAATATTGAAAGTTGATCACTTTTTGCATCAGAAAAGTTATTCTTAGTTGTTGGCAGAGTTAAATCCATGTTATCCTGCATCCTGAAGCAGTTTGGCTGAATCTAATTAGAACATCTACAGATTTACACAGCTTTCTGTATATTAAAGTCCCTACCCGTGTCAAATAAATATTTCTCCCCAATCCTTTATTCTTACCCATCTTAGTGTTAATCAGACTAATATGGTATAAATTTTAACTACCACTTTTATGATCCTAGGATGAATGGTGCAATACAAATCTAAAATATCAAGACCTTATAAATAGTGTCAGTGTGCACTGGATTTCAAAGCCTTCCTACTGGCCATCAATTCTGGCTCACAGAAAGAGAGGCAATTATGAACTCAGTCATTTGCTTCTTGTTATTAGTTGTTCAGAGATCTCCGAGGTGATGCACACATTCCTGGGATGTTTAGGAGAACCTCTTTGGTCTGGATGTCTCTTGATAGAGAAGTCATTGAATCATGTAGGCAATTAGACCAAAATAAAAAGTCAATTTGTTTATGCAACTTAGAAGAATTACTCAGACTCATACAGAAAATGAGTGTTTTTGCTGAAGTTAACTTTAAAATATCCCCACCCTCTTTGTGAGCAAGTCCACCATCTTTCCTGAGTAACAATGCACCTAGATGCTAAAATTTACTCAGATTTTGAATCTGAATGAGGCTTCTACATCAGATCAGGCTCACCTCAAGCTGATGAGTAATTTCCACCTTAGCCTTATAACACCCCAAGGTGTCACCAATTAGTCTTAAAATCAGTTTGAATTTTCTCAGGCTGAGAAGCAGCATAGTTGAAAGAGGCCTGACCCTGGAGTCAGACAGTCCTACTGACGCTGCAGCTCCCTCCCTCACCTGGTGGAACTACTGGGCAGTTACCAAGCCACCTTGAAGTTTAAATTCTTGGGTAAGATGAATATAATGATACTTATTTTTGTACATGATTACAAGGATTAAATGAATAATGTGTGTAGCTAACAGATGTCGATAAATAAGTGCTGAAATATAGAGATGGGGGCCAGAGACGGGTGCATGCAAAATACAGACCCTTTTCCTTGGCAATTAAAAAAAATGTAATATTTAACTTCAGAAAGAAGTCATTGTCCACTCCCAAAATATTGTTATAAACGAACTCCGTCAGCTTCTTCCAGTCCCACGACCCCTTAAAGCGGGGGGTCTCCAAGCAGAGTGCCCGGGCCAGTGGCGGCAGCAGCTCCTGGGCCCGCCCTAGGCCCACCAGGTCAGGAGCTTGGAGGGCGGGCCCAGCAACCTGTGTTAAACAAGCCCTCCAGTACAGGCCCACGTTTGAGAAACACTGACATCGGCCTTCCTTCAAGGTCAGCATAACCCCGAAGGCCTCCTCTGTGACCACGTGAAATTCAGAGTAGATTTGCTAAATGAATCCCCACTCCCGCTCTTCATTCAGGACCGACCGATGTTCGCACTGGTCAGCCAGTCAATGCTACAATTCAAACAGCCCCAGTGTCTCCAGAATGAACGTGAAAGGCTTCCTGAAATATTTGAGTGTTTTTTAAAAAACACTGCAGATTGTTCTATTTGGAAAAACGAGTATTTGGATCTATTTTTATTCAATTGTGAAGGTGTATTATATTCATGTACTGCTTCCTCCATATAATTGTATGTTCATTAAATACAAACACTACCAAAACTAGTTTAAGACTTTTACAAGTTGAAAAGAAATGTGACAAAATTAGATGTGTGCATATATATGTATTCATTTGTATACATGTATATGTGCATGTATGTATGTGTGTGTGTGTGCGTGTATTCTCTTTATATAGCTGCCCTAACTGGCTGATCATGCCTATGTCATTCATCCATTCATTCGCTCATTCCATAAGCACGGACTGAGCACCTGCTGGGTTCCAGGCACTGTTCTAAACATGGGCGATTCAGCTGTGAACAGAACAGATGAGTTGGGAGGTGGACGAGTCTCTTCCCCCTTACGTCTGCACTGTAATGGTGGGGAACACACACTTTAAAAAAAGTCAACACATCAATAAATACAATAATTACAGATTGTGTTAAGTACTCTGCAAGGTGTAAACAGGCTGATGTGCTAAAGACCCCCTGAAAAGAGAGGCTTCCTTAGGCAAAGTAGTGGAGAAGGGCCTCTTGAGGGGCATTATAGCTGAGTTCCGTCTTGAAGAATGGAAGGAACCTCTTACATGAAGAAGTGGAGGAAGGTGGCAGATTTCAAAACAAGGTTAGTTACAGTGAGTAACAGCTTGGTGTGTTTCAAGAACATGAGAGAGGACCATGGGGAGCCAATGGAGTGTGGGGAAGTACCTGGTCCGGCACCAATAACGCCCCTTTTTTGTTACAAAAGCTTTATTACAAAATCATAAGCATGTAATTCTGTAACATAACAACATCACACTCAAGCACACCATATGACATTTTAGGTGGAATGTTCAAATTAAAACTATAAATTATTGCACCCACATTATTCTACCAACCACACTCAAGCAGGTGTTATTTCTGCCGGACCCTGTATAATTAAAAACAAAATCTTTTCCCAAACCAGAAAAGCTCTCCGCAAACACAGGAGAGAAAGAAAACAATTTTATTATTGAATAAGCACTAAGCCAGATGTGATACTCATTACAGGCAGCCCACTAAGAGGTTACCAGGGCTGAAAGACACCTTGCCCTTTTATGTAGCCAAGCAGGTACAACCCTGTTCTCAGGATAAATAATAACTAGTCAACTAAGAGGACTTGACTGAGCCATTTGTCACACACACGGTTTCTCCTAAATTTAGTTAGTAGCTGGGGCAACCATCTATGTTAGCTAATTGGCTTTATCCAAAAGAAAAGTAAGCCTCTCTTTCTGAGCACCTCAGAGGGAGGCCCCGCTGACGTGAGGCTCCTCCCCTCCCACAGAGACCGGCAGAGAGGGGCTCTGTCCTCCTCAGAGAGATGGGTCCCAGTCCGTGAGAAAGGCTTCTGGGTCCTACAACTGACAAGAGTCTCTTTAGCTTTAGAAAGATTTACAGACATTTCAAAGAGACAGAAAGATAAGTTACAAGTTTTCTAAAGTAAATGCTCTAGGAATAGGAAGTGGGAGGAAGTCTCTTCCCTGATTTTCAACAGGGAGAATTAAACCTCTCATTTTTCCTTTGTATTTGCCCTTTCAAGAAGCATGAATTAACGTGCACAGGAGACTAGATTCCGCAGGGTCTGAGAAGAGTTTGTATTCTACTCTCAGAGAAATGGAAACCCACTGAAGGTTTGTGATGTGATCTAATTTAGATCTTTAATAAGACCTCCTGATATGATGTACTGAGAAGGGTGTGATGTTTTGTGATAGTTCTTGCCAAAAATGCATAACCTCAATCTAAATGTAGAAAACAGCAAAGCTAAATTGAGGGGCATTCTACGAAAGAACTGACCACTGTTTTCAAAAATGGTGAGGTCATAAAAAACACAGACAGGTTGAGGAAGCATTGCAAATTGCAGGAGACTGAAGAAATATGACAGCTCAATGTAACGCTGGGTCCTGGGCTATATCCTAGACCAGAAACATGTTGGGAAAACTAGTGAAAATTGAATAAGGCCTATTACCTTAGTTAACAGTATTACATGAGTGTTAATTTCGTGGTTTCCGTAATTGGGTATGTACGATGTTAACTTGAGGGGGAGCTTGGTGAAGGACATATGGGACCTCTGCAACTTCTCTGAAGGTCTAAAATTATTTCAAAGTTTAAAAAGTTTTTAATTGTACTATTTTTTAAAATATCATTTAAGCTACTGAGTGAATAAACTGATGGAGTGGGGGGAGGACAGAAGTGATGAGACGAGTTAGGAAGCTAATGAAAGAAGTCCAGGTGAGAGATGAGTTTGAAGATGGTTGCAGCAAAGATGGAGAAAAATAGAAGATAAGGTGTATTTCTGAGATGGAACTGACCCTATTTGGAGATCTGAGTGTGTGAACTAAAGGACGGGGATCATTCCCAGGACTTTGACATTAGCAACAGTGGGAATATGCCAGTTGTTTGGATAAAACTAAGGGAGGCAAAGGGTTTTAGGCAAGATAACCTGTAGTTCCAGTCTCTCCTCTAAAATGTCACCTCATAAATCCAGCTGCCTGCAAAGGGCATAGGTCAATGTTATAATGATCAATATATGACTCTAATAAGATTCCGCACAGAGGTGGCTGCGGCATTTTAAAGCCCATTACAGACCTGTGTACAAAGCACAGCCTGCAGAGGTAAGGCTTGTTTATCAACATTTAGTTTTGGACTCGCTTTCGTCCCCTCACAAAATGCTGAGACTCCCCCTACCCTTTAGCCCACGAACCAGTAAGAATTAAAGGGGTGACTAAAACCTTAGATGAGTATTTTGGTCCTCTTAATTTCGCCCATTGTAGAAGCCAAAGGAAAATCACCACCTATTTTTTATTTCAATAGTCATATTGCACCAGATGATCGTACCTAGTTTTAACTAAACTTCACATATTGACAAGTGCAGACAAAAGAAAATCCTAATCCGAAAACTGACAGAACTGACGTTTGTAATTCTAGTATCAGCTCTTCATCTACCACATTACAAGTTAAAAGTAAGCACAATGAAATCACATAGAGCTGTAACACACTACTACAGCGTTCTTTGAAAACGTAAGTGCAGCCTGCCCCTTCCAGGTAAGGGCGCCTTTGCCGGGAGACTGAAAATGCTACTGGTTTCACAATAACCTTATGCAATGCCTTCAGAGCACTCTGAGCATTTTGAAATGATGGCTTAGAAATGTTTTCAATACATGATTTTGTCGTCGAAAACTGCAAGTCTCTCCCACAGCGCCCCCTGCGGGCAGCGAGGCCCACAGTGCCTGTGAGGCAGCGTTCTCTCCTTCGCTTTCCCAGACCCGAAGAGCCTGACTCTGGGTCCCATTTGTTTATTTTCTTTTATTCCCTTGCTCAAGGAGATATATCAGAAAAAAATATTCCTAAGAGAAATGTCAGAGATTTTACTGCCTATGTTTTCTTCTAGGAGTTTTTTAGTTTCGAGTCTCGCATTTGTCTTTAATCCATTTTGAGTTTATTCTTGTATGTGGTATAAGATGGTGGTCTCATTTCATGTTTTGCATGTATCTGTCCAGTTTGCCCAACACCATTTATTGCATAGACAGTCTTTACCTCATTGTCTGTTCTTCCCCTCTTTGTCATATATTAATTGACCATAACGGCGTGGGTTTATTTCTGGGCTCTCTATTCTGTAACAGTGATCTACGTGTCTGTTTTTATGCCAGTACCAGGCTGTTTTGATTACTATAGCCTTGTAGTATAGTTTGATATCAGATAGTATGAATCCTCCAACTTTGTTCTTCATTCTCAAGATCGATTTGGCTAAGGGCCTGATTTTTAAAGGAATAGACACCTGTTTTTGTCTTTGCTGGCCTGACCCTGGGGTGTGTCCATGGCTGTCCTGAGGAAAGGACAGCGGACTCGCAAGACCCTTTAAGGAAGCATTTAGACTCAGAAGTCGCACCGTCTGGATTCACAGCCTGGTCCAGCCACTCTGCTATGTGGACTTGGCCATGCTGTGTATCTCCTTGAGCCCCAGGTTTTCATTAAAGAGTAGGGGTTAACTAATGCCCCCTCACAGTGGTGCTGAGGGGATTTAATTAGCCAAGGAATAGAAGGCTTTAGAACAGAGCTGAATAAAGGCTGTCTACTATTATCCTGTTCTCCCAGTGGTAGGAAGTTACTTAGTTCGTAGTTTCAGAATTGTCCCGCTCCTGGAGCAACCATTATGTTCTCCTCAGTTAAGGCAGGAGAAGTTACTGAAACATACATACCTCCTAATATAAACACATTAAACTGAACTGAAAATACTTTAAAATAATTGCGAAGCTAAATAACTCTATGAAAAGAGTTCAGCCTTACCAGTCATCAAAGATATGTATAATAAAGTTTATCACAGACTATTTTTCACCTATCAAGTAGGAAACATAGAAACATATACATATAATATATGAAATGCATATGTACAAATATTAGTAAGATAAAGTAACATAAGTATTTGTATAGGCTAGTGACAGTATAAATTGGTCCAGCCTTCCTGAAACCTTCAAACCATGCATAAAACTTGACCCAATAATTTCACCTGAGGAAGTAATGTCTTTTTCTTCATTCCAGATGCATGACAAATTATAAGGCTATAATAATTACAATGGTATGTTACTGAATATGGAATGGAATATAGAAAGAGATTGAAATACATATGACTATTTGGTATATTAATTTGATATTTAAAGTAAGTGGCAAAAGATGGTATTGAAAAGAAATGGAGATGACTGGATAGTTTGGGGGGCAAAGAAAAAGTTAGATCCCTTCCTCATACTATTAAGCAAAAACTAATTTCAAATAGCATAAATAAACATCTAAACAGAAAGACCCTGGAAGAAAACATAGAAAATCATTTCATAATCTTTGAGAAGAGAAGACCTCTCTTATCCATGGCATAAAGCTTAGAACGCATTTTTAAAATGACTAAAATTTGGACTACAATTAAAAATATTTGTATGGCAAAAAAAAAAAAAAGTAAAAGTAAAAGATAAATGGGTTAAAAAAACACATTTGCCAGGTATATAAAAAATAAAGAGTTAAAAGTTTCTATAAATCAATGAGTAAGATATAATTTAGTAGACTATTGACTCATAGATGACTCAAACAGAAAATGATTCACTGAGATCAAAATACCTACAATACACAATAAAAACACTGAAAAGATGCTCAATTTTTTAAATCACTAAGGAAATGAAAATTAAGTTATCTGTGAACCTCTGCCTATAAGATTGGTAAAGTTTTGTTATTTATAGTGTTCAAGAAGGTGTGGAGAATGGGGATTCACCCTGTCATTGGTGGTGTAATTGGTACGATTTTTTGACAACTTGACAATATCCATTAAAAATTTTTAAAAAGCCACACATCCTATTACGC
Source organism: Mormoops blainvillei (assembly GCA_004026545.1). Lineage (NCBI taxonomy): Eukaryota > Metazoa > Chordata > Mammalia > Chiroptera > Mormoopidae > Mormoops > Mormoops blainvillei. The sequence goes on from PVJD01000712.1 coordinate 49,000, forward strand.
AGACATTTCTCTTCCCAGAAGCAACATTATATAAACACTCGACGTGTGCACAGATCCAGGTCCAAGGGTGACGATGGCAGTTTTGTTTAGAGCAGAAAACAAGCAAACAGGAAAAGCCTAACAGCCCATCAACTGGGGAATACGGGCGGGGCAGAGGCACAGTGATTCATCTGAAAGCGGGTATAAAATGTTAAAAATTAAAAGAGAAATAAAATAAAAATAACAGAAGTGTCATAATCAAGCTGTTGCTTTAAAACTATGGTTCATCAATAACGAAACACTTCACAGTCATTAAAAGTGATGTTTTAGAATATTTACCTACAGAGGAAAAGGTTCACGGTATACTGATTAAAATGAGGATATAATATCGTGTGTTCCATGTGACCTGTTTTAGCAACAGATATACCCCAAAGGAAGGACCCACCCAACATATTAACAACGGATATCTCCGGGTGGGGTGTAAGAAAGTGTGTTCCAAGGTAACTTAATTCATCCTTTTTATTTGTGTTTTCTAATTTCTTTAATAATCACAACCAATTTCTACAGTTAGGGAAATAAAAATTTAACTAGAACAACAAAATGGGCAGCTGGGAGAGGGAGAAGAATTCTTAACTCAGGTAGAGTGCTTAGTTTGCTTTCTCCCCAAACCCCAACTGCCCAAAGGAAATGCTTTATGCTTATTTTAAACAACTGAACACAAAATGTTTTAATTTCACCTCCAAACCAACCATCATACCATCCATACTTCTGTTAATCCCTTATTGCGGGGGGGCAGGGGGATGGAGGGATGGGGCGGGGTGGGGATTTGCATGGTGGGATCTATTAAGTCCACATTTGGCTGTCAATCTTAACACAAGGGGTTTAGAAAGTGGCATGAATGAAATGTGCTAACCTTGGCCTTGGGATACAATCATTCTACAAAACACATTTATTTTTTATCTTTTAATCAAAGGATGGATATATGTTTCAGCTTCTGTATTCACTTTTCAATATGAAAGCTCAGCTGCAATGAGAAGAGACTATAATGCATTGTAAGAAAAATTTAAAGTTATAAGCTTGTGTGGCCATGCATAAAAACTCCGACAAACTGTGACCATCCGAGGGTTTCTCTGTGAATGGGTCTTTTATTCCAGTGACTTGGCACTGTGAAAGATGCCCTGCATTGTTCTGACATCGCACCAGGGTGAAAACACACAGTGCTGTTGACATCAATACAATGCACTACAATAAATTTTTATATCCTCAGTAGGTGTTCTGAAAGGGCCCCATTGGTGGAAATGTTTTTTTAAAACTTTCAGGAAAATCCATGCAATAAATAGAGTACAGAAGCATTTCAATTTCCTAGGAAAAACCAGAGTCTACTTCGAAATGTGACAGTAACATTAAGCATACAAATAGAAAGGCATTTCAAATGAATCATATAAAACACTTTCCCTGTGTCACGGTTCATTATGCAAACTCCATACATCGTAGGATAATGCAGTATGCTTAAGAAAATTAGTTTATCTGACAGCTTACTCAAAATAAACCTCAGCAGATCAAGAGAAACTTAATTTTGATGTAGACATGGTTTTATCTCTCATTCTGCTCTGTGTTCTCATGCTTTCTGATCTTAATCAAAAGTACCTTTATTTGAATTCTTATAAATGAGTCTTCTTGTGGACTTCGCGGACCCTCCATCAAATTATAGAAACTAAAGTATTATTAGATGTAGGTGTGGATGGTAAGATGGATAGTGTGGAATGAAATTAAACCAGTGGGAAACCAGGCAAGTAGGGAACAGATGCAAAGTTTGGACTCTAGTGGGTTTTGGATACTGAATATTCAAGTGCAAGAAGAGCTCAGACTCTTGTTACGTGCAGCTTGACTCAGAAACTAGAGAAGCACAAAGGAAGCTGCTCAGCAAAACCAGTGCCTCTCAGCTGTGCATGTGCACTGGCCTCCTAGGGCTCCCACACTGTACAAAACAGTAGCTCCCAAAGGACTGTGGGAATTAGAGTACTTAATCATCTGCTAGCTTAATTATATATTATTTATAGATAGACATAGAGAGATATTAATTTAAAATATAATATACTGTGCTTAAACTGATGGAGACTCCATTTTCAAGTGTCAAGATGAGTGATTTAAGGTTCCATATGCTGTATCTATACACTGGTTCTATATGTTGTATATACTTATTTTTATATGAGCATATTTGTATAGTACTATATTTATATAATAGCAATTCTGTCCGAAACCATTTAGAACATTCACAATAAAGGTATGAGTAAGAATGAGACTGGTCATTATTAAAAGTAGTCTATTGAAGGCAATTTGAGTTTTAATTTGATTAATGTATATGATTGCCAGAGAAGATGTAAGAATTTTTTTAATTTTTAATTTTTAAAATTTATTTCAAAAATTTCACTCTCTGTTCTTCTGTAAATCATTTATAAAACTTTCCAAAAGGGTAGGAGGCCACCACTCATCATTCAGGAGGTGATTTTAAGTGCTCCATACATATGACATTAAATAATACTAAACCACCGAATTACCAAATCATTGGGAAAATAGTTATTACCTTTTTCAGGGCTTTCGATTGGGGTCAAGGAGAAAAATCACTAACATTTTTTAGAACTTGCTATGTTCCCTTTTTAACCAAGTCAAAGAAGCTCGTGGGCTTTGAACTTCAGTTATCAACAATGTATATCTATAGTTTAACCATATCACTTTGTTTTTCTTGTACGTGCTGTAGTTGTGTCATCTGTTGTGGGGCAGCTGTGGTATAAAATAACGGTAACCTACCCAATATCCAATCCTCCCTTCTTTACTAAAGAAATTTCTTTGTTATTTGGGGAAGGCTGGCCCAAAGTGCTCATGAAAGAATTATGAAAGGGGCTAAGGTCCTAGAGGTGAGCGGAGGACAGGGAGAGAGACAAAAGACTGGCTTCTAAGTCAAGAAATTCTGACTGAGAATTGTAGAGTGTGTGCCTGGAAGTGCGCGCAGACATGAGCTGGCTCCAGGGTCCTAAACTCACAACACTGGAAATTATTTTAGAAATAATATTTCCCATCGAATATGATGTTTCTGGAAGGATTGAGCAAAAAGGGAAAAGGACTCATGGACATGGACAACAGTGTGGTGACTGCTGGGGGAATGGTATAAGGCAACTAAATGGTAATGAAAAAAACACAATAAAGATTAAATTAAAAAAAAAGAAAAGAAAACCTCTTTGAAAGCTAGTGTCTGAGTAAGCTCCGTTTCAACCTTTGCAGTGAGGATGGAGCCAATAACTGGTAACCAATTCCTTTTTAAAACATTTTTAATATAATCCACTGATGCTTCTTATTAATGGAAGAATATGATTCCTTTTGGTTGATGCCTAATTTTTAATCCTAGTATTTGGATAGACTCTCATGTTGCTTTTTGATCACACAGAGAAGACCTTGCCCATAAACTTCACTTGTATACAAAATATACTAATTAAAGAAAAGACTTTAATTTTAAAAAAATGTTTAATCCTAGGAAGTTCTTCCTTAAACAAAAATTTTAAAAAGCTTTCTAATACAACTTACCTGTTTCCTCTCTGGGACTACTTAGAAAAAGGAATTTAACAATTTTTCCATGTATAAATCTTCTAAAATTTTATTTATTTATTTGTAACTTCCACTTATTTCAAAACCTACTTGAACATCTTTTTATGTACAAATTATAACTTATACAAATGAAGAGCTCCTTGACCCTCCGTAAATCCCACAGAGGGAACCACTACTACCAACTTGTTATGCATTATTCCAGACTTTTTTTCTTTATGCACAGAGGGAATGATATATATCATTTTGTGGAGTTTTTCCATAAATTCTAATACATACATACTATATTCAACATGCTTTTTTATCACTTAATAAATCTTGATGGCATTTTGCATGTCAGAACCTACAGATCTGCCTCTTTCATTTTAACCATCGAATAGTATTCCATAATTATAGCAAAGATAAAACCTAACTATAATAAACCCTAGGATATTTCCAATTTGGGGCAATTAATAAAACTGCAAGGGTAAATAACCTTGTAAAGCTCTTAGCCTACGTACCTTTGTGTATATGCACTTATGTACAAAATTTCCCTAAATTGCCTACAAACAAATGTGCATTTTTAAAAAATCAATCATTCCAAATTGTCATGCACATAACCATACCATTTCACACCCAGTAACAATTCATGAGAATTTCCATTTCCTCACTCTTCATCAGTACTAGATACTATCAGTGTTTGCATCCTTTCCCAATCTGAAACATTTATGTTTTGAAGTCATATGCAGTATCTCTAAAGTGTTTAATTCCAAGCCTAGGCCTGCAGTTTCTTCCATCCTCCTTTACAGGTCATGGTTTTCAGACCTGCCACTCTCCCAGCCTGCCTCCTGGAGATGCTTCAATTTATCACTGTCACTCTTAAAACGTGTTTCCCAAAACTGATTATAATGGTACAACTGTACTTTAACCTGACCTATGTACAAAACAGGACTGTTACCTACCTTCTTCTGAACTGGTAGGTCTTAATATTTTGTGAGTCACTGTTTTCATTAAGAATCTAATAAAAGGAACAAATGCTTTCTCCTAAAACAATGTACACCTAAGCGCAATATGCATGCACTGTCAGCGGCGCCATGAATCACAGATGCAAGGTCAGTCATTTACTGATGCAGCCCCAAATCAGTCATATCTTAGCAGACACACCACATTACTGTTGATTAACATCAAGTTTGCAAAGAACTGTGTCTCCAGTCCAATACACCCTGTATTTTTAACTACCTGAAAATTGCATCTTTGCCAGCCTGTATTTTTTATACTTTTTGAACCAAGGTGCTGAGCAATTGCATTACTCTTTTAATACTTCATGGATTTACTCTCTTCCATCGGTCCAATGAGCTCCTTGTGAACTACATGTGTGCTGTCACCTAACATACGAATGTCTTCGTTAATCCCCAAGGAAAAGTATTAAGTAGGAGGGTAACAATATGCCATACAGCTTCCTTCCGGAGGCTTTTATTTTTTTCCAACAAATTTTTGAGTGACCACTGTGGGACAGGATCTACAGTAACTAAGCTATGACCTAACACACACTTGGCTTCCCCAGGAAGGTATCATGCACCAGTTGATCAGTATCTTACTGAAATCCAGGGATCCTGTGTGCATAGAGTCCCACAGTCCACCAAATGAGCAACCCAAACATAACACAGGAACTGATATTAGTTTTCATTGCCCTGATTTGTTTGTGTATTCTTTCAAAAGATTTATTGCACGCCCTCCTGGTGAGAGGTGCTGTCCTTTTGCAAGAACCACAATACGGCACCCGACAGAGCGACGCCTCCCCGGCGCAGCATGCTGTCCGTGACGAACCGCGATGCCCATGCTGGCTCCAAGTCACCCCCGCACCGCTCGCTGAGTGGTCAAAACTTCTGCCGAATAGCCCATTCTAAAACTGTGAGCACTACACAAAACAAAGGGCCAGGGCATTACTTGATCTTCCCAAACTTAAACAGCTAATTTTAAGTTTGGCATGATTCGATCAACAGTACAAGCAACGAGGTGTCTAAGAGAACATTCAGGAGTCTTTTTGCGTGTTTGTGTGTGTGTGTGTGTGTGTGTGTGTGTGTGTGTGTGTGTGTGTAAAAGCCCTGGCTAGTGTGGCTCAGAGGATTGAGCGCTGGCCTGCGAACCAAAGGGCCACCAGTTCAATTTCCCAGTCAGGGCACATGCCAGGGTTGTCTGCCAGGTCCCCAGTAGGGGGCGCGCGAGAGGCAACCACACATTGATGTTTCCTCTCCCTTTCTTTCTCCCTCCCTTCCCCTCTGTATAAAAATAAAATAAATAAAATCTTTAAAAATATACATTAAGAATCTTTTTGCAAATAAATGAACCAGAGCTGGAAAACAGGATGGCAAGAACACTGCAACAAGCTCAGAGCATTAAAAGTGCTGTCATCTAATTGAACATGAAGATAAATTTCCCTTAATGAAATTCATAATACTCTCTCTAATTATCTTTGCAAATGAACTATTATCACCAGAGGCTTATTTCCTACTTGCACATCTCAAAAGGGAAGTCCAGGAGCTAAACCTCCAAGTCTCTGGCAATCAAGCTTAAATGTTTCACTCTTTCATCACATCGTCCATAACTGTCCTCTGGTCTCTCACAAACGTAAGCTCTCACTGAGTGTTGCTGCTTCAAGGAGGACTTAGTAGCACAGAATTGACGATTCCACTCGAAAAACTGTTTGGTTTGTTTAATGTCAATGAGAAGAAGAATAGTGGTTTTCATCTGAATAGTCCCAAATTCCAATTTCAGTAGAGTCCATACCCTAGAGTGACCTCATTCTCCACAAGCCACTTTTCGAAAGTCTATACACTGTGACGCTTACTGTGTTTAGTATCTAAAATAACAAAAGAAGCATACTGATTTGGGATTAATGAGGTTTTAAGTCCATACATTCATGGCCTTCATCAGGGTGGTAATATACAAATATTCGTGAAGTGCAATGTTAAATCAACATGAGTAGTTCTTTATCTCCATGGGAGATAAACCTACATTTCATTTATCTTTCAAGAATATCCTTTTGAGCATGTCCAATATAGCTTTGGGAAAAGCAAGTGGCAGATAAATCAAAACAAAAACTACTGATTCTTTTATAAGCTATTTCATGGCTTTTCATATTCTTTCTGTCTCGGTATTGTTTGCTCACTTAGAAATTAGTGTTTTACTGGAAAAATTATGTTTTCCACAAGTAAAAAAATTGCCAAATTAATGAAAATTTCTCTACTTGCTTTCTAGTTAGCCAAACATTGCTGTTGACTCTTGCTCTGCATATCTGTGAGAAGGTGTCATTAGAAGACAACTACATAGTTAGAACCGCAAATTACATTTTTAAAGAAACTCAAACTATTTTTATATCTCAGAGCAATCCTGTTACTTAGCCTGGTTGCCAGGATTCTAGAAAAGATCATCACACTGTGAGCTTGAGATTACTCAGTATTTAATAGAACTTATTCATAGCACACATCATGAAGAAAAACAACACTACATATTTGTTAAATGTTCTATTTATATAAACATTGTAAATATATAAATACATGTTATATATTTAAATATATTAAATATATGAATATATTTAAATATGTGTTTTTATATAAATGGCCATATTTTATAACCGGGACTAATAAGTGCAAAAGGACCTATAACTCATTAGTAAAACTGCCCCTGACCCATCCGTGTAACATAAACTTACTCTATGGTACACTAGGGGTTCCAACAACCATAATATTTTGCTTTTGACTGTGTTCAGATGGGAATTCTCTTTTGCACAGAGAGAAATGTGTATTTCTACTACTGTTGTTTATTTATTGTCCTGAGTCTTTAAACATTACTAATAAGCAAAGGAGGAAATATTTCCTGTAAACTTAACACTTGCAATTCTTCTTTCCCTTCTTCTAGGCAAGTTAACCTTCCCCAAAGTAACAGGAAAAAAGAAAGGAAAAAATATGGTTGTTAATTTTGTAACTCAGGATTAACTTTCTAAATCTTCTGTAGTTGTGCTGCTCTGTTCTTTTCTTTTTCCAACATCACAATCAGTACTGGCTACTACACACAGTGGTCGCCCACGAGGGTCCACCTTAGGCAAAATTATGAAACTGATAATCACATTTTCACTTTGGAAAACGTGAGTAAGCCAAAGCTTAGCAAGCCAGGCAGCTGTTAAAACTAAAATGTCACGCAGGGAGGGTATCAGGGGCTTCATCCACTGCGAGAAACAGGACCAAGAGAAAACGCCTAAGGAGGTCAAGAATCACGTGAGAGGGGACCAGGAAAGGTGCGGTCAGTAGGCTCAGGTCAGTATCAAAGAAACAGAGCGAGGAGGTATTTCGAGCTCAGGGAGGAGAGGATTTGGAAGGGGCCCCTGTCCCCTCATCAGCTGTGCCGGGACAAACCCCATCAGAGCACTCAGTACAGTAGTAGCACAGCCTGGACCTCCTGTCATCTCGAGCTTCTCTGAGTGTGACTGAGGACCCACCCCCTGGGGTGGGGCACCCGCGATTCTGACTTACACTCCGGCAGCACAACCCCATTAATCTCCATGTCAGTGATCGCTGCTTCATGGACCGAGGCCAAGGCCCTGTCTTCCTTCTCCCCTGACTCTCCTGATATGATGCATCCCAAGACTGAGGATCCCCTAAGTCCACATTAATTCTCTCCAGAAACTTCCTTCTTTTTAATTTAACAGATCTACGCTTCGTTATACCATCCAGCCCATAAGGGCTGCTGCTGTTTAATCATGATGTGTTTAAGACTTCCCAGTCCCTGCTCCACCCTGCCTGTCTCTCCAGGAAAATCCCTAAATGCAAATCTTTGTGATCTAATTCTATAAATCTTAAGTTCTGCAAATTCTTTTTCCTAATATAAGCTGTATATATGTCACTTCTAAATGCCAGAAAATGGGCTGCCTATGTTTCACTTCCAAATGTTTTTCTGTTTCCTAAAGTACCAGTGCTTTCTCTCCCCTAAAATATCAAAAGTAAAGGACGTAACATATGTACAGAGGTGATGATCTCATTCTCAAAGATTTTAATCATTTAAAAGTCTGTAATTTTTTCCAATTTTATCTTCTATTCTCTGGCAGGTACGTCTTAGTTAGCCTAGTCTTCCTAGTCTCTTATGCCAAAAACCGGTGGACAAGGCCCCCTCCAACACCACTTCCTATGCACACTCAAGAAGTGCCAGGGTCTTCCTTGTTCACCAGTGCTGTGCTAAAGACCCAGAAGACTCTCCTACCATCTTGTACAGCATTTACTAAACAGGAGACCAACTGAAACTATAAAACCTTATCTCTCTGGGCATTGAACAACAGGGCAGTACTGCAACTGGTTATTATTTGTGGCTAAATTAGACTTAATATGCCCTAGGAAAGAGAAGATGCCCTTCCCAATCAATACAGCGTCTGTCACACTACGGGAGCTTATAAAATATAGTCAGTATCCTTACTCTTCTGAGATCTCATTCATCTATACTTTTGTATATACTAATTTTATTTAATGTCAAATAGTATTGATTTAAGATTAGTCAATGTAGTCTGTGAAAAAAAAACATTTCCCAGAATGCATATTTTTTTGACATTTGCTTTGAAGTAGCCTTCTTAGTCAGTGGAAATATCCTGGAATCCAACCTGATATAAGAATCTACCCTCTGCTTATATAATTTTAAATCCCATATAGGCATACCTCAGAGATATTGCAGGTTCAATTCCAGACCACCAAAATAAAGCAAATATTGCAATAAAGTGGATCATAATCTTTTTGCTGGTGGAAGATCTTGCCTTCGATTTGTTTTAAAAAAAAAAGCCACATCTGTGAGGCATAATAAAGCAACATGCACCCAAACTAGGTATGCCCATATTTACTCTTCTTCCTTCAATATTTTTGCTTTCCAGCAGTAAAAGAAGTGATGCGAGAATTTGGCCCTTGACCGCAAATCACTCGGGGAAATTCCTCAATATTCTCACTCCAATTTTTTAACAAGCAATGAAAAAGTTAATCAACAGTAGCATTAGTAATTATATTCCAGAACTTCTAAACTATCTCACATTACTCAACAGTCCCTTTCTCTTTCTCTTTCTCTTCCCCACGCCACTCTGTCCCTTCCTCTTGAAAACGTCTTGGTGAAAATGCAAGTGAGATAACTGATGGCTACACCTCTAAGGAGAAAGCCTAAGTCCTAGAGAGCTTCCGTCAGACTGCAGGGTCTGTAGCTACAGCTCCCCCGCGTGATTACCTGGGTTATTCAAGCAGAGAGGAAGGCGGACAGAAAGTGGTAGAACATCCAGTGCCGAGCCTGTCCTTGCCTCATAGGAGGGAAAGTACAGTCCTACACTCTCAGACAAGAAGGAGCTTGAAAGAAGATAGAGAAGAGGAAAGAGGGACGTGAGAGACAGCTGAGCGCCAGAGGCTGAGTGGCACCAGTACCTCCCTTGCTGCCCCTCAGGTGGTGGCGAGCAGGCGACCCCAGCAGACACCTGCCTGAAGAATGTTCACTCGGTCACCCTCTGCATCGACGTAAAATGGCAAGAAAGGGAACCTACTTGCCGCGGTGGCTGTGAGGATGAAATGCGTTGACAGAAAGCTCTCAGAAAAGGGCCCAGGCAAAATAAGCCCTCACTGAATCATTTTTTTTTTTTAAGAAACACAATATGGCTTCTCTCTCTCTTGCTCCCTCCCTTCCCCTCTCTCTAAAAATAAATAAATAAAATCTCTAAAAAAGAAATACAATATGGTGAACAAGATGTCCTAGGACAAAGTTTATAAAGGATTTGAAAATGATTTTTCAAAGTTTTGGGGTAAGAAAAGAATTGTATGAGGAAAACAGTGTCCTTTATCTTCTCAAAATGTAGACATTTTTAATTGGCCTAGCAAATGGGGGAGAGAGTGGTTGTTTTTCATTTATTTGCTTGTGTTGTTTTTTGACCAAACAGAAGTAAGACTCTAACTCCAGTCTTACAGGTAAATCGGTTCCTTCTCCTGGGCAGAATCTGAGTAGAATTTAAACATCTTGTCCATTGTCTCCCACGGCTGTTTCCATGACAAGTCAATACTGCCTGTCCCACAAGGGCTGACTTAATGGCCTGCGCCGGCAGCATACTGTGTGGTTCATTTGCTGTGCAGGACAGTCAGTCATCATTTCCATGAGCGCGTGCAGTCACTGCTCATGTCTCGCTGCAGCGCTCTGGTGACATGTCCCCAGTGTTGTAAGCAGCAAAGCCCGTGTGCCCTGTCGGGGCCCTAGCTAGCCCTGGTAATCTCTGTGAGGGCCCCAGCAGGGAACTCAAACCCCTGAACCTGGGAGGGTAATGGTTTGCTCTGTGGTCAGGTAGGCAGGGACCTGAAGGACTGAAACATGTTTTAATAATTAACAGTGTGAAGGGGGCACAGAGCAAAGTAAGCGGTTGGAGCCCAGTGAGGAGAGAGCATGCAAGAATTAAGGGAATATCATTGTCGTTGGTAGAGGGGAAATAGAAGACTCTGTTGAGATGTGTGAGGACCCAGATCCCCCTTTGAGTGGGCATGTAACCTCAAGCAACATTCATCACTTCTCTGTTTTTCATCTACAAAAATAATAATGGTCAAAAATTGTATAACATTAACTATGTGGCAGGCCTGGCTCTAACTGGTTCAGCCCATCCTCACACCAACCTGATGAGATAGGTGCTAAAATGTTGTCTTCACCACAACCCATTTTACAGAACAGAAAACCGAGACCAGATATTAAGTAATCTGCACGAAGCCGCCCACCTACGAAGCAAGGCAGCCCCGCGCCACGACCCGTGCGCTCAGCCATCATGCCACGCTGCCTGTCTGGAGAGGCAGAGAGCGGAACTCCACATGTGTCTTGAACTTCTGTTGAGATGGACCAAAAGACAGGCCTTTTTGTTTCTTTCACTTCCAACCCTTCATAAGCCAATACTATGGTAAGGCTATTACAAATAGGAAGTACTAGAAAAACAAGCACAGGACCAGATGTCCCTGCACTGTCAAATTGCTATAGAAGTTTCTAAACACTCTCCCTTCCTGCACTCTGTCACAGGCCGACAATCAACAGTTCGCTGGCTAGGACCCGGCCCCTCGACCACGCTGCGGACAGCACTGACCTAATGTGCTCCAAACTCCAGGGTCAGGGTTCTGAAGGGCGAATTTTGAAAAGCTGCCCAGGTCTCCCCCTTCCCTACAGAAACTTGATTCCTTCCAACAGACATTAAAATTAAAGCTAAATAAAGCACCCAGCACAGAGCCCACGTTAGGTTAGATATCTTCCACTCACCATTTGCTGGGCACCTGCTTCACTGCTGGCGTTGCATCTGTGTCAAGGATAGAGGGATGGCGATACAGCTCCCGCACGAACTCAGGTCCTAGAAGGAAGGACAAAAACATACATCTGACGCCGCAGGATGCCACAAGTGATGGCATGCAAAAGCGGGCAGAAGAGGTGTCCTTTCCTCGCCCTCTTCGGGCCCTTCAAAGGAACAAAGGAAGGAAGCCTGTTTCCCAAGCCGTCCCCGTCGCCAGCTGAGTGCGGGCTGAGAGGTGTCAGCATGGCACACACACGAAATGCCCGGCCAGGGAAAAGAGCGTTTACTGGGCTTTGTCCTCACCCATGATGCAGTGATGCTGGCCCTCTCTTGCCTCAATGTCACTACCAAAGCGGTCTGGGTGGTCCCAGAAGATGTCTTATGTGTACTCCATAACTAACCCTCTTGACACCCACGGGACATTGTGAGGCACTTCCCTTCCATTTCCATCTGGCTCACGGTGGTGGCATCTGCATGGCACACTGGGAAGTGACAGCTCAGCCTCTGACAGTCGCTAGTCTCCTGCACCCAATAATGATGATCCTGCCATAGGGTTGAGGAGTCCCATCAGTGCCGACCCTTTGCCTCCCAATATCTCATCTCCTGGGCTCCATTTGCTCTTCCATTGTGCTTGTCTCATTTCCCTGGCACAGAACTCAACTCTCAGCACACAGGGCTGGGGTTGGGAGGACACTGGTGGACTCTACACAGGATCACCAGCCTCTCAGACACTAGCCCGTGGCTCTGAGACGTGCATTTCACCTCCCCCAAGCTGAAATCATCCCATTTCCCTTAGTTCTTTCCAGTAAAACAGACCCATAACGGGCCCATCCACCAGTCCTTCAGACATGCCTGGTATAGGCTTAGGTGATAATATGCCCTGTCCCCTTCTCTTTATCTTTAATGGTCACCAGTTGTTTACACCACAGTGGCTCTCAGTTTCAATAAGTCTCCACACCACTACACCCAGGGCTGTATCTTAGGCCAGACAGCGACGGAGGCTGTTATAAGGGGATTCCCACATGGTGAGGGGTTCTTATCCGAATCTCTGGGAGGCACGAGGGCGTGCAGAGAATCGATCGCAAGTCTGTGATCTGTTCACAATGTGCAGACACAAAGAAGGGAAATTATTTTAGAAAATCATAATGTTCCGGACTTTTAGAATACTAATTAACATATCTTTTGACTTCTGTTTCTCCATTGTTCTCCTTCCAAACACAGAGCATTGCACTGGGTGACTACATTTGGGAATTTTGCAGGATACCACTTAACGATTCTTAGAGCTTTACTTCCTCTCAATTGTTCTAACCTGCCTAAAATTTGGCTTTTGAATAAGATCTTTTTTGTGTCTTCTGCCCTTTTTGTTTATAACCTCTAGATAGTCACAATTATTGTGTCTGTCCTTTGAATTAATGGTAAGCCACTTTAATATCTCCTGTGACTTCCACTCTGAAGGGGGCACTTTTCAAATGCAGCCACGACTTAATTTAAATTTTTTTACTAATCTTTCCCCAACCATCCTGAAGAAGTGCAGAACACTCTTGCCCCTTCTTCTCTCTTGCACACCTGGACAGCCTCCCTTCCCCTTATTATCTCTAGCACAAAAGGGTTAACCTATCTGGCAATTCTTTCCAAGTCTTAACAGCAAGCCTATCAAATCAAGAACAGAGAGAATCTTTGGGGAGTTCATGTGAGAAGTAATTCTTCACCAATCCCTTGGCAGGTAAACAAAGATGGTTTGCAATCATCATTTCTTGTTTGGAATTATAGTTACCCTTCTCTCTCAACAGACTTTGTACTTGCTGTGAATCTGAACAGAAGACTATAGAATCCTTACACCCCAGATCCTATGTTTTCAGTCCATGTCCTATGAGTAACTGTGAGGAAACTGAAACTTCAGAGATTGCCCACACAGGTGCCCTGGCAGCACAGAGCACCTGGGAGGGCTCAGGATGGACTGTGGGATACTCAGCTTCCAGTTATTGCCCCCGTACCATTAGATATCCTCTCTTTTCCCTCCCTCCTTTCCTCCCTTCCTATCTATCTCTTTTCTCCCCTTCCTCCCTTCCTTCCTCCCTTCCTCCCTTCCTCCCTTCCCTCCCCTTTTTCTTTTTTGGAAAATGCCCAAGTTGTTTTGCGGATTGGTCATGCTTACAGGCATAAATCTCACAATATCTAGATTGTAAGCTCTCTGGAAGTAGGAATGCAACTTTTTTTTTTTTTTTTTGAACAGTGCTGGGAATAAAAGGGGTTCTCAACAACTATGAGTCAGTTGATTTCAGAGGTGAACCATGAATAAATTTCTTGGAAAATGTCAAGAAAGCAACTCAGTTAACTGAATTTGCTGCATTCGCCCATGATCAAATGTTTTGTTTTCCCACTAACATCAGTAACAGATCCCCAGGCGGGACTTGATCAGAACGTTGGCTCGCTCCTGAGTACAGGGGAGGGCGAAGGTGGCCACATGTAGTTGGAATCTAGGCGTTGCCTCCCAGTTCTGCCGCTCTCCTCCCACCCGGGACTCTGCTCCTAACTTCCCATGCCTGTGGCCCTCTTGCTTGGAGACTGGGCTGTTCGACCCCAAGTCTAGCTAATCCTTTTAAGGTTCTTGCCCCATTTTGCCTGATTTCCTCCCACAAGGTTGTACCAACAATGTAAGAGTGCCAATTTTCCAGCAATATCACCAAAACTGAGTATAAGGAAAGGGATGGTGGGTAGTGGAAGATTCTCACTGTTGTAATGAGAGGTACCAGATAAGCAAGGAGAGATGGTAGTGTGAACCATGAGGTACTGGATGAGAATCAGAAATAACAGGAACTCATGTTTAGATTAATATGGATGCACATGGCTACAGACGAAGAAATAATTACAGACACATAGCTGTACATGGGTCTGCACGAACCCATGTATTTCCTAACTCTGTCCCCTAAGAGGGCCTGCAAGGAACAACCACCCAGCAGCAAGAGCATGCCTAGGGCCCAGATCTTAGCTTCTAATACCATCTCCCAATTAAACACACTAGGGTTCCTTGAAAAGATAGCTGATTCTGGGGCTGGGCATTAAATATGCCAGAACCTAGAGCAACTTACAGCACCACGAAGTAAGACAGTGCCCAAAGAACAAATGATGTGGGTACATCAGAGGGTCTTAGAAACCAACCAGAAAAAGTTCCCAATGGCCAGAGCTGGAACAATTTGAACACAAAATAAATAACATAGTATAGCACTATAATCCAAAGTATAAGATAAATATCCGTAAGTCTAAACCAATATAAATTAATGATTAAATAAAGAAATGGAGGAAAGACAACCCTCTGTGCAGAAGAATTTCAAATAACCTTTATGTAGATAATCCACCCTCCAGGAGGTGAAGCCTAACTCCTCGTTCCTTAAAAGTGTGCGGCACAGCATGATAACTTCCTTCCAAAGAGTAGAGATAGGGCGGGGAGAAGAGTCGTTGACTGTGGGGAAACCTGACACCACCACCAGGTGAGCAAGATTAACATCAACGGGGATAAGCCACAGTGAGAGCATGTATCCTGGAGACGATATGATGAGAATGGTACTTGGCCTCTGTGGTCTTCTTCCCAAAAGAAGACCCATAACCCCTGTCTAACCAGGAGAAAAACATCAGACAAACACAAATTGAAGGACATTCTACAAAATAGCTGACCAGTACTCCTCAAAATTGTCAAGGTCATCAAAAACAATGATGTCTAAGACACTAAGGAGACATGATAACTAAATGTAATGTGACAGCCTGCACGAAATCCTAAGACACAAAAAAGACATTAGGGAAAAACTAAGGAAACCCAAATAAAGTGTGGACTTTAGTTTATAATAATGTATCAACATCGGTTCATTAGTTGTAACAAATTTACCATAGTAATATAAGAGAACATTGAATACAGGGTTTATGGGAACTGTCTGTAATATTCTTGCAACTTTTCTGTAAATCCAAAACTATTCCAAAATAAAATCTTTATTAAATGTTATACTATTTCTTAGACCCCAGAAAATTCCTGACATACATAAGGAATTAAATAACTGGTAGCTCTATTTTTTTTCATGATTTTGCCATTTTTAAAAATGAAAGATTTTTGTATATATTTATTTAAATTAAATTTTTTTAATTTAAATTTATTTGATTACTAATCAGGCTGGACTTTTAAAAAAATTTGTCTTTGTATTTTATATTCATGTTCTTTATGTGGTTTTGGTAGCTTCTTTATTCTTCTGATTTATCTGGTTGGCTTCTCTAGGGTGATCAAACTCCCCAGTTTGTCAAGGACAGTCTAATTTATGTCTGCTGTCTCAGCTAATGATAAATAGAACCCCTTAATTGAGAAAGATGAATTATGCGGTCACCCTGTGTCCCATGCTGCCCTCCTGTTTCCTAGGTGTTCTCCCTCATAACCGCTACCACTGCAGCCGCTAATCCTCACTCCGTCCCTTTGCCCTGCTGGAGCCCAAAACATACCCTGGCAATGGTATGTTAAACTGGGTCAGTGTTTTCCTACCCAACAGTCGTCTGCCAAAAACCTCAAAACATTTTGCCAAAAGACTACACTTTGTAGAAGATATGGTCTTCAATATAAATTACAACTCAGTTCAGTACTGCAATACTCAAGTTGCCATAGTTGGAAAGAACACAGTGTTCTGAAAGTGTGGCGGCCCCTTTCCTAAGCCCTTGTGATTTGAAGGATATTTTCCTCTGCTCCTGTCCTCTGTGCTGTACTGCATTCAATGCCACCACCAAGAGGAGGCATGAAGGTACAGAGCTGTGCAGAGAGAGCATCTTACAGCCCGCACAGGAGAACAGCCCACTTTCTCTCCCTTCTCCCCCTGTTCCGTCCCTCCTTCCTTCCCTTCCCTTCCCTTTTTCTTCCTTCTTTTTCTTATTTTCATTTTACTTTCCTCCTTCTTTCCTTTCTCCCTCCACCTCCTTCTGCTTTGGTAAGGGGAAGTTGTTTAATGGTTCAACTGATCCCCACCCCCATACTTATTATGCAAATAATTTCATTGACGAAAAATAGAAAATGCAGACAAGCTAACGGAAAGCAATTTCACCATCCAAGGATGTTAACATTTTTATGCATTTCCCCCTCTGTCCATTGGGGGCAGTGCATCAACATGCAGAGCACTGCTGGAGTCAAGAGCTTCCCGGCCCTCACACATACTGGCTATGTGACCTTGAAGAAGTTGCTGAACCTCTAAAACCTTCTGTTTCATAGCTATAAAATAGTGGGAAATTATATATTATTTACTATTATAATAGATCATTTTGCAATAGGATGCTATATTTTGGCACAGTGCCAACTGTGAGTGAGTGCTCAACAAATGATGTGTATTTTTAACAACACAGGTTTTCTCAAACCTGAGATCACACCAACATTCCAATTTGGTACCTGATTTTTTTTTGCTCAACACAATACAGAACTCTATGTAAATAAATCTAGATCTGCGTTATCATTTTTGGTATTTATTTCATTGTAGTGCATTTTTATTTTGAAATACAATGAGAAAAAATATGTTAAAAAATAATCAGGGAGTACCATATATTACAACACTTTAGAAACTCCCCCGGGGATTACTGTGTATTTCCCTGGAGTTATTGCTACTCTCTTGCTTCGGTCTCACACGTGAAACGGGGCCTCTCACAGTGAGAGGCTGGGCCAGCGGTGTCCTCGGCAGCCCCTTGTTCTCATGGGCAGCAGCTCCGCAAATCTCATGCACCAGCGGGGACTCAGGCTGAGCAAGGGACCTAATGGGCTCCAGGGAGCAGCCCCAGCTAAACAGAGTATTATCGATCACCGAAGTGTGAATTAAAGATGGTGTTTTCGTAATGTTATTTGAGCAACTGCCTCTTTGAGGGTTTGCTGTTCTATCTGTTCGCTGCCACTACTGTCGTTGCTTGTGTCGTTCAAAAGCAGGGTGCTGGCTTGCACTGGCTTTCATAATTGGGAAAAAAGAAACCAGTATAGAAAGTGTAATTTCTGTTTACTCTTAGAAAACAAATTCAGGGGTAGGATCAATACAACACAAAGAAAAGGTATTGAGTTCCTCGGTGTTGGGCTAGATTTTCCCTGGAGAAAAGTCTGTAAGGGCTAATTATTTGGGGACACACACATGCATATGTGCTCTTCTAGAGCCCACTATGACACAGTATATGTTTCACAAGTAACCTGTACGTTTCTGAATATATTTTCATGTAGCATTCTGTATTAAAAATATGACATGTGTGAATCAATTAAAGGAGGCTTGATATTATAAATCTTCTTATCAGTTAACTGGTCCATTTCATCTATTAGAAGTCCCCAGTAGGCACAGTTAGCACAGTTTCGGGAGTTAAAGGCAATAATAAATACCTGATGAACTCACTTGAAGGTACATTGGTATAAAATGTGGTCCGGTGCTCTGTATTGCATTTACAGGTTATGTGGAGAGGGTCTTCGCAGTACCCTTCAGCATAAAGCACATTTAGCAGGGCTTACTAAGCACTGACACTGTGGTAAGAGTTTTACTTGTTGACCTCAGCCATCTATGAGGGAGCTACGATGATGCCCTGACTCTCACAGGCAGGGACACTGAGGCCTGAAGAGGTTACATCACCTACCAAGAGGCCACACAGCTAACAGGTGGCAGGGAGAGGTCAGCATGAAAGCCCCACTCTTAACCTCTCTCTGCACTGCGGTGCCTGTCCTGGCGCCGGCTGTGACCAGAGTCACTGGGAGCCAGCCCAAGCACCCGGAATCAGCCCCTCTTCTCTAAGTCTCCATTGTCACATTTCCCTCCTGCAGCTTCCTAGTTATCGAGCTAAGACTGATGAAGGTGTTAATATAGCACAAATTAGAATCAGGATATCGGTCATTTTGACCAATAAAGTGAATAGTAACTGAATGTATTCAAATCTTGATACAATTCCAGTGCTCTTTCAGAATATTTTCTCTTCTGTGTCCACAATAAGGACCAAGAAAGAAAATACAGTCGCGTTCCAATGCCTACCCCTTTACTGTGACGGTGTCTGGGAACAGGCCTAAAAGTTAAAATAATAACATAAAAACAATCACAAAGCATTTTCACCATATTACAGACAACTTTACGTATGTTCTCATTATATCTTCACAATTCCTAGAAGTATTATTACCCTTTTTTTACAGATCAGAAAATTAGATGAAAGTTAACTCTTCAAATCCCCTAGCTGGGTTCACAGCCCTGCTTCCACATTTACAACCTGGAGTAAAACTCACACTCTGCCAGTTAGATTACACTGCCTCTTGTGGTGCCAGTGAGTACTACACACAGGCCAACCACAGGCAAAACCACCAACCATCCTTGCAGGCAGGATCCCTCAGCAACTTCCCTTGCCCCCATACCCTGTCTTCCCTCCTTTCAATGCCCCCTTTTCTCCCAGGTTCTCACAGGGTTCATTCATTCTGTCCGGGTTGTCCTCACCACAGGGGAAAATGCTACTGTCCTCCACAGGACAGCTCACATTGTGAAGAGGACCTAACAAGGGCCAGACGCGATGCTGAATGCAGGTGGACCAATACGAACAGAGAGCTGGCCCGTGCAAAGAGCACATGGTGCGGCAGGGAACACAGGAGAGATGTCATTCTCCCAGAACTAGGGAATGGGTGGAACAAGCTCAGTTTTTAAAGATAATATATAACAGTTTCATTGAGGCATAATTCCCATACCATAAAATTCACCCATTTCAAGTGTACAGTTCAGTGTTTTTTAGCATATTCTCAGAGCTGTGTAACCACCACCGCAGTCGATTTTAGAATGTTTTAAACATCCCCAAAAGAACCCCTGTACTCATTAGCCTGCACTCCTCATCTCCACACACCTACACCGGCCCTAGTCAACCTCTAATCTGCCTTTGGTAGCTACAGATTGCCTGTCCTGGACATGTTATATTAATGGAATCATATAACATGTGGCCTTTTGTAACTGGCTGCTCTCGCTGAGTACAGTGTTTCCGAAGTTCATCCATGTTGGAGCGCGTATCACTATCCCACCCCTTCTCCCTGCCGAGTGGCATTCCATTGTGCGCAGGTGCCGCATTTTAAGTCTGTTTCCTTTACTGTAAGTGAGGGGAAAACATGTGTAACTACATCCTAAGATTATTGTGAGAAATAAAAAAGAAACAGGACAGGGTCTGGCATACCGCAGGCACTCAGTAAGTAACAGTTGCATGAACTGAAAGAAGAATGAATGGATCAGTGAATAAACAGAAGTGAATGAATGAATGAATGCATGAATACAAAGTACTTAGTGGGGGCTTCCAGTCAAGATGGCGGTGTAGGCAGACATGGCTCACCTCTTCTCACAGCCACATTAAAATTACAACTAAAATATAGGACAACCATCAGTCAGAAGTGTCAGGAATCGAGCTGAATGGAAGTCTGAATGGACAACTACGGAACTGAAGAAACTACATCCATCTAGATGGGTAGGAAGGGTGCAGACCCAGAATGGGCTGGATAAAAATTCGGGAGGGATGTTTTGGGAGCAAGGAGTCTCAGACCCACACTAGGCCCCCAGCCCAGGATTCCAGTGCCAGGAAGATAAATTCCCACAACTTTTGGCTGCAAAAACCAGCACGGATTGAGCTCATGGAGGAGGCTGCTGGAACCCTAAGCAGTTCCTCTTGGGAAACCCACACACAGACTCACCTACTCAGACTCACTTCCTCTGAGCTCCAGCACTGGGGTGGCAGCTTGAAGGGCACCCGTGGTATACAGGGAGAGACCGAAGCGTCTGGCACTGGAGCGAACAAAGGCCATTGTCCCTTTTCTGAGCCCTCCCCGCCACAGAGCCAGTAGGCTGGTGCCATATCTGAGGCTCCATCAGCCTGGCTAACACTGTGTGACCCACCGTGGAGATCCATAGAGGCTCGGCCCCACCAAACTTACAGGCCCACCTAAGCTGCTTTTCCATAAGAATGGCTGGTCTTGGCTCCTAACTCCTAGCAAACAAGCAACAGCTGGCTTCAATGAGCCCTAGAGGCAGCCAGATTAGATTCACAGCTTGGCTTCACCTGGGAATCTCCAAGCCCAGCACCAGTAGCGGTTATCTCAGATTGCTTTACAGCTCAGGCAGCACATCCCAGGCAAAACACCGATGGGGACTGAACTTGGCCTGCACCAGCTAGGAAACCCCAGGACCAATGCACCCAGTGGACAGCTACAGATCATGTTGGAGCACCACCACCCTGCCCCTGCACAGCTGATCCTCCGTAGAGGGCAGAGGTTGGTGGTCAGTGGTCACCTTGTAATTGACTTACCTGGGTAAATCCCTCCTATTGATCTGTCAACAGCAACCAAGGCTCAAGAGGAAAGTGTACTCAGCCCCACACAAAGGGTACACCTCAAGTACCCAGCCTGGGTGACAGGGGAGGCTGCACCACTGGATGCTATAGGACACCTACTGCATTAGGCCACACTACCAAGACGCGGAGTCAAAGCAGCTCTACCTAATACATAGAAACAAACACAGAGAGGCTGAGAAAATGAGGAGACAAAGAAACACAGCTCAAATGAAAGAGCAGATCAAAACTCCAGAAAAAGAGCTAAATGAAATGGAGATAATCAATCTATCTGATGCAGAGCTCAAAACACTGTTTATAAGGATGCTCAAGAAACTTAGTGAGGCCCTCAGCAGCATAAAAAAAATCCAGTCAGAAATGAGGAGTACACTAATTGAAATAAAGAACGATGCACAATTTACAGGGAAACAACAGTAGAATGGATGAAGCTGAGAATCAAATCAATGATTTGGAACATAAGGAACCTAAAAACAGCCACGCAGGAACAAGTAGAAAAAAGAAACCAAAAAAGTGAGGACACTGTAACAGCCTCTGGGACAACTTCGAGAGATCCAACATTTGCATCATAGAGGTGGCAGAAAGAGAAGACAAAGAGCAAGAAATTGGAAATCTATCTGAAAAAAATAATGAAAGAAAACTTCCTGATTTGGTGAAGGAAATAGACATGCAAGTCCAGGGAGTGCAGAGTCACAGTTATGATGAATGCAAAGAGGCCCACTCCAAGACACATCATTATGGAAAGGCCAAAGGTTAAACATAAAGACACACTCTTAAAAGCAAGAGAATACAAGTTAGTTACTGGAAGGTTGCCAGAATGGAGGAGGGAGGGGGAGAATGGGTGAAAGGGGAGGGGATTAAGAAGTACAAACAGGTAGTTACAGAATAGCCATAGGGATGTAAAGTACAGTATAGGAAATGGAGTAGCTAAAGAACTTATACACATGTCCCATGGACATGAACAATGGCAGGGGGATTGACTGAGGGAGTAGGGGATGCTGGGTGGAGGGATACAAAGAGGGAAAAATTTGGACAACTGTAATAGCATAATTGATAAAATATAATTTTTTTAAAAGTACTTAGCATTGAGTCCTGCACTTAGTAAGTGTTCAACAGTTACTATTAATATGCACCTCGAGGAAGCAAGCATAAAGATTAATGTGCGGCAAGAACAAACATTCCATTGCTATCCTCATCCTTTGACCAAACAGAACATAAATGGTAGATGTCTTTCTACATTCATCTCGCTGGGCAGGTGGCTCCCTATGGGACTGTCAGTGGTCACTTATCTCCTTCAGCTCAGTCACAGTGATTTGGGAGCCCCCATGCTCATCATCCACTTCCATCAGGCCATTCATGGCCCTTGCAACTTCACTCTTGATGAGAATGCATATCATACAATGGCACTGGCCCTGTGTGTTTAATGTATAAAATATGGAACTTACGATAGACATTATTGTTAAACAAAGGGCTGAAGAGGCACACTGCAAATGCCACAAAAAGTGAGTGTGATGTTTCCCTGATTTCTCCTTGCAGAAAAATCATTGTTAAATGGTTCAAAGGGGCTTGTAGAAAAGAAGCTCTGGATAAGAGTACTAGCCCAAGGACCAGGAGCCTGGGTTCAAATACTGGCTCTGGCATTCGGATGACCTTGAGTAAGTCACTTTCTTTGTCCGGGCATTAGTTTCATCTCTAAATTGAGATGCGGGGCAGTATAGTGTCTAGGTTCCTTTCTGTCTCTGGCAATTATTTGAGTCCGCAAAAATATTTACTGTAGAATTAATCTCTACTATTCTTTTTTGCCCTCGGTGAGTTCTCTGTTCACTTTATCCACACTGTTTTCAGGCTGGGTTGGATGAAACAGAGAATTTCAAGATAGAATTGCCCAAACTGTCTTTACTTGACACAGACATGCCAAACACACACAGAGGACTTGGGCAGTAGAGAGAAGTGTGTTGATGACCAAGACTGAATATTCTGAAGCCAGAAAGTGAGAGCAGTGGTATCTCAACAGGTAGCTCTGCTGGCAGTGCACTACCTCGTCCACATTCAAACCTGCTGTGTCTCTGCTGCCACCCCTCCCTTGCACGCTGGTCCCTGCACCAGCTCCCTGGCCTTTGTTGGGTTTTCACCTGTATCTCTTGCTTTTTTTACCCTCGACTCCTCTGACATTGACCTAACGAATTTATTCCCTGGCATCATATATGCTCAGGTGTATGGCTGGCAGCAGGACAAGGAGAGGGGTTGATTCAAAGAAGCCATAGGAGGTGCAAAGTATTTCTAGAAAGGGCTTTGACCCTCTCCCAAGCACAAGGTCCAACACATTCAACACAGGAAGACAGCAGAGGTCACCTTTAAAGGGCAAGTCCATAAGGCAAACTGACCAAAATTATGTATAGTATTTTTTTTCAGTATGTTATTTCAAGTCAATTTTTCTGATAAACAGTTGTTGATATCAAGGTACTGGTATATACTCATTTTTAACAGCAGATTGACTTTGTGGTGGCCACACTTCCTAAATAACAAAGTGGCAGTGCTCAGTCAATGGAAGAAGCAATGTGACAGTCAGCCACGTGAAGCGAGGCCTGGATTCTACGGCTCTCAGAGAGAGGAGTGTGACCTGCCACACACAAGGTACCCAGAGGACTTCTCGGTTGTGCCTTGTTATGTGAAAGGAAGAGTCCTGCACTTCTAGAAGAAAATGAATTTATTCTCTGGTTTAATTGTTTCAACTCATTTGGTAGTGCAAATTAAAAAACATTTTATAATTAGAGTGCATATTAGCCTACACTCACATAAATGACTTTTTGCTTACTCCACCATTTCTTAGAAGACAGTTTCCTGTTTTAACAATGCTGTAAAGGAAATCTCATTAAAAGGGGGTAGAATAAAGTTATAAAACCAAGGGAAGAAAGGGACTGTAACACCAAGAGGAGGAGAAATAGTGCACAAGACCCGAAAGCAGTGAACATAAAGAGGGCCTGATAGGCGGGTCCCCCAAAAGGAGTGGGGGCATTTTTAGTATATACTCCTGCTCCAAATAACACATTTCAGGATAAAAAAGATTCCACACTCATACCAGCATAGTAATTGCTAATGGTCTTTCACTATTAGCTAAAGACTCCATAACTATTAGCTAATTAACTAATTAACAAATCTAACACACTCCCTCTGTATCAGTCGTCCATGACCACAATCATGCTGTGTAACAAGGAATGCAAACCGATGACTTAAAGTAACAACTAAAATCAACTGGACAGTTCGACCTCAGCTGGGTTCAATGACTCTTACTCATGCATTCGTAGTCAACTTTGAGCCAGCTGGGAACTTCTTCTGATTTGGGCTGGACTCCAGCTTCTCTGGGAGCTTGGTTGGGGCAGACAGGCTTACTCAGCAAGGCCCCACAAGGTCCGGGGCACACAAGGTACCCTGAGGTCTCGGCTTTAAAGATCTGCTCCGGCCACTGCCACTTCCGCTGCATTCTACTGATCAAATCAGGCGAGCAGGCCGACCCAGCTTCCGCGCGGAGCATCCCGAGTGCTGGGCGCGGTTGCGGTCGCACTGCACAGGGTGTGGATGCGGGGAAAGGCAGGGCTTAGGAAAGAACAGTTAGGGGCTGGAGCTCGTCTAGGTACTTACTGTCCGTCCTTTTTATTAGATGAACCTAATCAGCAATGAATATAGACTTTGCACAATAAATTACACGGAAGACAGTGAGGCAAAGAAAACACTAAATGACTTTGTTGCCCATAAAACCCAGTCATGCTGATAGCAACGGGACCTAGCGCCTTTGTCAACGCCTCCTCCTTTTGTTCAATAGTACTCAACGTGGGGTACTCCTTTATCGCGTGTCCTTCGCCATTCCTTTATTCTATTTATTCTGTGGAATATTTTACATTTAGTGAAAATGCTTTATTTTTTCATTTGTACACTCATGTGCCCCAAAGCATAGGCTACTGATCAGAATGGGATTTTTAAGTCTTGCATGCACACAACTCCACATTCTCCATCAAGCTGCCTCCAATTAGGGTTCCTGTTTTGGGGAGCTTATGAACTGCATTGTTTTTGCATTCTCCCACCCATCACGCCTTTGCTTAAAACTCTAAATTCAGTTGCCTTTAGACTGAAGGAAAGATGATGCCCGCACCCAGCTCTTCTATTCCTCTCAGTTAGGAGCCATAAAATCTTATCATATTTTACAGCAAATAAATAAAAACAAGAAAATGCAAAGAAAACTAAAAAACTCCACATAAAGGGATAATCATAAGAATTTGCCAGGCAGTACATCCCTCTTAGAACTTCAGAGTCATTTTCCAGAACTTTTCTAAAGTCCGGCTTGAAATGAAGGTTTCCAAAATCAAGTCTTATGCATCACAAATACTTATAATTTTCAATTTCAATTTCAATTACTATGTTTCATATGGCACAAGAAAATAGAGGTAAGGCTTTAAAGTGATGAAAACGGCATCAAGAAATGGGACTAAAACTAGGGACTATTGTGTGCTTTCAGAGAAGTCAGAACAAACGCTACTTTGTAAAATTTGTAAGGATGAGAGGGAGCAGTGAAATGAGAATCTTTGTAACAAGAAGATCACTGAACCATTAGAAAGCCAACAGGCCCTTTCTAAAGCAGTACTTTGATATGACCTCCTCTCTGGGGAAGGTTTATAGTAATTCATCTCTAAGCAGTGAGCATCGGTATGCAGGGCTGGCCCTCTGAGGCCCCCCTCCTATCCCTCACTTATTTGCACTCAGGTCTATAGATCTAATGGCTCCCCAGGTCCCTGGGAAAACAGAGCCTGACAGACTGGAACTGCTGTGCAGGACAGAGCACCTGCATATTCACCCTTCCTCCGCCCTCCTCTCCCAACCTCACCACTGAGCAGGCTCGGGGCAATGGGTTTTAAGTGCATTTATGATGGAGAGGGTATGAGAGATGGAAAAACAAAGTAAGAAGGGGGGGGCATTCTTAAGCACCGCCCCCGCCCCAGTCCTTTTCCCCGCTGGGGCTGAGATACAATCGTGTTTGCTTTCAGGGGCCCCCACGATTCTTTGAGGTGATGCGCTCAAATGCCTCTATGGGCCAACAGGCAACATACATAAACCCCGCCAGCAGGGTCCCTTGAGTCCCCTGAAGGCCCATGCCCTGCATAAAACGGAGAATCACTTCTCAGTTCCACCTGACAGTTGCCATGTAGGAACGCGGAATCACAAGACATCAGATGTTAAAGAGACACAAAGCAAAGGTGTGATTAAGAGCTGTTGGAAATGTGAAATTCTATGAGAAATCTTTCCATTTCAAAATGTTGACGACGATACGCAGGCCAAGGAAAACATAACCTGCAGGTCAAATGCAGCCACGTGGAGCCCCGGTGTGCAATCTACCCTGCAGAGCAGTGCCCCCAAAGCGTGGCCCACCAATCGGCACCCATGCACGAACGGTCTGCGACCAGACGGGGAGCCGCCACTAAAATGTCAATCAAGCGCATCACCGAGAGCAGCTGACACGGTTTCCATGGCGAGCTCTGCCGTATAGCAGACGCAGGCACAAGCTCCTCATCCCACTGAGGTGGCGCTTGGAGCAGCACTGCTCTTGAGAGAAGCTTTCAGGTACCTTCCTCACGGTGCACTCTCAGAGGCTTGCGCGGACCCCACCGGGGCCCCCTGAAGCCCAGTACCCTGAAGGATGAAAATGGGAAAGGAGAGAGCAGGACTCCAGCAGCATCTGTGAAGTTGCTAGTGGGTAGCCCAAGGCTCAGCCAGGGAAGGGGGACCTGCCTGAACTCCCGTGAATCTGAGTGCACACGTGGGCAGGTAGGCAGACGGTCAGCCGTCCGGGCTAATTGCTCTCCTTTCTTAACATAGTCAGCACCGACCTGCCTTCTCTCAGGCACCTGAGAGTTTGGGCTTGTAGCTGGTCAAGATATATTGCATGTCACAGATGTTCTTTCTAGTGGGCCTTGTTTATTTGTTTATTGTCTCCCTCCTCATCACTGCCCTCCCTCCCAGCCCCCATCGCATTTTACAAGCTCCAGGAGGATAAGAAGTCTACACCAGGATCTAGTACACATCAGATACTCTGTAAGTGTGAGGCAAATGAATGGTATTACAGCAAAGGTATATACGACAGGTGCACACATTGTACCAGTTACATAAAACAATTTCTTTAGTGTTTTCAGAGGCTGACATATAACATTCTCAGGAACCGTCGAATATAATTTTTATGTCCAGGACAAAAGAGACATTCAGTGACTATCAAACGTGGTATGGGAAGCACTTGAAGACCAAAACGCTCGTAAAAGAAACCGAAGTTAGCAGATATGGGAAGAATTCAGGGTGAGGGTTCCCCAACATTGCAAGTACTGACTGACAGTCTTTTAAGAGAAGAATAGGTAGATTTCCTATCTGAGAAAGTTCAAGAAAGATTCAGCCCCAACGTGGAGGACCGGTGGAGGACCGATGGAGGACCGCACGTCCTACACAGGCCTATGTGGGCAGTTAATGTTAGTGCGGAGAATACAGCTATGAACATGAGTTGTCTGTGGAATGGAGAGATTCTCCCTCTTCTTTATTAAATTCCTCAAACTAATCCTGCTCATCGATCATGTTACTTTCCTTTCAGTCTCTTGACCTTCCTTGTTCTCTCATAATTTCATACCCATTATGTTGGGGTTTGTGGCCTTTTCTAATATTTAGAAACTCATCATTTTTCTAATCTCTTTGGCCTATTTCCTCCTATTCTCAGTACTAGTAGAAGAAAGGGTTTGCTCAAAATCCTGTTTCTAAGTCTTTATTTTACTCATCATTCAAAAGTTTCTTCTTTTGAAACATATCAATTATTAACATCATCCTTTCCAAAACTTCATTGCCATCTTCTATTAGAACTTTCTTCCAACTGCCTCAAAGGCCAATCTCAGAATTTTCTAGTCTTCCCTACTCCTGCCAGTGGCTATAAGTTCAGGGCCACCATACTAACTACCATATTTATAATTGTATCTACTGAGTGCCCACCACGTACCAGTCATTATGCTGTTTCTAATCTGTAACACCCCCACAAGGCCACTTTCATCCTCTGTTGGCACAAGGATACATGATTCAGAGAAGTTACAGAGTTCACCCAAAACCACAGTTAGTTAGCAACAGAGCTGATGCCAAAACCCAATCTTCCCTAATAAAAAGGTTAGCTACCCTTTTTATGAGTGACTACTACATAACAGCCAATTATTTCTGAATCACACAATAATCCTCGAAGTCTGTATCATTTCCCCTTTAAAGACAAGAAAAAGATGAAGCTCCGAAATGTTAAGGAAGCCGTTACAAGTCAGAAAGGTGGCCAAAGATTTGAGGACAGATCACGCAAAGTCCAACATGTTTGCTCTTTGAGGGGACCACACTGACATCTGGAAACACCTCTGTTGATCACCTTGCTGAAACTCCATTCCCGTTTCCTGCTTGGTGCATACAAACCACCCAGAGTTGGTGGCTTAAAACAACCGTAATCATGCATGTTCCTCACAAATGTGCAAACTGAATGGAGCCTGGCAGGGAAGGCCCCTCCCTGCTCCGGCGGCATCAGCTGGGGTGGTTCGACCGGAGGCCCAAGGGTCTGCTCCCCAGGCGGCTCACCGCCAGGGCTAACAAGTTGGTGCAGGGCTTTGGCTGGGAGCCCCGCCCGGGCTGAAGGTCACAGGCCGGTGCCTCTCCAAGTGGGTCTCTCCACATGGTCCGTTTTTCCGCAAAACAGCGGCTGGGTCCCAGAGGCAAGCATCCCCCAAGAGAGCCCGACGGAAGCTGTGCGTGCCTTCTTATGGCCTGGTCTCAGAAGCCGCAGGGCATCCCTCCCACTGACTCCGTTTGCCAGAAGCCAATCGCTAAGGCTGGCCTCTATCTGAGGGAAGTGCATTAGACTGCACTGCTCAGGGGGAAAGGATTTGCAGCCTTGTGTTGAAACTACCACAGACACTGTTCCACAGCCTCTCACCCATTTCGCCTCCATCCTCCTGCCCTACCCACGAAAATAAAGAAGTCTCAGCCACCCCAGCATCGCTAAAGCAAGCATCAAAAACAAGACTTTGACTGGGTTCACCCCTGTTTTTTGCTCTTATCTCTCTCCCTACCTTACTGCTCTGAACTTGACCTTCTCCATCAAGAACTCTAGCCCCTTTCTCCATATTCGTCCTTCAAGTTCTTCATCTCTCATGAAGCTCCGTGGGGCTCCGTGGTCAGGAATTCACTGCTGCCCTGTCCGGTACCCTCATAAATCTTAAATTGAGCAGAGTTTGGCAAGGAACTGTTAGACACACTTTGTTCTTACGTCCAGGCCCTTCTCAGCTGCCTTTCTTCACACCCTCTTCATTATCTACTCCATTTTTATCACCTTGTAGTCTGTTTTCCTCTCACACAATTCCTCTGAAATTTTTTACTAAGAAATTACCTATTAGTCCCTAATCCTCCTAATCACCCTAATCACCTTTTCCCTTTTCTCATTTTTGCTCGTTTCTCCATCACTTGATACAGTCGCCTACACTTTCTCTAAGCTTTTCCCTTTTTTGTATCCTGGGAAATGTCTGTCCTTGCCTCCATTCATTTCAGTTTAACAGAAGAGCCCCAGACAGACAGGAAAGCCAGTCCTCAAAGCGGAACTGAGTGCGAGCCCACGATGAATGATAGTGGAGCAAAGCCGGCTGCCGTATGTGTGAGCCAAGTAATCGTGTTACCACCACAGGGGGCATGAGGCTGAGATGGTATCTTGCAAAGGCCAAGATTTGTTAAGTCTGCACAGAAGTATCTGCCCAAGTGCTGGGATCACGCTCATGGGAAAGGGTTTTATCCCAGGAAAAGTGCACGGTTCTAAACTTTTCCTGGGTCACGGTATTTTTAAAGTATCTAATGGAAGCTGTACACTTTCCCTTTGAAATAAGAACAGAGACCGACAGAGAGAAACAAATACTTGAATGTGGGGACTTAGTGTGCTCCCCCTTAGATTTATTACACCCGAGGTTGCACACAGAGTTACGCTGTTCGGCAGAGAAATTCAAACTGAACTAGAGATGTGAAAGGCAACAGACGCAGGACAGCCAACGCCACTGGGTGGAGTTTATAACCCCTAAAGCTTAACCATCATAGGTCGACATGCATGTCAAGGGTACACTCTTGGGAAACACCTGGAGGTCAAAGAGAAAGAACACACAAAAAGAGCAGTGAGGAGCAGCCAGTGACTGGGGAGGAAAATGCGGAGTGCTGTTTCATTGATGTCAGAGAGTTTCAAGAGAAAGGGGGTTTGTAACATTCAGTAAACATTCATTAATTGCCTTTGTATTACGGGTTGAAGATACAGCAATGAAAAAGGTGAGCAAAGTCCATGACCTACGGGGTACACAGACATTTAATTAGTCGTTATTAAATGTAATGAGCTAAGCCAACAATTCCCTTGGGGAAGAGAAGTTTCATTCTAAGTTCACATCATGACTTTAGCTACTATTCTCTGCACAACCAGTCTGAAGTCATTTTATTGTAAAAACTCACATACACATAAGCCTGTTCTTTCACTCCCATTCTGCTCATCCCAATAACATATTACCACCCCAATTTATATTTCATTCCTGCCGCGGTAACACATGACCTGCCCATATATTTAGTCATCCACTGTTACTCTACACATGACTCAAGGCTGGTTTAAATCCAGGCTCTGCCACTTACTGGCTGCATAGCCCCGGGCAGGTAGTAACCACGGTGGGTTTCAATCTTCTCACCCGTAGAGTGAAGGTGAAGCCACCTCCCCGCTACTGATATTGTAGGGCACTAAATCAGGTAATATATGGAAAGCACAGACCACAATGTTTGGCCTAATGTTCATTAAATACCAAATAAAAAGAGGAAAATGAGAGATGTGTGCAGGAGAATCCGCCTTCCCGTGATTTAGAGCAGAAGCCATCGAAAGTGTGGCCCTCCCCCCATCACACCAACTCGGGGAATAATAGGAGACCATGTGTTTCAGCGGACTTATAAGAACCTTCCTCCTCTCTAAATGCAACAGCAAGGTCCAATAATATAGGGCTGGAAAGTGTCCACGGGCTAGGCCAGGACACCTTAGGTAAGTTTCAAAAGCCATTTCAAATGATTAGAGAAAGCAAGGGCAGCTATCAGTAGGCTGCAGAGTAAATAGGAAGTGAGAAAGTGAACACTGTATGAGCTTCCCTTTCAGGGAGTGTGGCTGCTGCTGGAATGAGAACGAGGCAGTGTTTAATTATAATTAGCCAGTGCTCCTCTACAATCACCTGAACTTTCCCTGAATAGAGCAAAATTGGTCTTCTTGGTCTTATTCGAGCAAAACCTCATTTATTTTCTCTCAGATTTGGAATGAGTTAAGGTTGTTTTAAATATTCATCCTGTTCTAATGACCAGCTTTCTCTCTTTCCTGCCAATTTGATGACATTTATGTATCAGGGGGAGTGGCTAATCTCTCTTTCTGGAGATATTTAAGAAATGGAGAGACATTATTGCTGAAAGGATTAAACTTTGGCTTAAACTAGATGACCTCTGAGGTCTCTTTCTCAACAGCAGAAGTTAATGCTCTTTGGGTTCCTCTGTCTAAAATCAATTCCAAGGGGTTACATCAATCTCTCCGCTGAGAAAGGACTGATAGATTCTTGTACCACATGCCCTTTCTGATGATACCAGCTGTTCACCCTGATTCCAGGTACTTAGAGAGGCTACTGATGGCTTTCAAGTCCATTGCCCCATTTATATTTTGCGTTCAGTGCCAAAAAAGTCAAGAGGACCATACTCACATAGCACTTTTCTCATTAAAACCAAACATAAGCCTGAATTCCCCCACCTTTACCACTCAAACCAATAATGACCTCATTTAATTCCAGCACAGAACAATGTCGTTCACTTAAAATTAATGTCTTGTCCATATAAAATTGAAATACAGAATGCAGCCTTCCTGATGACAAGTAGAAAGCATAAAGGTGACTTTTAAGGAGATAAATTTATTCTGTCAGGGAAGGCATAGAAACCTTTTGCTATTCACCTGTGACTTGAACACTCCTAAGCAATGAGTTCTTCCCTTATTTGTAACTAAATATGATCTGTCACTCAGCCTTCCCTTGTTGTTATGTGTTAAATTAAAATGTATCATTAATATATATGTATCATTTCTGATCCTTACATGTTTAATGGCTCTGTATTAAAAGACCAGGCAGTGTGTTGGCACCTGATAGCCATGTACACAGAATAATATAATATACAAGTGGATGGGTGGTAGGGAACATGGCACTTTAAATTATTTAAAATAGCAAAATTGTATCACCTCCATTTATAGAGAATATCAAGTAAGACAGTACAAATTGCATTGAGGTAATGGAATAATAAAGAATTACAATGATCCAATAAATATTTTTTGAAATGAAATAGAGAGATATTTCTGTTGTTTAATGTGACAGACCAGATTTTAAAATAGGAAAATATATTGGATAATTGAAAAGAGAAAGGGCATTTTCTTTAATGAATCAAAATCAAGAGTCTTGTATTCAATCTTCTGTTATCTATTTGCTAGGTGTGACCTAAGATAAATAATGCTAGCTATGAAGAAACTTCCTCAGGCTGTGTTTTTGTTGTATTAGTTCCAGTGTAGATTCACCTAACATTTGATAAATACTTACTAGGTGTCAAGTATTTAATTTAATCCCCACAACAAACCTTCAAGGCTTATTTTAGCATCATTCTCTTCCTCCTTATCGTCATCATCATCATCACCATCTTCCCATTTTGCAGATAAGAATCATAAAAACTTGTTAAGTACCAGTGATGTATTTTAATTCACTGACTATAACAATTCTATGAAGTAGGTAACAGCACACCATCATTGCCATGTAAACCATAATTCCCCCACACAAAGAAACCAAACAACAGAACACTTAATTGGTTCAAAGTCACCAGTAAGTGGGAAGCACAGATTAAAACAGTCTATCCTATCTCTTAGACAAGGAAAATAAGGCTCACAGTGGAAAATTATCTCAATCGAAGTCACACAGAAATAAGGATAAAATTCAAACCCCCGCCATTTTAAAAATGTTTACTTTTTATTACGGCAATTTTCAAAATAGACATCCAAGTAGAAAAAACGTTATGATGAACTCAAAACAAGACTTTCAATTCCCAGTCTAAAACCCTTTTTCTAGAACATGTTTAATCTATGAGATAAAAGAATTTATCATAGCAATTTTTAATCGAAAGGGTTCTATTATTTACTTTATTTTTATCCTCACCCAAGGACATTTTCCCATTGCTTTTAGAGAGAGCAACTGCGATGCAAGAGGGAGGCATCAATTGGAGGCCTCCAGTACGGGCCCAGACCAGAATCAAACCTACCACCTTTTGGTTACGGGACGATGGTCTGACCAACTGAGCCACAATGGCCAAGGATGATGGAGCTTTATTGTTATTTCCAATGTTAGAAGTAATACATGTTCATTATAAAGCCATCCATTCACAACAGAAAGGTATACCTCTATTAAAAACTTGTGCATATCCTTCCAGGCTTTCTCTACACATGTGGGCATGTATAAAGATATACAGTAACTGTTTTTCACAAGATGTAATCATACTATACATGTTTTTAAACCCGCTGATTTTGCTCTTTCAATATACCATGGATATATTTCCATTACAATAAACATTGATCTACAGTTTCGTTCTTAATTCCACTTTTATCAATAAACCATCATTTACTTAACCAATCCCTTGTTGATAAATACTAGTTTTCAACTTTCTTTTTTTGTTTCCATAAAAACATTGTGGCAAATCTCGTACCTTATACAACTTTATATGCTTGTAAAACCAATTCTTAGAAGTTTCTGGCACATAACAGGTTCTCAATAAATTTGTTAAATTAACAAATGAGTGAAAATGATGCATGTTAGCCAAAGAATTGGTAAACTTATATATTGATATGTATTGTTAAACTGCTTTCCAGAAAGGCAATTAATCTATTTTCTGTGATTTCCATCTTATTTTTTTAACTTTGTTATGGTTTAGTTATTTCAAAAAGTTTCACATCTTTTACCTTGTGGTTCTGTGTTAGGGGCGGTGATGTGTAGGAGTAATAGCCCAACGGTTTATAAAAGCCAACAGCTCCATTTTCAGAAATTTTGAGAAACAATTATAAAATGTAGCCATTATTTTAAAATTATGTAAACTTACAATTAAATTATATTTAAACTAAAAGTAATAAATGCTCACAGTGTACCACCTCCTAACCACTTTACTAAATTTCACTATTAACAGTGCCCATGAAATCAGGGATGACTGCTGTATGTGGGCAGTGGCGTGCTGCCCACATCTTCCCAACTCCATGCTCAGGAACCACGTTGGGACCTTTGAAATTTGGTCATGGTGGGAATATTTATACCACAGAATTCAGCAAGTGCTATAAATTAGGGCTTGATTTAGTGCTTAAGCTGGAAGTTTTTTTAGTTTAATTTATAATTTATATGAGGGTGAGAAGATGTTTAACAACAAGCCACACATCAGGTCTCACAATTTATTGGAAAAAGAGTTAGCGGACTCGGGCGCAACTCCAATCATTAATTCATGGCTGGATATTGACTAAAGTTTCAAAGTTAGAAAAACAATCAAGAAAAGCATTCTGAGAAAATTAACTTACTATACAGAACTATATTTATTTATAATAAAGAGTATTATGAAGTGTATGTACTTTATATGTGAAATGTTTATATTTTTAAAATTATTATTTATCACAGATATTATATCACCAGCTTCAATTTGGGCATTTCAAGAATGCTGTCTTAATGGACTATTACAGCATGTGCAACCTTTTCGAATTGGCTTTCCTCACGCCGCAGAACTCTCTGGGAGATTCGTCCAGGTTATTATATTTATCAGTCGTTCTCCTTATTGCTGAGCAGTATCCCTGGTGTAGACACACCACAATCTGTTTAACCATTCACCCACTAAAGGACATCTTAATTGCTTCCAGTTTGGGGCTATTATGAATACAGCTACTATAAACACTCATGCATGGGTTTCTGTGTGAACATTAGTCTTCATTTCTCCAGGAGAAATGCCTAGGTGTGCAATTGCTGGATAGTATGGTATTTGCGTGTTTAATTTTTTTTAAGAAACTGCTGAACTATTTTCAAAAGTAGTTGTACCATTTTACATTCCTACCAGCAAGACCCAAGTAATCCAGTTTCTCCACGTTTTTGCCCTCACTTGGTGTTACCACAATCATACAATTTAGCCATTCTGACTGGTCTGTATAGCACTATCACATTGTAATTTTAATTTGCATTTCTCTAATGGCTAATGATGGTGAACATTTCCAACATGCTCATTTGCCACCTCTGTAACTTCTTTGGCGAAATGTCCTCATGTCTTTTACCCATGTTCTAACTTGATTATTTTCTTTTTGTACCCTTCAGTTTTGAGAGTTCTTTGTGTATTCTAGATACTAGTCCTTTGTCTAGATATGTGGTTTTGTAACTATAATAAAGCCTCACCTTAACAGAGTAAGTGGAAAACCAAAAAGTTCTATTGCATAACATGTGAAGCTGGGAATTGCAAAATTAATACAAAACAGTGTTTTCTGCCAGCCTTCCAGTGCCTGCACGTGTAAGGGAGGGCAGGACAAAAAATGTGTTTTCACTTACTAGACACACAGGAAAGAGAATGATTACTACAAAGAAAACATGCGCTATGCACTGAAATAAATCATCTGCCCTTCAGCCACCCCCTTCTACATCAGGACCATCAGCCAATCACGTTCTATCCAAAAGCCATCACTGCAGGGTCTCATATTTTTATCTGTACTTTTATTAAAACCCACCTCAAATCATCCTGAGAAAACATCTCACAAACCCAAACTGATGGGCTTTCTGCAAAATACCTCACCAGGACTCTTCAAAGTGTCAATATCATGAAAAAGAAGAAAAGCTCAGGGAACTGTCACAGAGCAAAGGAGACTAAAGCGAACACAACAATTAAAGGCAAGGAGGGACCCTGAACTGAATCCTGGAATAGAAGACAGATATCAGTGGAAAACTGGGGGAATCTAAGTTTAGTTACTTACAAAGTAGGACTGATGGGCAAAAGTTTTAATAGGACAGCTTGCAGGATAAAGGTTCTGAAGCCATTAATGAAAATATTTTGCGGAAAGAGATCAACTCTTCTTTTTAAATGTAAACATGTACATACTTAAATAATCCTAAGATGACAAACTTTTGAGTATTGCATATTTTTGGATTCCTTCAATATGGCTAGTTATGAAACCACTATAAGGTCATGTTAGTCTCTTAATAATATTCTTTTGGCCACATTATCATCTCCTAAGAAATTCTACAAGTATACAATTATTTGCTAAATGTGGGAATGTAAAGGTATTATGAGAACCTGAGTTAGACAAGCAGGCAAAAATACATAATTTACCACAGAAAACAACCACATAGTTCTGTGCTGAGTGGCATTTAAAAGATGACCCTTTACTTTTATCTCAAGTTAATACTTGTTACATACATTGCAGTTAACATCATCTGCATGATGAGCATCGCTTCCAGAAAGGGTTTTTAATAAATTACTGAAAAATGTTCTGACAGAGGTTCGTAAGTTTAAATCCTACACCCCTCTTTATTACATAATTTACCCATCAGAGGTCCAAGTTTTGAACTTGTACGACACTGTCACTTAATAAGCTTACAGCCTGGAGTGGTCCCATTCCTGTTACTTGCTCCAAGTGTGGATTCCAAGTGGCTGACAGATAATAAATGTTAGTACATTTGATGGGATTTGGCTCACATTCTCTCTCTCCTTCCTTCAGGCTATCAGATACAAACCATGGCCTGGTGTTCTGTGTTCTGCACAGGATGAGGTAGAAACCTCTCCGAAGTTCTGCCAGACCTTTACTTGTCTTTACTGGTTGTTCATGGGTAATGCTACCAGATGATGCACTTCCCATATTTGGTAGTGAAGACCTGCAAACCAGATCCCTTCCAGTGTTTCAAAATTTCTAGTCCATTTTAATAAAGCTGCTTTTATGTTGAAAAAAATAAAAGCTATTCATGGTTAAACAGAGCTATATAATTATATAACTTTTTTCCAAAAAAAACTTGGAAGGAGAGGTCTTGAGAGAAAGACAATTTTAGCCACAAGAACCTAGTTTGCATGGGAGACATTTTGCAATGAAAACAGATTATCTTTTTTTTTTTTACAATTTAGAAGATTTTCATTGTTCTAGTTGGTAGAGGGGAATAGTACAGGTTTTGGAGTAAGTGTGGGAAAGAGGACAACTGATAAGCATCCTTCATTTGATCTCTGTGACTCTGAGTTCTTTGATAATGTGTCAGAAAATCTGCTGTCCTCCAGTGGCTAATAACTTTGTTCTTCTCTCTCAAGAGGGGAAGGAGTCCTCCCGCCCAGTCGGCCAGTGACTATGGATTAGTGCGGAAATCCCAGAGGGTATACAGATCTTGTTCCATAAATTTTCCAGAGTGTCACACTGCAGACCACCCTGATCCTTTTCCTCTTTCAGGACCCCAGGCCCCGTCGGTGCGTGGGTTTAGGGTCGGCATGGAGGGGGACACAGAAAGGGAAGGCGTGCCCTGAGTCACGGAGGACCCTCTCAGCTCCGTAGGATGCTGGCTCCATTTAGTCTTTTTGTCCCTTTAATGAAATCCACTCTGGCTTCTTCTGTCCTCTTCCAGAAACAGAGTATCTTGGGGCGGGGGGGGGGATGGAAACCTTGATTAATGAAGTCATTTCCAGCAGATCTTCCTCCAAACAGAAATTCTAAGTGGACCTTGTTCTCCCTGAAACCCACAGCAGAGCAGCAGTCTTGCCTTTGAAGTCAGTCCCAGGGTTTGAACAGAGATGGTGTCCTCTGGTTAACCCCTGATGCCACAGTGGCTGCCTAACCAGTTTATTGATACGAGCTGTGCCTATAGATCCAGAACACTGGCTCTGAATGGCTGTCTTCATCAATAATTACAATAAAAATAACTAGCCTTCAGCACTTCAGAGTTTTTGCCAGATACCGTTCTCAGTGCCTGTTGTACTATTTCATTTAATGCTGACACTCTGAAAGTCAGATACTCTTATAATCCTCCCCATTTTACAGATGAGGAAACTGAGGCACAGAAAAGGTAAAAAACTCGCCCAAAACATCATAATGGCAGGGCGCTTCATGTTCAGCCACTATGGATGTTAATCACACTTCCTAGTTCAGTAATTTCCTCCAAGCAGTTCAATCCCAGTCTTAGCTCATCTGCCATGGGACTAGATGACGTCAGTATTAATGCCTGTCCCGTCCACTTCACAGAATTGTTGGAGAGAAGAAACATGATGGGAGGGGAATGTGTTTGGGTTTTTTCTTCTTCTTTGGAGCTGTTATAAAAATAAGGAATGCAGAATAGTTAACGTATGTGGCAAGACCTTAGCTATGAATGGGAATGGACTACTTTCCGGAGTCAAGCCGACACCGAACACAGAGGCAGCTGGGGGTTCTCCAGCCTCTTCGCCCCTCCCCCTTTACCACCCAGTCAAGCCCCAGGCCTCCATTGCCACGGCTGGTCGACCTCACTGCTGCTGCAAGCTCCTCTGTATTTTGTTTGTTTTCTTTTTGTATTTTTTCCATTACCACTTATCCCCCTCAAGTCCCCTCCCCCTTCTCTGTATTTTCTATCTATTTTTAAAATGCAGATTCTCCAATGAACAACCTGGGTCTTCAGCTGACTCTTATTATGAGCAAAGAAACTAGACTTTCTTCACACATTTTTAAAGAAAACACACAGAGCACAGCACAAGTGTTTAACCAAAATGACAGCTGTCCTGTCATTTCCTCTGCCTCCCTGTATCTCCTCTCCATGTGCTTCTCTTTCTTCCTGTCCGCCTTCTTGTCGGTATGAGACCCTCAATCTGGTTGCCCTCTCATTCTCTATAAACTCCCTTTGCCCCTCCATCCTCTCTTAGTTTACTGTGATTATAATATTGAACTAATAGATCACCTATTATTTACTCTCTCTCAGAATAGGATTTTGCCTAGTTAAGGGAATCAAGGAATATTCTAAATATCCATTTCCAAAGAGGACTCCAAAACACCTGAAGTTGTTAATGATTTATGCAGCCCTTAATCGTAATTTATTGGTCCCATTCCTACAATACTGAGGGAAGAAGGGGGTGGTCAGCAAAGTAGCCTGTCAAAGAGGCATCTTGGAAAGTATCTCTTCCCACACGAGGCCTATCACAGCCTCCCCCACCCTAAAGCAAAGTAGCTGAGTCTGACCTCTTCCAGACCACAGGCAAGACATTGTTCTCCACAAACCTAATTCCACATTCATCAATAGAGCATCCTTCTGGGCGGGAGAATCAGGCTGAAAGGCTCACGATGTGTGTCGTCTATGATTCCATCGGGCTCTGAACAGAAGCTAAAGGGCCCATAGGCAGTAAATTAACTTGAAAGGAGACTGTACATAAGCATCTTAGAGCAAAAGTGGCACTACAATTGTTTGTGAATGATAAAAGCAAATTAGCCCAGGATTTGTGTTTGTTGTGTGGGAAGGTGATGGCAGAGTAAATCTTCCAAATTTAAGTATATTTTTATGTTAACTGCATAAAGTAGCATAGATTTGTTGCTTTAAATCTCATCCACAGGGACCTGGAATTGGGTTTGCTGATTTCTTTTGCTGTCCATTAAAATGACTCTAGTCCTTGTTTGTATTAACTTAAGAAGCACAGATCTATTTCTGCACAGCTTTACAACTTTAAGTGTTTTAAGAAACTTCTTTTTAATACCATCTAGTTAATTGTACCACGATAGCTTCCTACGTGGAATATTATATCTATCAGTCTTAAGTGCTGCTGTGGATATAATAGCTTCAGTCATATTATTATAATTTCTTTTATTTAGAGCACCTGGAAAGCTGAGCATTAAATATGCCTCTATCTGCTATCATTCTAACTATTACTTACCTTAATGCTAAGTAAATACTAATGAAACTATCACCTCTGGTAAAATTACATTCTGTATTCTTTCGTGACAGAATATAAGTTCAATGTAGATAGTCATCTTTCTTTGTTTTCCCTCACTCTACTCAATTAAAAATGTTTTCTCTGTAAGGCAAGTGTCTATGTGCCCTGGTTTTTGAACTTCCAGTTAGTGCACTTTGTGGGGAGAGAACTGGAATGAAGGAGGAAGTGTTAACTGTGGAACTGCATCTGTGTGTGGGAGATGCCACTCAAAGCTAAATACTAAACGCACTTAACATGCCAAGCCCAGACATGGCCAGGTGTCGGGAGAGCCTCGGCCAAGAAGATGAGCCCAAAGCCAGATAGGTCCGCCGTGGGCCCACCTTTCTACTCTACAATGGTTACCGAATAGAGAAGATTTTTAGAATTACTAAAGCTCAGGCCCCACCCCAGGCTGACCTGGTAAGATCTGCACATCAGCAAGACTCTCAGAGGGTTCCTATGCACTTTCAAGTCTGAGTAGCCCTGTCTATACCTGGCCCAGAGCCTCCACTGGGAAGATGGGGAAGTCCGCCTTGATTAACCTCAGGAGCTAACTAGGAATACTGGTCATTCCTCTTGGCAGAGAGTGGTTCTGTGGACAAAATGGAAAGACAAAGGCTGTAACTTTAAAACTTCCGATCAACCACTGAGACCCTACGGCCCAGGGGGGAGACACAGGGAAGGGGGAAGAGTCACAGGCTTAATTCCAACCAACTGCTGAAACACAAAGCTCTTGTTGGAACTATTTACCATCCTCTCTGCATGATGTTATTGGGTTGGATTTCTTTTCTTCTAAAGGAGGACACATTAGGAAAAAATGACTTAAATTCGGTATTCCATCCAGATGCTTTCAATTTGGCAGGAGGGAAGCAAGTTTTGCATAGAGACGGAGCTCAATGATAGCGATTAGAATTTTGAGCTGGAAAATACAAAGGCATTTTAAAGTTAAAAAACTTTAGATGAAAATAAATACAAGTGACCTTGATAAAATTCTGTAATGATACTCACATC
The DNA here is from genome assembly GCA_004026545.1 of Mormoops blainvillei. Lineage (NCBI taxonomy): Eukaryota > Metazoa > Chordata > Mammalia > Chiroptera > Mormoopidae > Mormoops > Mormoops blainvillei. The sequence continues at coordinate 90,236 of PVJD01000712.1, forward strand.
TCAGAGCCATCTCGGAATAAGCTCCTCCGGGTTTCTTTGTAACTAGTCATCCTGGTATTGCCTTCAAAGTGACATATTTAATGCTAAATTTCAATTTAAGTTACATTCAGTATTATTTCGTATTAGTTTCAGATGTACAGCGTAGTGGCTAGACAATCATACAGTTTACAAAGTCTTCTCCCTGATCTTTCCAGTACTCAGCCAGTACCATACACAGTTATCACAGTATCGTTAACTATATTCCCTATGCTGTACTTTACATCCCCATGACTATATTGTAACTACCAATCTGTACTCCTCGGCCCCTTCGCCTTGCTCACCCAGTCCCCCCACACCACAACCGTCAGTCTGTTCCCTATGAGTCTGTTTCTGTTTTGTTTGTTTATACTGTCCTTTAGATCCCACATGTCAGCGAGATCGCATAGTGCTTGTCTTTCTCTGACTGGCTTACTTCGGGCAGCATAATACCCTCTAGGTCCATCCACACTGTTACAAACGTTAGGATTTCATTCTTTTCTAGGGCCGAGTAATATTCCATGGCACCACAGCTTTCATAGCCACTTGTCTAGTGATGGACAATTGGGCTGTTTCCATAGCTTGACTACTATAAATAACGTCGCAATGAATGACGGGGTGCATACATTCTTTTGAATTCGTATTTTGGGTTTCTTCAGATAAACTCCCAAAAGTGGAATTGCTGGGTCAAAAGGTAGTTCCATTTTTAGCTTTTTCAGGTAACTCCGGACTGTTTTCCAGTGGCTGCCCCAGTCTGCATTCCCACCAACAGTGCGCAGCCGTTCCCTTTTCTACACAGCCTCACCAGCACTTGTTGTTTGTTGGTTTACCAATGATGGCCATTCTGACAGGTGTGAGATGTAATCTCATTGCGGTTTCAACTTGCATTTCTCTGGTGACTAGTGACCTTGAGCATCTTTTCATATGTCTACTGGCCATCTGTATGTCTTCTGGAGAAGTGTCTATTCAGGTCCTTTGCCCACTTTTTAATTGGAGTGTTTGTTTTTTGGTGTTGAGTTGAATGAGTTCTTTATAACTTCTGGATATTAACCCCTTATCAGATGTACCATTGGCAAACATTTCTCCTATTCGGTGAGTTGTTTTCTCATTTTGTCGATGGTTTCCTTTGCTGTGCAAAATATGCTAAATTTCTCTCAGGCAAATGACAAAAAGTGGGAGGTGTAGTAGGATCCAAAGCACATCTAATTTAAGCAGATGAGCCAGCCACAGGAGCCGCCTGCAGCCGGGGAGGTTATAACACACACGGGCGACTGGCACTGCAAAGGCTGCACTTAGCCCGCTAATGGTGTCTCAGAATTGGCTGCCCTCCTGTCAGTTTGCCACAGTCCTGGACCTCACACTCATGACAGACACCCGTGGGCGTGATGTGGGCAGTTCCACCACCCCTTCCTGAAGGTAATTTGCAAGGTCATACTGACACTGGTCTCAAAATAAATTTGAGATTTTTGACATCCCTTGACCATATGGTGTATTTATTGCATAAGCTATTTTGCAGTTTCCTTTTTCCTTAGCCATTTATATTTTCCTTATGTTTTTACCATTTTTATTTCAATAAGTGAATATCCTAGACTCCAGCAGCTGCTAACATCAGACAATATTTAATGACTTTTTAAATCTATTTTCAAATAATTTGTTGATTTAGAAGTAAATACATCTTTCAAAATTTTTGAATCAGAATTTTATTTAAAATATCACAGATGGTTAAGTGCTAAACAACTGACATTGCATCACATTGTTATATTTTTTCACATATATATTTTAAATGAGTGTTTTAATTTTAAAAGAAAAATTAAAACTTTGGTATTTTGTAAAAAGGTCAATTTAAACCATAGCACATATAGGCCACTTGTAGACAAATTATACAAGTGGTCTATACAAGCAGGGGATTTACATTTAATTTTGGGAAAATGTTTGCATTTCTTTAATGACTAGAATGACTATCTCATCTCAAATAGGAGTATACAAAATTAATGAACTCATTCAAAATTGGATCAAAATGATTACTAACTACAGGGAAACAGCTAAGCATGGTATATTTGTTTCCTGGGCTGCCATAACAAAGTACCATAAACTGGGTGGCTTAAAACAACAAAAATTTATTGTGTCACAGTTCTGGAAGCCAGAAGTCCAAAATCAAGGTTTTGGCAGGGCCATGCTTCCTCCAGACCACTAGGGGGAGGACCCTTCCTTGCTTCTTCCAGCTTCTAATGGTCCCAGGAGTCCTAGGCTTTGTGGCAGCATCACTCCTGCCTCCATCTTCTCATGAACACCATCCCTCCAGGTTTCTGTCATTTCTTACAGCAGCATGAGTCTTATTGAATTAAGGGCCCACACTAATGACCTGATCCTAACTTGATAATATCTGCAAAGACTCTACTTCCAAAGAAGGCCGCAGTCACGTGAAGCGGGTTTGGATACAGCTCAACCCACAACACGTGGCTAGCGTCTCAGCGTCGCACTATAGCTGTAGCTTCACCAAATAAGAATATTATTCTCTCTCTGCTCCAAAAATTATTATTGCTTTTCACCTGCCCTGGCAAAACAAACAAATCATCAGAAATTGAGCAATGTTGCAAATGAAAGGTGTTGAACAAGTATTTGATACAGGTTCTCTCAGAAAAGAAGGAATCTAGGGTGCGTCAGTGATGGCCACACTAATGATGGGAGCTGATAACTGAAGATCCTATAGATTTTCAAGCACATCATCTGCCTGAGTAGCATAGGGTTTAAGAAAACAAAGTTATAGGGTCAGAAGATTCATCAAGAGGCAGAGACAGAAGTCTATCTAAAGTCATTTACTTCATAAACATCATAAATAATTTCACATGACAGACAATTCTTTGATACCAGTTGAAACCATTCACACTAGTAAGTTAGGAACCCTTTATGACCTAACATACTGTAGTGAACTTCCTTTGTTGTTACACTTCTGTGCCTGTTTTTAAGTGTCACTTTCTTCCCAGGCGTACAATTTGCCCATCTTCCCCTTGAGTGCCACTTCAAGGGCCCTGTCCCCAGCCTCTTTCCCCTCCTCCTGACTGGGCCCTCCTCTCTTCCTCGGAGGCAGACCCCTCTCCCGGTCACTGGGGTCCTCTACTCTCAACCCAGCTCTTCACTCCTACCCTCGCGTTCTCAGTACACACCCTTGCTTCTGGGGCTTGAATGTGAGATCTTGTTAAAGTACAGATGCTGACTCAGCATTGTCTGGGGGGCCAAGAGGTGTCTGCCATCCTGCATTTGTAATGAGCCCCTGGGTCCCACCCATGCCACTGTCCATGGCCCGCTGTGTTGAAAAGCCATACAACCTGACTGCCCTACTATCTTCCCCAGTCGGGCCTCCCTTTCCCCCAAGATCTCATACTGCAAAATGATCTCTTACAACTACCCGCCTCCTCTCACTGGCTCCTGCTGCCTTAAGTACATCTCAGGGGAGCAAACAAATAAAATCATCCCACTGTAGAATAACTGGCTCATACTCTCGCCTTACCTACTCTCCCCTTCCTCCCAGAGATTGTTCTGGGCAGTTTATGCAAATCTCTCAATCAAGTAGTCTTCACTTGAAGTGTAAATATCGCTACATTTTTCTGGGGAGCACAGTCAAGATCCTTATCAGACTTTCAAAGAATTCCCTAATCCCAAAAGATGAAACGGTCACACCCCACAGAGTGAAAATAAAGCCCTGTCAACGGCCACGCTGGAAGACGGTGAGCGCGGCGGTGTGGAGAAGCCGCTTCCTAAGGCACACCACTTGGCTCTCCCCCCACCCCGATGATGCTGCTTCTCGGGGAGGGGAGACGGCATAGCTGGGGGCTGCACCCGGTTTCCTACCCCCATTCCCTCAAACTCTAAGAAGGTATGTCAGGTTCTGCTTCCCTGTATTCAAACAGAACCCCCTCCGACGGCTGGAATGCAGGCTGCGGGGGGAACTCCCTGCCCTTAGTAAAACTTGAAGGGACGATCGTATGCAGAGGGGAAAGCTGTGTCCTCACTGTGTCCATCTGTGGCTAAGATTCCAGGGCCCAGACCGCCCAGACTCCCAAACCGAGGAGACAGCAGGCCCCCCTGCCGAAGAAAAAGGAATCCTGGGCCCGGTGAAGGCCTGGAAGTGTAACTTCCCCTCCTCCCCCAACGCTGGCCCCTGGAAATGCCTCGTTTAGCTATATGTTCAGTGAAATAACACATAAAGAAAGCACCCAGCATGGTGCCCCACAGATATTAGGGATTCAATAAATATTAGTTCCCTTCCCTATTAAAAGTAACGCCAGCTATGCTGTTTATGTGATTTGCTTGCCTTTATTATCATAGAGCACAGTAAGAAGTGTACGTGTAATTAAATATGTATCACTACGGTAATTTTGTTTTTAAAATTTTATTGATAATAGCATTATACACTTTATGTAAGCTCAGAGTTTTTCTGCCTATGCAGCATGGTTATCTGTTTCTAAGTTTCAAAAAAATGCAAGGGGGCATGTGAGGGAAGAAGAGTTTAGTGGTTTAACAAGGTTAAAGAAAAAAGTTCCTCCTCCTCCTGCAGTTGTGGAATCTCACTTTCCTCACTTTTCCTGCTGCCCTAACCCGCCGCCCCCCCCGGACCCTGGTGCTCCCCCCACCTGCACCCTCTACCCTCCACACACCACGGTCTCCCGCTGCCCTCTTCCACTGCTAGAAAGGCCAGGCAATCTCCAGGAACATCCCCTTCCATCTGTTTCTGGAAGCTTTGATTAATATACTGTTGAACCCTAGCAGTCTGGGAATACCGGCCGGGGCAGAGCGCGCTGCGGGAGCTGGCAGTGCCTGTCAAAACTCTGTTCGCTACGGGGTCCCTGGCCTAAACACTGGGGTGAACGTGGGCTAAGACTTGATGCCACAAGGAAGCTGAAAGCAACCACACCCATTTATCAATATCTGAGACTAGAAGGAAACTTTAGCATCAGAGTGAAAAAGAGCCAGACCTCTCAAACTTAAAAGCAGATATCAATGAACCAAGCACAGAGCTCAAGCTGAAGTTGAGATTGTGGTGACAGCAGTTAGGACCCTCCATCATGGTCTGGATATAAATTATTCTTACCAAAAAGAAAAAAAAAATCTATGGATCCACTGAACATATTTTTAAAATCATCAACAGCATCACATTATTACACTAATCTTGATTCATAACTAACTGTAGGAAATGACAATATTCACAAATGGAATCAATGATTTCAAATGCCTGTAACAGCAAACAACTTCAACCCCCAAGTAATCCTACAGAGTATTTTAAACGTGTTCATCACAAAGCTCACTAGAAATAAACTACTTGGCCTGCTGAGCCAACAACATCCCCTGATACTATTTTTAATTGAAAACAAAAATAGGGTCACTGTCAACAGGCACTGGCAGGCATGCGGTCTCCTACAACTAGTAAAAAGCACATGACGGCACCAAATTTTTTAACTCTAGTCATCCTCCAGCCCTCTGGCCTCTCTCAACCCTAACTTTGCACCTGACTGTCACAACTGCCATTTGTTACAAAAATGGCACCACTCCCATCTTCTAACTGTGAACCTTTTGCTAGTAACACACATATTTCCTGTCACACTGAATAAAGAAAAGCTCAAATGGCTGTAAGAATCCTGGAGCTGGTTAGAGGTGCCAGGTCTGCAAGAATGAAATGATATTTGGTCTCCAAAATATTTTTAAACTTTCGTATTTTGGCAATAAAAATATTCTTAACTTTCAGAAAAGACTAATGGTGTAAAGTGTTATCAAACCAGGTGAATTTTAATAGCTCATTTTAAAAATTAACATTGAAAGCAAACACGAAAGTCGAACAGAATAGTGCATCGAAGCATCTGGAAAGTTGATGGCAGGGAACATTGGGAGTGCAGAGTCAACAACAACTATCCTCACTCTAACCGCAGAGAACCACAGGAGCCCACCCAGACGTGGGGTCTGCCCTGGAAAGCAGGTATACTCATTGCCTAAAAGGTGCAAAGCTGAATGAAGGCATATTCCTTAGGAGAAGCCAATAACTTCTTTTCACTGTTTGAAACAACCCATTATTTTTTTTAAATAAATACAAATATAAGGTTTACAATAGATAATTCTGAGAGTGATTCTCTACCCACCGTTTACAAAAGAGAAAGAATTCTACCTTGGTTAACTCGCAAGTGCTCAAACTTATGTTCTAACATTTGCAATAGAAAGTTACTACTTCACTTAAGTGCTATATCCCAATACACTTCCTTAAGAATTAGTATTCAATAATCTTTCCAGGACACGACGTTCTAGTCATACAAGGTTACAGACTACACAGTTTGTGATGTTGCCACCATTTCTTCTGGGGTTGTTCTTTTTATGACTCTACCTTCCGCAGTTCACCTGATTAGCAAAGGTGTCTGAAACAATGCAGAGGTCAGAAAAGAAGAAAACTCTATGGAAATCTTAAAACTATTCTTCTCCAGGTCCAAAACTTGAGACCAATCCTGCCAGTAAAGTTTTGGTCTGAGGGAACCAAAAATCTCCCAAGCTAGGTTTTCTTTTTTTTTTTTTCATCCTCACCCAAGAACATTTTCTTTCTTTTAGAAAGAGAGGAAGGGGGAAAGAAAGAGAAACATTGATGCAAGGGAAGCATCAATCAGCTGCCTTTGTACGCACCCAGGTCCATGCCGGGATCCGTGACCTAGGTGTGTGCCCCGGCCAGGAATCCAACCTGCAATGCCTCAGTTATGGGATGAGGCTCCCACCACTGAGCCACACTGGAAAGGGCCCAGGCTGGTTTTAAGGAAAGGGAGGAGAGGGATGCACAGTTACACAGGCACCACATGGAAGCCAAGGGCAGGAGGTTCGGCTCCGCTTCCCAAAGGACGGGGCCTGGCAGGAAGAGCCTGCTCTCTTCCCCTGCCCTCCCGTGTCTCCCCTTCTTCTCTGCCAGACTTCCTCTGGGCTGCCTCTGCAAAGCTGCACCCCAAGTCCACATTCCCAGGAAACAGGACCTGCCTGGCCCAGCTCAACTCGAGCGACCACCTCTGCCCCACACAGCTTTGGCCTGGGGGAGGAGCAGAGCCCTTGTTACCAACGAGGCTGGAGCGGCCCAGCCTTTGGCTAGTACAATATTTATGGGACACTGACAGTGCACCAAGGCCCGGTGTCCAGCGCTTCCCACGCACTGACACAGCCAGCAGATTTATGAACTAGCTTGTAGCCACTCCACTGTGCAGATGTGGAAAGGGAAGCACAACGGGTGAAGTGCTTGCCCGAGTCCCCACAGCCTGGAGAAGGTGGAGCAGATCAGGACCCAGGCAATCCAGCTGCCCGGCACGTAAGGTGACCTCCACTGGAGGGTCTGATTCTGTAGATGGCGCACAGCACTTCCTAGTGAGAGTTCGTACTGTCGAGTCAATATGCCCCAACTGTGTCTGCAAGAGCAGCCAGGATGCCATCACAAGTTCAAAGCGAAGCTGCGTTAAAATCGTGTAGCTTGCCTTTTCACCACATGTGTGCAGAACAGAAATGACAATATTGGTAGCCAGGATTCTCAAATCTTTATTTCACCCTAAAGCAGCTCTTTTTCCTTACATCCCCTAAAGATTCAACACATTGAGATAGGCTAAGAATGTTACAAATGAGGGAAATCTCTGCATCTCTATATGTGGGGGTGGGAGGAGGGTGTGTGTGTATGTGTGTGTCTGGGGAGGACGAAAGCACAGTATTAAAGAACACTGGTAACTCTTCTAAGAATGTCCTTTTCTTTACCTCTCATTTTAAGCACAGCAAATTTGGTCTCTCTCTGCTAGGCTACATTCCTCTAGTATATTTTTTTCTCTCTGCTTGCTACATTGTCTTCCAATTTCGAATCACTAGCGTGCAACTGGCTTAGATAACATACTGTAATCCACGGCTCACGCACTGCATCCAGGAGACTCACCTTACAGTAAGCATCACTTCAACTGCAGTGAGGGGGCCATGGCCATGACCTATGAGGTCCCCAGTGGCCACTTATTATAAACTATAGCTTGTGGGTAATGCTAATGAAGTTCTTCAAGAAGCCACATTTGCATGACTTCACTTTTTGCTGTGTCTCCTTTAAAACTGCTAATAAAAGACTGGCAAATGTGTTCTTTATTATTAATTTGTTGACCCCTTTTCTTCATCCCCTTCCATTCAAAGGAAACAATTTCCATTCTTTACAAAAACCAAACACCTCCACCCTCAAAATCTCAAAAACCTAATGTGGTAACTGCCTCCAAATATGGAGCTTTGTATGAAAACTCTTTATGATATTCATAAAACTGGGAAGGAACTACAATAGCACTGTGCTTCTAGAAATATGAAGCCAATTACAGAATCCAATTTTCAAAGGGAAATGTCATGTCTGTTTCATGTCAGCCTCTGCTTTAATTCAGAAAAAATAAATAAAAGCTAAACAACAGTAAAAACCTTTGGTTTGACTGGTTATTTCCAGGCAAAGCAGAGGGCAGATGGAAAGCCACTGAATTGGCTATAGAGCCTTGTCTGTCTACCCCCAGTTGCTCTAGAAGTAGCTAAGCCAAGCTGAACCCCTGCTGAATGAGAAGTCACACGCACACCTCCAAATGTTTATTTAAATAGCGTTATCAAAAATATATAGGGTTGGCTGTCACAGGAACAGGTGGTCTGGCTGCTCTGGCAGTTCTGACACACCAGGCTGGCTGCCCAATTTCTCGAGAGCCCTGCCTCCCAATTGTGCTGTAGCAACATGACAGCAGCACACAGCCTTGGTTGTACATGTAACCCACAATCCCAACGTGTGTCTCATTAAGGTGGAAGGATTTCTGGAAGTGGGCCTATTGTAGTTTGTAAATTTAAAATCAACCTATGAAAAGGAAAATAAAATCAACCTATGGCATATGAATATATATGTATAAATACAAAAGAAAAATCACCTCTGCTTTTCCATTAACATTTACATATGTACACTATAGCTTCCAGTTATTTACATACATGTGGGATTAATGAATAAATAAAAACATGTAGCCACATACACAAATACCAAACACAGAAAGGGATCTAGATACACTACAGATATCATATATAAAGTATATCAATGACTCAGAGATTTTGATACAAAAAAATTCTGTAAGAAAAACATGTAATCCATTTTTAAATGAGTTTCTTTCCCCAGTATTCAGACATAAAAAATACTGAAAATAAAAACAAAAAAACAAGCACCAACCAGTCTCATCCGTGTGTGCTCACCTCCGCTGGCAGGCCATGTAGAAGCTCCGCCAACTCCCCCGCCGACTGCCGTACATGCAGATCGATCGTGAACACTGGGATGCCCCGGAGGTGTGGAGAGAGCAAGGCTTGGTCAGCCTGGTGATCGTGGGATCACATCTTATCATTCCTGTATGCAACATACCCCATGACTGTCATCTGTGACACGAGTGGGCACTGGTTGTATCCAATCTATTTCTACGCTATATTGTCATTGGTCAAAAATGGCCTTGTTCTCCCATTCCCTCCATTTTCCAACTGAAAAAGGAGAGGCTCAGATAAGCCTGAGCTCAATTTGTTCTGGTAATTATTGCAAAGTTCCTACTGTGAGGGAGGCCCTGCCCCTTGTGCGGCATGACACGCAGCCATCCAGGGTCCAGACAAAAGGAGGCCCTGCTTTTCTCCAAGTGTGCTCAGCCATGTACAGGCATACTGGTCAGGATGCCTGCCAACTCACAGCTTAATGGGAAAAAGAGAGAGACAAGAGCCTGGGGGTGGGGGGCAGGGAGAATGAAAGATCACCAAGTGACAAGAGACAACAAAATGTCAACTTGGTGGAGAAAAAGAAACTATTTTGACCACAGAACAGTAAATCACTGATATAATGTGCATATATATACATATATATATATATATATATATATGTATATATATGTTTCAGAGGCATCCAGCTAAATTATGCTTTTATTACAGATAAAGGTTATTCCTCTCTCCACCCCCTTCTTCACTAAAGTGGAACTGCACATTAATGCAACCAAATGAAACTATTAGGATGAAATACCACCAAGATGCAGTCTGAAGTATAATTCCTGTGAAATAAGTATGTAACTTTATTTAAAAATCAAAGTACTAGTCAAAAGGTAAAATAATATTACATTATTATGAAAAAGAGGTCATTTAAGAAATGACACTTCTCTTTGAAATGGTATACGGAGGCCTTTATAGCACTGGGAAAAAGAGTGACTTTTTCTTATATTTGTCCTTACTCCCTGCTTATGAACAGAAGTAAAATGTTTGAAGAAAAGGTCACTCTGAATTCTAGGTCATGGCACATGTTCCTCTCTGAGGTTGAGTACCCTCATCTTCCCCCCTTCAACTATATCTAGTGATAACTGTTCTGCCTGTCCAATGCTCCTGTCTACCAGGAAAACAGCTGACCAGAAGTAATGCCAGGGCCATATCTAAGGCATATGAGAAATCACTCCTCCCAGCAAAAGTCACTTATTTCAAAGGATAAGTAATGAAATAAACAGGGGGAAATTAAGTTAATTTTAAAATCTGTTATTAGTTGCTTCTCTTTAGTCATAATGGAAATGGGGTGGGGGGCGGGGATTACAGATTCTATAACAACGTGCATTTTTCCATTACGGAGAATGGCTAATTCAATAGATGAATCATCAGAGAATGATTCCTCTAGCCTTATGGAACTCCAGACATAGAAACAAAAAGGAAGTTTAAGACATGAAGTACACTATAAAGTTGTTGGGAAAAGTGAACTACAATCCCCAATGAAATTACCTCTTATGGCAATTAAAAGCCCGTTTGTTGAAGCATTAACAGCCTCAGGCAAACTCAGCAAACCCATTCCTGGCTGCTGGTAATGACAGATTTCTTAGGGAGTATTATTTAATTAACAATAATGTGAAAGAGCAGCTCAGCTGAGATACAGCATTTGCTTCCTGGAAACACTAAGCAATGGTAAGTGAAAAAGACGTGCAATTTGTTAGCCTTCCCATTATCTTTTGTTTCAGAAATACATAAGTAGCTCATATTTATTTGCCACTAGATATTTTCAGCTGCCAACATGTCCAAAGAACTTTAGCTTTTACTATACAAAGCTGCTAATAGTCCATTGCTGTTTGATCCTGTTAAGAAATCCCCCAGGGCCTCAAATGTTCAGGGAAAGCATTCTTTGTCCTTCCCCCCTCTAGACAAGGGCAACTGCCAGCCCCGCTTCCTTGTATACGCTCCCTCCCACTCCCATACATCATTTGCTGCTAATCACCCAACATAAGTAATGCCGTTTGTTCTCACTCCCTTTCCAAATAGCGTTAGGTTGCATCAGCAACTTGGTGGCTGGCTGAGCCTCATCTCCCCCCAAGAGATGCACTCTGACCCCACAGCACAGGCAGAGTAGGAAGAAAAGCCTTAGCCCGGTGCAGACTTCTCCCCTCAAACTTACTAGACTAAATTTCCCACACCCAGCGGCCTCCTTTAGAGCCGCTGATTATAATTTAAAGGCCAGTTTCAGACTGGCAAAGGGAAGACCACTTTCAGTTGTTCTGACATCCACTGGGAGCTGGCAGCATGAAGTGAACTCCACAACTAAAGTGACAAGCTCAGGAAATGCAAAAATAGTGTACTCCACGGAAGAAGAAGAAAAGTAAGTTATAAAACTTTTCATGCCATCTGTTACTTCTATGACATGTATTCACAAAATTTGGTTTTAAACTGGTCAATGACAGAGAAAAACTGTCTTGGGAAATGACTGTGCTGACTTAGTTCCTGTGGGAGCCAAACAAACTGGTTAGGATAGTAATACTAAATTTGGACTGGGTGGCTGTTAATTGTAGACACCAGTGTCCATTAAAATTCCTGCCAACAGAAAATCTTTATCTTAGAAATGAACAATCAGTGTGGAACACGGTTACTAAACAAACAAACTTCTGTTGATGGCTTCTAAAAAGACAAATCTGAAATCCCAGCCAATTAGGTTGTGCTTAAGTTTGGGAGTAGATTAGGATGGGGCATGTGTAGAGCACCAGCATCCATAAGTGGGTTAAAATTGACTGCGGAAGCTAGATTTTTCTCTTTGATTCTTTTGAATCCAAAGTTGCTTTCACTCTAATAATATCAAAGGCATGTGATTAAAAACATCTCCCAGTAGGATCTTATCATAGGGCACGCTTTACTATGTACAGTATAATCAGACTGATATAATATGGCATCAGCCAGTGAATGTCTTGTTTTGAAACAACTTGTGGAAATAGATTTTATCCCTTTCTTTAATCCTAATTTGATGCTATTAACCAATTCCATTATTTAAATTGACTATTAAGACTGAATCAGTTTGATTTATCAGAATATATTTCCCACTAATGAGGCTTCCTTTTTAGCCTCCTTCTTTAACCTTCATTTACTTTTAGTACTTTCAAGAGAAATATTTGTAAAATCTTTTTCTTAATATGGATTAAAATATGTGGACTGGTTGCAGTTAAACTCTTTATAGCCTTACAGTACAAAAACAAAAACTTGCAGAGTTTATATGAGTTTCTTTTAATGAGTCTTTACTGTATAGGAAAGATGTAATTATAGGAGGGATTACAGGAGAAAGAAAAAATAAACTAAATTTTGCAAAAGAGACATAAGAGCACTTTTCATTCCAAAGAAACCCAATTCCTTTACCAACAAAGGAAAGGAATATACAGGAATTGGAACCGCTAATGCAGTTTCCACTAGTAACCTCCGAACGTCTCTGTGGCACTGCCCTATGGCATTTAAGTAACAGGACGGGGAAGGAGTGGCAGCGCGAAAGCAAGGAAGGCAACAATTTCTCCCCACAGCAGAGCTGGCGATCCTATCTCATCACAAGCGTTACCTGAGATCAATCCGCAGGTCATTTAAAATGTTTCTTTTCTTAACTGATACTTCACTGCAAGTAAAAGTAGAAATAGCTAGAACCAAGCATCATCATCATCATCATCATCATTAATTGACTGGACTTGAGAGTGGGGCCACTAAGTCTTTTCACTGTATGCTTGTAAATTCAACATTCTTCCTCGGCAAAAATGAGTGAAAGGTTGTAAATGTGTACTGTGAGGTAAAGTCAACATTTGAAAATATAATTGATTTACAGGATTTTTAAAAGCCCTGAAGCCACTTTGGTTCCATCCCCACCTTTGACAGACACACACTGAAGTCAGTGGGAAACTTCCTTCCCCACAGTCGGTCTCCTGCTCCATCTTTGTCCCCAGCCCCAAAAAGGGCAGGAGGGCTCTCAAGCTCCATAAGCAACCCATCCGGTTTACAAATATGGATGCCAGAGCATCCGTCCTCGTGTACACCTCTCCTGCTACTGATGAGGGCGTGTTCCCTGCTCCCATTCCTGGGAGACACCCATCTTCAGTGAGGAGGGATTTTTTAAATTGATGTTGTTATTAAGCTGCACCTTGACTTTTTTCCAGTGGCCTTAAAGGGTCCTTTCCTCTCCTCAGCCACTGTCGGTTTCATCTTTAGGGTCCCGGGATGCCTCTGTACCTGCTCCAAACTCCCATCCTCACCCCCGAGAAACTGACAAAGCTCTGGTGAGGCTCCCAGTCCCATGCAGTGGTTCCTCAGATACCTACTCTGTTAATATTGCCATACAAGTGCCACAATTCTCTTGAAATGAGAAAATTATATTACCGAATTGTTCATTTTTTATTTAATTTGATTCTATTCCAACCTTTATTAAATTCCTGCTTAGTGGCTGACACTGTGCTCATCTTGAAGATACAGAGGCAACAGTCACTGTCCTGAGAGAATTCACAGGCTAGTGGGGAAAGCAGATCATGTGAGCCCTGCTGGCCTAATGGCCAGGGTGGCACAGGGACACAGAAGTCGGGCCTGGTATGTATTAGTAAGTGCTTCCTGGAGAAGAGATTGCTGAGCAAAGGACAGCCTGGGAAGGCATCCACGTTTGAATGAAAGTATGAAGGTCTTAAAACATATTGGCTATGGTTTATTTTGATGGGCCAATAAATGTGTGGGGAGCAGGGACAGAGGAGGCTAGACCAGTAAGTAGGAGCCAGATCTGTAGGACCCGAAGTGCCTTGTCAAGGAGTTTAGATGTTACCAGTTAAGAAATGAGGAGCCATTAAAGACCTTTTAGCAGGTGAGTGGTCTGATAAGATCCCTCTGGCTGATAGCAGAACGGGTTAGAACAAGGACACCAGGCAGGAAGCTGCCACAGAGGTGAATGTATGAAATTTAAAAGACCCCGAACTCTGGTAAGGGCAGGAGGAATGGAGGGAAAGGTGGATTTAAGGAAGACTCAGAAGGTATAAGTGGTAGAATTTGACAGATTTAAGTAACCAGATATGGGTAAGGGGTTGGGGGACGGAAGGAATCTTAGTGTGCACTGACTTCTAGATTTCTACAGCTAGAAGTGCCACTCGTTCCCCAGGCTTGAGTAAGCAGAGCAAGAGACCCAACCAAAAAAAAAAAAAAAAAAAAATTAGGAGTCAAACGGGAAGTTGTCCCCTATGACCCACCAGTCTTATATTGTTCACTGAGCTCTCATTGCCAAATGTTACTGTGTGTTATTTTACTCATTATTGCTCTGTTTACATTCTAATACTTTCCCAAAGAGCCACATGTCTAAAGCCAACATCACTTTAATTTGTTCCACTTTGGTAAAATCTCAATGATTAGCAATCGTGACTTTAGATATCCTTATGAATAATTAATAAGCACCTCATATAGAACATATTCCTATAAAATATTACTCATTCACTGCACTAAAGCTGAAAATGATCCATTAATAACAACTCTCCACTCACTCAAGACTAACCAGTCAGAACTGCAGTTTCTCATGTGTTATGCCTGAGTAGGCATAATCAACAGTTTTGTATGTAGAGCTCACATAGAACTCCCTTCTTCAGATACACCACTGCTAGCACCACATAAATGAAAATGGGGCCATTCAGACAGAACTTGTTCTATATGTGCTTTTTAAACCAAACAATAACTATTTCTCACATCCCTTCCTAAATACAAAAATTTGCCTCTCCATCCTTGACAGGTATCAGACCTTTGCTATTGTAAGGTCACAAAAATTCCTCCACCCTGAACTCAGTTGGCCTGATTGACAGATATTCCAAGTCTGGCGGACTGTATTTCCTAAAGATGGCCACAATAATATCTCCCATCCCACAAGCTCTTCTGGAGCCTGGCCACTCCCCGTGTGTGTGTGGACTTGTGAGTGGCTCATAACCAACAGAATGCCGCAGAAGTGAAGCTGAGGAAATTCTGTGGCTCATAAAAGGGACCATAAAAGGTGATGTGGCTTTTGTTTTGAGAATAAGAGCACTCACACTGGAGCCCTGACCACGTACATCGCACCCAGTCCGACAGCCCCCGTGGAAGGCACCATCATGTGAGGAAGCCCAATTAGTCCATGTGGAAATCATGCACAAAGGTACAAAGCCAGGCCATGTGAAGAAACAGACCTGCCCCAGCAGCCCCAACCTGTACCACACCCCTACCATCTGGGCCTAGCCACCATCCGACTGCAAATGCCTGAGAAACCTGACGCCAGAACCACCCAGTCAAGACACACCAAATTTCTAACCCATAGAAACTAATAAAATGATTGCTGTTTCAAGCTACTATATTTTGAGGGGCTGTGTTTCATAGCAGTAGCTAGCCAGAAAACAGGAATTAAGTGTCAAAATGATCCAGTTCAAGGTCAAATGATGGAGGGCTGGTGGATTGGATTTTCCATTCCTCAGTGTATGAGACAACATTCATGTCCCTTGATCCAGGCCTCAGTGCAGCTGGTGGTCTTGATGCCAAAACTAGATTGGATTCAGATGAGCCAAAAAGGACTGAAAAGATCCTGGATTCAGAACAGTTCTGACTCCTCATTAAGGGCTGGTCACTTCCGGGACCCACCGTAGCTCCAGTATGCTTGGAAGGACCTAGTTTGGGACCAATTTGTCTTGAGCTATTTGGGAATCTCTTTTTTCATAAATCCCTGTTAACATGGTAGAACTTCCCAAGGAAGAAAACAAACTTAAGGATATAGTCAATGATTCCATCAGAGGCTTAAATGAACTAGACTTTGGATGGGGAGGGAGGGAGCATAAGGGTTCAGTTCAGGGTTCAAATTAAGACCACCTCACATATGTGCTTGAAAGGTGGTTCCAGTTACTGAGCTAGAGAACACTACTGGCGAACCACCAGGGAATTAAAATAGTCTGGAAAAATAAGGACATTCAGCCAATCTCTGCCCGCCCCACGATTATGTTACTGTGATCTAATGGAGGCAGGTTGCTGCCGCAGTCTACAGATCAGAAAAAACACTTGTCATATGCGTGCGGCTGGGCATGCTCTGCTGGAGAGATCAAGAGATAGTGATATCCAGAAGAGAATATTGAGACTCGGACTTACAGACAATCTCTTCTACAATTATCTTCTACTGGGATCTACAGATACACAGTATCAGTCTGGGATCAACTAATTCTAACATAACAGAGCTCACTGTATCAGTTCATTCTGAGGTAGTTCTAGGGCAGATTTCCCACTCTCTGATAGCTATGAAGTGGCTAAATTCTCTGTTTCTCCAACTGAAAGGTGTGTGGCAATGACTTAAAAAAGCAAAGATGGGCCCTCATCTCATCAGGGCACAAAGAGTTATGTGACCTTGGGCATGTAACATTCTGTCTCTTTTCAGTTTTTTTAATCTATATTATTAACAATTTTACAGAATATTTATAAAAAGTTAATAAATACCCATGACTCCAACGTGAGGCTGAGGTAAGAAGAACAGTATCTGAGGTCAAAAGTCCCTAGCTGAGTGAAGCCCCAGATCAATCTCACTAAACCTGCCCCAGGTCAGCCGGCATCATCGAGCCTGTCAGCACATGTGCGCAGCCGCAGGGAGAAGGGCTCTCGGGGAGAGGAAGGAATTCATATTCTTTTTTTCTTTTTTTAAGTTTAATCTTTATTGTATTTTTTTCCCATTACCGTTTAGTCCCCTTATACTTCCCTCCCCACAGCAATCACCACAGCTCTTGACCATGTCCATGAGTCCTTTTTACTTTTTGCTCGGTCCCTCCACTCCCTAACCCCGCCCCTTGCTGTCACCTCTCCATCTGTAAGTCTGTCTCTGTTTTGCTTGTTAGTTCAGTTTGTTCATGAGATTCCACATATGAGTGAAATCATATGGTATTTGTCTTTCTCTGACTGGCTTATTTCACTTAGCATAATGTTCCCCAGGTCCACCCACACTGTCAGAAAGGGTAAAATTCTCTTCTTTTACGGCATAGTAGAATTCAACTGTGTAAATGTCCCATAGTTGTTTTATCCTTTCACATGGACACTTGGACTGCTTCCATATCTTGGAGATTGTAAATAACACTGCCATGAACATAGGGGTGCTTATGTTCTTTCGAATTAGTGTTTTGGGTTCCTTGGGATATATTCCCAGAAGTGGAATCACTGGGTCAAAAGGCAGATCCATTTTGAGGTATCTCCACACTTCTTTCCACAGTGGCTGCACCAGTCTACATTCCCACCAACAAAGGGTTCCCCTTTCTCCACATCCTCGCCAGCAATTGTTTGTTGATTTATTGATGATAGTCATTCTAACAGGCGTGAAATGGTATCTCACTGTGGTTTTAATTTGCATTTCTATGATGATTAGTGACGTTGAGCATCTTTTCATGTCTATTGGCCCTCTGTATGTCCTCATTGGAAAAGTGTCTATTCAGGTCCTTTGCCCATTTTTTAATTAAGTTGTTTTTTTGTTGTTGTTGAGTTTTGTAAGTACTTTATAAATTTTGGATAATAATCCCTTATCAGATGTATCGGTGAATACGTTCTCCCATTCCGTGAGCTGTATTTTTCTTTTGTTGATGTTTTCCCTTGCTGTGCAAAAACGTTTTAGTCTGATGTAGTTCCATTTGTTTATTTTTTTCTTTTGTTTCCCTTGCCTGGGGAGAGATATCTGATAAAAATAATTCTACAAGCAAGATCCAAGATTTTGCTGCCTACGTTTTCTTCTAGGATTTTTATGGTTTGGGGTCTAACGTTTAAGTCTTTGATTCATTTTGAATTTATTCTTGTATGTGGTGTAAGAAGGTGGTTTAGTTTCATGTTTCTGCACGTACCTGTCCAATTTTCCCAACTCCATTTATTGAATAAACCATCTTTAGCCCATTGTATGTGCTTGCTTCCTATGTCAAATATTAATTGACTATAAAGGTGTGAGTTTATCTCTGGGCTCTCTATTCTGTTCCATTGATCTACGTGTCTGTTTTTGCACCAGTACCAGTTTGTTTTGATCACTATAGCCTGCCCAAACCTCCTTTGAAGTTTTGGACTAAAAAGAGAAAGTTCTTGCTTCGCCTCTTTTAATAATCAGCCATAGAAGGACAAATTTTTTATCCCTAAGTCTAAAACCAAGCATATTACCTTGCCTCTAACTAATGCCTCCTCCCAACTTCCTGCCATACGCTAAGCACAGAAGTCTTTCTGTCATTGTTTCACCACCCACCCCGCACCCACCTTCCTTCTAATCTACTCAGTTTGTAAGCGATGGAGACTTTGCCTCCTCAAGAGCTCGCACATCTCACCAGCCTTTTCCACCCCTGAGACCCTTGCTGAAGTTCTCCTTACCAGTTTTCCCTGGACTCTCAACTGATTCTCCCGCCCCCTCTCCAACAACACAACTAAAAAGATTTAACCGGTTATGTTTGCATGCTCAAAAACCTTTAATTGCTCACTATGAACAACTAAATATATCCAAAACACCTCAATCCAGCAAGATTCAAAGTTCCTAGCGGCTTTCTCCCTGACAGACCTTCTGCATCCTACATCAGTACCTCTGCATTTGCAGTTTCTTCCACTTGAAATGCCCTCCTCACTATTGTTCAAGGTCTGGTTTCTATACTACTTTAAACCTTTTCCTCCTGATAGAAGTCATTTCTCCCTCTTCTGAGGTGGCCCAGCACTTGTTGTCAGGGGTCTTACGGCCCTTATCACAAGTAGATCTGTTACAGTCAGTCGCATATAAAGTATATGCTGCAGAGTCACTCCTGAAGAAGAAACCCAGCCCATCCACTCCCTTGTTTTGTAGCATTTGCCAACAGCCATGGTGGAAATACACCACAGCTGATTTCTAGGGGTTAGGAGAGATATACAAATCAGCTCTCGTGAGAACTGGGAGAAGTCATGCCAGCACACTACTCTTAATTTGTGTTTTTTGTAAAATGGGAAATGAGTACCTTTTCATGGAATTCTTATGAAGATTAAATGACAAAGGAGATGTAAATTACTTAACACAGCCTGGCACAGAATAAGTACTCCATCCTATGGCTTCTGTGTGATTACTTCTGTTACTCCTGCTGCTGCTGCTACAACAGCATCACCACCGCTAGTAATGGTATTGTGCTTACTCCTACTCTTACTCCTATTTCTAGTACTAGTATTAATGCTAGTATCTCCCCCCCTCTAACTGCAAACTCCCTGAAGGAGGGAAAGGGAACTAATATTATGAAGCACCTACTATTTTTCAAATACGAGGCTTTCACCACCTGCCAAACACCATGCTAAAAGCTTCACAGATATTTTCTCACTTAATTCTGACAATCGCCTTGTGAGTTTGTAACAACCTCCACTTTGTAGATAACAAACTGAGACTGAAACAGTTTAAGCCTCTGGCTTAAGACCGCACAGATGAGAAGTGGTAGGGTTACATGTGAAATTCAATTTTGTTTGGCTTCACCAACCATTCTTTGATTAAACACAGTCGACACTCGAATATTTATCAAATTAATAAATTAAGTCTTAATTTTAGATAGCAAATGTTTACCCAAAACTCTTTTTCCTATGGATTAATCTTTATGGCCCAGGGAAGGCTACAGAATTGTCTGGCCTTCCTAAAGCTCTACACAAAGGCAAAGTTGTAAGGGGAAATACTGCGTAACAATTATTTGCAAGTTCTTATGAAAGTAAAACTTCAGCAAAAAATGTACATTTAAAATACATGCTTTTTAAAAATGAACACATACACATTTAATGCAATTATTATGTCACATAAAACTAAAAATTTGTGAGCACATGTGACAACTCTGAAAAATCAAAATTAATCATTCCTGTCTAACTGTAGTCATAGAAATTGCCCAAGGACCGAACTACACTTTCATTAGCTTTGATTAAAAGTGAAACAAAAGGAAGGGTAAAGGAGGTCAAAAACTTCCTGACTCCTTTAGGATTAAAACATTTACTAGATAGGAAGTTTGTGTGAAAGGATCAGTAACAATCTATTAATATTTTCCATCCTTGGGTGATATGGAAAGAAAGACATGGCTCCCTCAATTGGAAAAAATGATTATAATGAGAATAAAAAGCAAAGAAGAACTGGGTATGAACCCAGTGAAATGATTCCTGAAGTGGACGTTCCTTTATTTCAGACCTGATCTCATGAATCTATATCCAGAGAGTCAGCATATAGACAGGACACACAAGGCAGGTTTTATATGGGACGGATCAGGTTTTTCAAAGTCAGCTCTTAATTACATAATTCAAGCTTTCTTCCATTTTTTGTTCTACTACTCTGACCCACACACGGACACACACAATATCTATCCTTATATAAAAACCAGATATTGTTCCTAAACTCTCCCCCTCAACCACACCAACCTCACCATTCCATTTTGGAATTTCAATGGAAGCACTCCTTCTCATAAACCAGTCTGGTGTGGGGCAGAAAAGGAGAACAAAAGAACAGGTGGTGAGAAAGGGAAGATTTTGGAGACCAAGAATAGCTTCAGTGAACACTGTAAGAGCTGAACCTTTTAGGCTCAGGATTTCCACAGCTCTTGAGGAACTTGGAATTCACAGAAATATAAATAATCAAAATTAGAATAAGCAAGGCTGATGGCCACCTTGTCTAAGAAATCTCCATGGAAATTAAGTATTCTTGGTGGGGTTTTTTGGTTCAATTAAAAAGAGAGGATAATACCCTAATTCCTCCATTCCAGTCACACCAGCAATTTATTTCCAGTTTCTTTGAAGGGTGGGGGAAGGACATATGTCCACATTAAATACAAACACTGATTTTAAGATACATCCCATTTCAGAAATGTTAACTTTGGGAATGGGGAGGGGGGCAAAGTCATGAGGCGGGTGAGATGTGGAGGAAGAAAGAGGGAGTGAGACTATAACCCAAATGCAAGAAATCTAGTGCCTGGACAACCTCTTCTGGCTCTGTTGAGAGTTGGTCACCTCTGTAGAGGGGTGGCTTTGAGTAGGCTGATGAGTTAACAGCCACAAAAGAGGGGTAAAACATCTACTCATGATATGGAAGGTCTGCAGTAAATGAAAAAGACTGTTAGTCAGAGAACAGTCTCATCTGTCAGCAAACAAAACCATACCATGCACCCTTTCTAAAACAGATCCCCAGCAGTAGACTTTGGTCAGTTGCACAGACATACACATTCAGATTCAGGGATGATGGAAATTTGTTTACAAAAGCACTGAAAATATTTTCTTTATAGAATTCCATAATGGAAATCTTATTGTCTGTGAACTGTACATATTCAAAAATATCATCATGCAAACTTTTCACTCCACTTTATATCCACACCACCTGTTCTGTTCTGTGTGGCTTCTATACTCTATCCAGGGCGGTCCAACCCTTTGGCATCTCTGGGCCACACTGGAAGAAGAAGAGTTGTCTTGGGCCACACACTTAATATATTACAACACATAATCACAAAAAAATCTCATAATGTTTTGAGTAAATTTATGATTTTGTGTTGGGCCGCATTCACAGCCATCCTGGGCTGCATGCTGCCCACGGGCCACGGGTTGGACACCCCTGCAAGAACTTTGGCTCTTAAATAACTGTGTTTGTATTTCTCAAGTAAAGCCCTTGATTGAGAAAAAGGGTAACATTGTGACACTGAGTTGTGTTCCGATTTAATGTTGATGCACCTCATGGTCCACCATCAGGTTTCACTGAATACCTACAATCTTCACAAAGTTTCATTTTTCTTTTGAAGTGCATTTTTGAGGTTCTTTCTACAAGTAAAAGTGATAGCTTAAGAAGTAGCTGCCTACGACCACAACACCACCGTCTGTATTTACCTGTGAGAAGGCATGAGGCTGTATCAGAATATTAACACCCACCTCCTTTATAGGGACTCACTAGCAGGGGCAACTGGTTTTTTGCTTCTACAAAGGACATGTCGTTAGAGTTTACTGAGCGGTACTTCCACTAACCATGAAAAGCTCAGGAAAACTGGGATAATGAAGAAAGAAATCAGAGGAGACTATAAAAGCCCAGCGCATTTCAATAAGAAAGCAGTAACCATCCCTTCCCCCTACTTTAAATTTCACGTCGAATTCAAGTAACAAAATAAACAATCCACTGAGAGCACACTTTATGTACAACTTTAATTTCTTCCTACTGTGTTCATTACCAAGCTATTTGCTTTCTTTAGGCAGGATGAGGGGAAAAACTTTTAAAAGACTCATTTAACACAGAAGTCAATTTCCACTAATGCAGTCTCCATGTGGCATATGTTGTCCTCTAAGCAGATCTATATACACAGATATGCATATGTTGGCCTCTTCTTTCATAAGAACAACAGAAATTAGCCCACCTTTCAATACATCATCACAATTCTTATCCCGCAGGGAAAAGCATGACTATGAGAACCATATTATTTATAATAATTGCAAACTGGTTAGTACTTCTGATAGAAATGATTTTCCCTTCACTTATATAGAAACAGCTCTAATTGTGCAAAGAATAATGTAACTATTGTACGACCCAGGCTTTACTTTCTAAAAAGTTGGGCAGGAAGTATTTTTCATGCGCTCCCCTGGGAGACAGCAGGAATAAAGTGTTTCCCATCAACTGTAGCTATCAAGCTATGTGACACAGAGTTTACAGGCACCACCAGCTTTCAGGTTTGTAAAAAGGGGGCATGAGGGGAACACGGGCCACCAGAGCTCCCACCGAATCGCCAAGGGCTCCACAGTCCTAAACATCCAGAAGCCATTTTTGTACATATTCAGTGAAAGGGGAGGACATGAGGGCTCTGCACTGGTATACAGGAGGCAGAAGTGGACAGGAGAGAGAGAGACAAAAGCTGAGGGGACCGACCTACCTCCCAAATGCTCACCACAAAGACTCCAAAGATTGCCTTTCCCCCCCTTGAGCTCTTCAGATGACACCTACAGGTAAAGATGGGGGTTATAACTGGCAAGAATGCACACCCACTTTGGAAGAGATGAGAGAATACAAGAGACAATACTTAAAACCCCTCAACATTTCCTCAAATCTCATTCTGTCCATAAAATTTAGCCAATGAAAGCAAGATAAGGGACATCTGCACACTCCACCCACACACGTGCACTTGTGCACTTCGGATCGAAAGCAAGATGCTAAAACTAGCCAGAAAAAAGTAATCAAAATAATCAAAAATAATTCTTGGGCAGAATGTACACATATGCATTACAAACATTAAAGGAATGTATTAGAGTAGGTATATTGAGCTCTATCATTAATGAAAGGCAATCCAAGGGAAACAGATTTTCTCTGTTCTACAGAGTTTTCTAATAGCCAGTCCTTCATTAAGTTTTCTCATATGGAAAAGCAATGTTTGGTTATTAGAGAATTAGGCTGGGTCAGAACCCACTACCCAATAGAACTTATGTAGGTAAAAGTCTGTGACATAATAAATATACATTAAGCCCTTTCAGAATTTTGGTCCAAAAAAGCACCCAAGAAATATGTTCCAGATTTAGCGTCATCATTTTTATGCACGACCTAGGTCATTTCTCCTTATGTGGCTGCTCAAATGTCAGTGGGCTCCCTAGTCATTTTCAGAGCACTTTCACCTACATTATCCCAACAGATCTTCCCAGTAGTCCTGTGAGGCAGGTGGGAGAAGAAGGATTGTCCCTGCTTAACAGATAAAAAACGAAAGTTCATCAAAGTAAATGAGTCAGAGGTAATGAAGACAGAACCAGGGGCAAAAATGACTGACTCTTAGGTCTAGTGCTCTTTGAGGACGTTGCAGAGAGATTTCTCTCTCACAACAAAAGGAATATTCCCTTTATGGTAACCAATCACAGTACTGTGGCAACAGCCTTTGTGGGGGACAGGGGGCCAATGTCGTTGAGTCATCATCCAAGTCCCTAAAATAGCATAGCTATTTCTCGCCAATCTTTATCAATCATTCATCTCCTGGGTTCCTTCTTCCAGAATGTCTCCCCTTAGGGATCAGAGAACATGAACAGCATTTCTGTCTATTGGTCCAAAGACAGAAACCACTGGTCCAAAGAACGGACCACTAATTTGGTAACCCACCTTCAGGCATACCATTGTTCTTTAACAACAAACACATCACCCTAGGCACCTTGGCTTGCTTTTACACAACAATCGATCTGCCTTCGAGCTACAACACCTAAGGGGCTCAGCCCCCCATTCTGTTACAGAAACTAAAGTCTCTCCCTCAGCTTTTCCCTTTCTCTCACTGAAGTGATTTCTTACACAGAAATGAAATGGCGCATTGTATGAAATGATTATAAGATATCTTTTAATTCTCTTCTTCATGTTACTAGTGGGCATTTGAGAGGAAAGCTACAATGAGTTCTGATGACGTCAGGCGGAGGGCGGTATCTGCGCTAGCACTGATGCGTTCATTTTTAACCACATGCAAAAATGGAGCAGTGCTTAGTTGCATGGGTCCAAAATCCCCAAATACACACATTTGTTCTGGGAAGATGATGGCAGTTTTCCACATAACAATGAAAATACTAAGCCCACAGAACACAGTCTGGATGTTTCTGACAGAGTGACTTAAGTGCTATGCCAGCCAAAGAAAAGGTTGATGAGGTCATAGCCCAGGAGTGAGGTCACCAGCTAATCTGACTTCATAGAACAAAAGAAGTCTGGCTGATGAAATGCTGTCCCCAGGATAGAAGTCAACAATCCTTTGGCTAAATGAGTCTTCAGATGAGAGGGAAAAATTTGTAGGTTAGACTCTCAGCATGCCCACAGCAACATGTGACTAGTGGCACTTTAGAGTCTCTTGTGAATGACATAATGACTAACTGACCATTCAAATCCTAGAGAGGTCACATTAGCGGCCCCTATCCGTGCTTCAGAGCCAAAGCAGTAGAGTGTGAAGCCTGAATGCCACTTTGAGCTCAGAGAATGATTAAAGTCAGAGAGGTGATCCAGGGCTGCTTCTAAATGATGTCCAAGATCCCTGATATTATCAATAACATGGGGTCGGCACAAGATAATTGTGGGTGGCAAAAAAGATAGTTAGATTTTGCTTTCAGTTTTTTAATGAGCCAAGAAAAGCAGTTGGGTTAATGAAAATATTAGTTATTAGCTGTGAATTTTGGAAATGAATGCCACTTTTAAGAGATTAGAAGGCTGCCTGATCATAAATATTTCAAAGTACACACTATTAATTCAAGCCAATCAATGACACAGCATAACCCTTCAGCTACACTATCAATAAGAAGAAATTTATTCACTAGCTTTATCCTCCTGAAATCCATATCCAAAGGTTTGGGGCTGATTATAGCAAGAAAAACTGTCCTCTTTTTATCAAAATATTATTACTCAAGAACTTCTAAAGTAATACCATGTTACAACTCTTTAATTTGTTGAGTAGAAAACTGACTACTGACATTTCTTGAAAACTTGCTACAAGCCCACAGGAAAGAACTTGACATCATTACACTGTGTTTTCCTTAACTTGACAGGAAGTCAACTTCAAGCACATTGACTTGAATTGGGATCTCATTTGGGAAGCATAAGTATCCGATAAACTGCGTTATTTTTTTATTTGGAAAATTCTCAAGTCCCAGTGGCTTACGATCCTGTACTTCACCCCCTGAAAACCTGGCCGTCCCATGTGGACTGCTGGTAGAATGAGCAATGCAAGGAGCTGGCTCGGACTTGGCGTGTCCTTGTGCTTCTGGGGACTGATGGGCCTTACGACCGCTGCTCTCTCCGGCACACCAACACCACCAAGCAAATTAGAAGTGCTCCTGTCAGACAAGCCACAGTCACACTCGCGGACAAAGCGGAGCTGGGTTTGGAACCAGTTTTTTGTTCTGGAAGAGTACACTGGAACTGACCCTTTGTATGTCGGCAAGGTAAGAACTACCAAAGAGGAAGCTAAATTATCATGATATTGAATACTGAAATTGAGTATGAATTGAATATGAAAATTCACCTAGCCTGTGTCTGAAGGCTAATAACAATTTTAACTAGTGGTGTGTCACTTGACAGCTAGCTGAATCTCATTTTTACTTTGTCAGATATCCAGTCAGAAAGGAAAGGCTTCTCTCCTCGTTCATGCTTCTGTTCCGAGCAGGGGTGGGCTGGTGGGAGGAACAAGGAAACGGATTTTGGAGGGGAAGCCTGAGCCCCTGCAAGACCCATTCAAGTCACAAGAGAGGAAGCAGGAGCCTTGGGGATGACAGGATGGGGAAGAAAGAAACTAGGGAATGCAAAGGGGGAAGCAGAGGGCTTTGTGCTTTTTTTTTTTTCCTTTTTCAAAGCTTTTCCACAGGTATTGCCTGAGGCCCAAATTTAAGGGGGGCGGGGGCGGGGCAGCAGGGGACAGAATAAAACATACTTCATTTCGGAATATCCTAGCATGTGCTCTATCCTGAAGGATAGCTGGAGACAATCAATGAACATACTTACAAACTCTATACTCAAATCCCCTTGCTACAGCTATCACTTCATTTCTAACCCAGGCTTTTCTCCTATGTTTACATTATTTGATTGTTAATCAAAAACTATTTTGTGAAAGCAACCAAGTGAGGGAAAATGGGAAACAAGGAACTAATGAGAAAATAAATAATTCATTCGAATGATAACTTGAACACTTATTTAGTACAAAGGCTAAGAACATGGGTTGCACAGTGAAACGCATATGGGTTCAAAACCCTGCTCTGCCAGTTCCTTCCAGAGGGACTTTGGGTCCCTAAGCCCCATTAGCCTCTGTTTCTTCAATTGTCTAGTGCAGATAATATGAGAACTACAACCTTTCAAGAGTTGTCTACATAAACTCTTCCCTCCACCCCCACCCACTTCCTGGCCCAGTCACCTGACTCTGCCCCCCGCCACTGCACTAAAGCTGTGTTTTCCATGCACCTAAGGACCCCCTCACTACCAAAGCCAGTGGCTGCATTTTATGGAACTGCCCAAAAGAGGCTTTGGACGCTGCTGACCACTCCCTCCTCCTTCGCTCGCAATGCTCCCTCGGCTTCACGGCCTTCACAATTCTGTCTTTCCTCCTCCCTCTCAGCCTCTTTGCCGGTCCTCTCCCTCTACCTGACCCCAGCCACTAGAGGTCTTACCAAGCTCTGCCAGGGACCTCTCCTCTACCCACACTCACTCCCGGGTGGATCTGCGCCCCCGTGGCTGGAAACGCCACGCGTAAACCGAAGAGCCCACCCCCTCTGGCTCAGGCTGCTCGTCCGAGCGTCAGACTCACAACCTGCCCCACAGTTAGGACTCGACGTCCTTCCAAATGTCGCGTATCCAGCCAGGGATTCTTATTTTTCTTCCCAGACCAACATTCCCCCCCGTCTCTTCTATATTAACATTGCCATCATCCAGTTCCTAAAACCAGAGACCTGTGATCATTCTTCACTCCCTTTTGCCCCCTCCCCACCTGCAAATTCTGTGAGTCCTATGTCAAAATCCACCCCAAATCCTTCATGTCTCCCATTTCCACTTCCACCACTGTCTCTCACCTGTGCACATGCCCAGATACCAAGCCAGTTTCTTCACTTCTACCCACATTTCCTCCCAAACTACTCCCCACAGACGAGCTTTTAATACGTGCGTCAGACCATGCCGCTCTGCTGACATCCTTCAGTGTCTTCCCGTGGCACTCTGACCACACCTTACAAGGTCACTCCTCCCTGACCCAGCCTGCCTCCTCGCCTCCCGTACCACATGCTACTCTTTCTTTCCCTCACCTGTGTGTCCCAGGGACACAGCCTGTGGCAGCTCCTACAACTTGCCAAGCTTTGCCTTACTGCTGGTTCCTAATGAACTGCCCTTCTCCCGGCTTCTCTCACCACTGCCTCCTCCTCATTTGGATCTGGGTCTTTCTAAACCATGCTCTAGGTAGGCCTATGTTAGAATCTCTCACTACCATTATTTCTTTTACAGCTCTAATCACAACCAGCAACATGTAAATTATGTGTTTACTTACATGTGTGTTGCCCAAAGCCCCAGACCACACTGTAAGCACTTAGCGCAGTACCTGGCTGGGAGGGACAACTTAGTAAACGTTACCCTGTGCTTGTCCTGGTAGTGGTAGTAATGGTAAGAGCGGCGACAGCGGTAACAGTTTCCTTGGCTTCTCCTTCTCTGTCTCCTTTCTTCATGCACCATCTGTCTCCACTCCTGTCAATACTTCTTGCCAGTTCCTCTCAGCTCCACCTCACCCTCTGCGAGCACTGTCCCTACAGTGGCCCCTCTGCTCTCCACGGCTAGACTGAGCAGGCCCCGCCTGCCTCCCAGTGGAGAGGCTCATCCCGTCCCGCCCCCCAGGACTCAGGACATTTGTCTCTCCCACCCATCCTTTCCACCCAGGGGCGCCTCTGATTAAGAAATCTCTGTGCTCCTCAGGGCTCTCAGCATATACGTAGTTCAAGGGCTTTCAGAAAATGACTCCTCCTCCCCTACAGTTTCTCAAATCTAGTCCCAATCCCAGCTCAGCTGGGTCCCCTCACTGGCCCCGACACACATACGGCATTTGTCCCTACCCCACACATATGTCCATGCTACTGTCCAGCCCAAGATATGCAGTTACCCCCTCTCTATTAAATCACAGTCAAATTCCGCAGGGTCCTGGCCACTTCCGTCATGAACACATCTTCCGTCTACTGGGAACCCCAAAATTTCTAGCGACTCAACACCTGTAAAATGTTCCTTCTCACTAGACATATATGGCTGCTGCTAAAATAACTTTTAAGAAAATACATTTGTATTCAGTAATTGCTTTGTCTGCATGGACAGCCTGGAGCCCTTTTCCCATCTCCCAAGGGGAGGAACTGAGCGCCACTCCCAGCCTTCCCTACACCTCTCCGCACTGAAAGCCCAGCACAGACTTGGGCACACAACAGAGCAGACAGACAAGGGCACCTAACAATTTACTGGGCCACCATAATGCTGTGTGTCAGCAGGCACATTCACACGAGATCATTTAATCATCTTAACAATGCTGTGAGGTAAGTAAGTATAATTCACCACTTTCAGATAATTAGCCTAGAGAACATAGTTCACATAGGTTATGTTCACTGCCCAAAGTTACACAAAAGGTAACAAAAGGTAAAAGCCGAGATCAAAATCCCCGAAATCTGACACTGCAACGATGGCTTTCCTTTACATTGCCCTGCATTCACGGGGCCCTAACTTTAGACTGAGCGCTGAAAGACACGCAGGAGAGTCAACGGTGTTAGGGTGGGACCAGGATCCAACCAAGCCTGCCTGCCTCCTGACGCTGGGAGTACTTAGCCATGTAGCACCTTCTAGTACTCACGATTAGGACTCAGCCTTTCCTAATAACCCCACCCCAGGATACAGGATACCCCAGCCACCCCTAAAGTCACCTTGTCCAGCTAACACACCAGAAACCAGTGCAAGTTTTTACCCTGTGCTGGGTGTGCTACCTCCACCTGAAGAAGATAATTATCCAGTCACTTACCAGGCATTTTACCCCTTTCCCTTCTTTTAAAAGAGACTCATCTACCTTTCATTCCCTTTACACCCCAGGGGCATTCAGCTTGTCACCTTGAGCTCTGGAAGATGTCTGTTTAGAGAGCCTGCCTGCCTGTTTGCTTAGTTCAGAAAGGAGCATGGCAACAATTATCAGCTGTGATTGGTATGGCCTTACAAAATCCACACCGGGCTTTCCAGGGACAGGCGGTGCTGAGCTAAAGCTAGATTATATTGACATATGCAAAGAGGGGGACGCAGAGAGTTTGTGCTTGTGCATGAATGTGTGGTTCCAAGTCATGCTGAGGTTAACGACTGCATGGCGACTGTCTAACCACAGACCATAAGCACTCACTGCGTTCCTGGAACTAGACGAGGCACTGTGAACGAGGGAAAGGGACGGCAATGCACCCTTGTTTTTGAAATCCTAAATCAACGAAGATTTTTCATAATCTGTGGGTATTTCCCATCATTCACTACTCCTTTAGCTGAAGGTCTTACAGACTAAAGAAGTATTAGGTTAAGTAGAATATCCACCCATCTTATTCTGTCTAGGAGCTTTGGCGGGGCAGGGAGTGGAATGTTTTCCCCAGATGAACGAGGTCTGTCCAGAAAGTATCCAGCAACGTGCTATGAAAAATAGAGACATTTATTGAAGAAGATATAAGGAACATTGTACATAGGACAATGATGCTTCAATCCCTTTCAAAGTAAGCATCTTGGGAACTCACACGGTTCTCCCAATCGCCATCAGCTGCCCTGTTGTATTTTCCTGAATTGCATCGATAGTCTGAAATCTCTTCCCTTTCAAAGGTGATTTTAGTTTTGGGAAAAGCCAGAAGTCACAGGGCACCAAATCTGAGCTGTATGGGGCCTGAGTCACCTGGGTGATTTGATGTTTCGCCAAAAAACTCTGCATGAGATATGATGCTTGAGTGGGCGCATTGTCGTGATGAAGCTGCCAATCACCAGTGCCCATAGCTGCATCTTTGTGAATCATCCCAATAGCTCCCACAGAGTAATATTCAAACTTAACACAAAATCTGATGCAGATTCGTTGCTCTACTCGCTCAGTCATTTTGAATGCGATGGCCACGCAGTACACGTGCTCACTCAACAGCGTCTACTGCCCCCACTGACTAGTACAGTGAAGCCATCATTGTTCACACATGTGCATGCCAGCCCACCCTCCTTGGCTGCCAGGTCACATCGATGTCACACAAACCATTCTCGTTATATTAATAATGGCTGGACTTTTTCCGGACAGACCTCGTACATCACTATGTGCTCCTTACCTTCCTCCAAAGAGCTAGTGCTCAGGCAGGGTTAGCTGAATTAAATATGGATAACTACAAAACTTTTTTATTATAGTGCCAATCTGCTGAGTGATAATGTCTCCTCTTTGCAATTTTCACAACCAAATGTGCACTCCATGGCTGGTGACGCCCACGCGGAATGCGCTGCCGTGCTGGTTATTAGGCTGGTCCCTCGGCCCCACACTCACCGTCCACACTCCACTGTGGGACGCCGGTGCTGGGGCCTGGCAAACCACAACTTCTCCTTTTCCAACCGGTTCCCTGGTGGATTCTGAGTAGAAGGCTCTAGAGAGAGAACCACCAGAGGCAGGAAGAGGGTGAAGGGGCTCACTCTTTTTACCCAGCCAGCAACTAACTCCAGTTTTGGGGTTCTTTCCGTACCCCCAGCACCAGCCTCATCACAGCCCCTCACAAACATCAGCACCACTTGGGGGCAGCCCCTTCTCAGGCATCTCAGCTCCGTGGGAGGTGAGGTGGAGGGGGGGACACCTGCTCTAAGCTCCTGAATCCCCAACCCCAGGGGGCAGAACCCCCTCCTCAGAGGTCGCAGGCCCAGCCTCCTGCAAACATCTAGATTCTAAGAGCCCCGACCTTTGCCCTCTGCTCCCCCAGCCAGAGAGGCACTAGCTGTGTCCTGGAGTCACTATCTCCCTCATACCTCAGGGTTCCCTTTTTACCTTTTCATATTCCATCTTCTGTTAAAATAACAGGTGTAGGTTTTGTTCCCTGACTGGACCCTGACCTGATACAGTGATATCCCCCGGAAACCAGTTCTCAGTAGGCCGGCTCTGGCCCCTTCACAGCTGGCCCTCTCCCCCATTCACAGGCGGCCCCTCCCGCCCCTCTGTGGACGTCCTCGGCTCCCTGTCCCCCTTCCCTCTCTCTTACAGGGAGGGATGCACTAGCAAACACACACTCAGACGCTACTTGGAAGATGCCTGCTAGCTCTTTTCAAACAAAGGTAAAATGATTTCACAAAAAGCTTTAACCCTAGACCTACACCTTACACCACTATTTCAATAAAACTTTTTTGAGCATGAAGAAAGAAAGCACGTACTGAGATGAAAGCCACAGGGTTCCTGATTTCAAGGAAGTCACAGTCTAGAGAGTGCTTCCAATTCTTCCAGCTCATCTCCATTAGATGAAACCAAGATAACAGATTTGAGGTTCAGCCCGGACTGCTGACATCAGCCGGCCAGATGGCTCCTGAGGAACCAGAACCTCCTCCACAGCAGCAAAGATGTTCAGCCTTCAGTTACTTCGTAAGCTCCCTCCATGGGCAGAGCACTTAAACTTGGCCTGTGATGATCACAAGCGTGCTTAGCTTTGTTATGGTTCAGAGAACAAAACTATTTAGATGACAAATAGAACATCTCAAAGCAGTCCTGTGTTCTTAGTTCATGTCAGCATCTATCATTTCTTTTTCCCCTAAATAATCCACCAAGCCCTGAATTAACCTGTTTCATTCTAAGTGAAAGTCCTATGCCGCATGACTTAAAATTATATATAGCTACATTTATATTTATATGCATATGTATACATGTAAACACATCCATGCATAGATATTTTTTAATTAAAAAAAAATCCCAAGACCCTTGTCCTCCTTTTCCCAATTGCATTCCTCTGCTTGGGAACATAGGTCCACATGGAATGGATTTTCGTTTCTTTGTGGCCAAGTCTGAATAAAATGGTTTTTTATTCTACACAATAAGAGTTGTGCACCTCTGCTTTTTCAACTGCATAAATAGAAGGGTTGGATTGCAAAATATAGTAATAATGCTGCATATGGAATAAGGAAATGTGGGCACTTCATATTCTAAATAGAATCCTTTAAGTAGAAAAAATCCACAGCTATTTTTTCAGTCAATTTTGTTCCCTTATTTCCCTTCCCTAGATAAGACACAGCTGAATTCCTCCGGGCAGCAAATTCGCTGCCTGCGTGATGTGGCCACAAGTCAATGTGAGATCAGCCCAAAGCCAGCCACAACCTCCAAACCCACCCTTGTCTGAGGGTGTTGTGAATACATTTTCAGGTGTCTTCTTGGTGTCTGCGCCATTTAGTTTTCAGGGTGGCACTGTCCCAGCATTGCTTTAGGCAGACTTCTGCATGGACTATGCGTTTTAAAAAGCCAACAGGTTGTTCTACCATCTCTGCTACACTCCCGAAGGCTGAAGGGAGCAGAGAGCTGGACATAGTAGCACCCTTTTCTCTATGAACGTATGTCATCATCATAATTGGCGCCATTTATAGCATTCCTGTTATGTGCAATGCTGTGCTAGATGCTTTACATACATTAACTCCTAATGCTCCCAACAAGCCTTCAAAGTAAGTATTCCTATTGTTCTCTACATTTATATATACAGATAAATTTGAGAGTTATAAACAATAATTTGTCAAGGGCACTCAATTGGTACCTGACATAATGTTCAGGCCAGATACATTTGCCTCTCAGGCCTAACCCTAACACTGGTTGTCTGTTTTATAAACCAAATCTCATTGCCTTCATCGTTGAATGCGTCAAAGTGCTAGCAACCCCGGCAACAACAGACTTAGCAGTGGCTGACTAAATATGACTAATGTTTCGTTGCCTCCCCTTAGAGGGATACTGTTAATTATACACAACGCAGAATTCCAGAGTTCTTGCCGCCTATATACACTGTCTCTAGTTAGAGAGGCCAAAATTTACTTCTAGGCTTAATATGAAAATAGTGCCCCCGGACTCCTTTCAAGAATCATTACAATGTAATTTGGGAGGAAATACCGTTGGTTGAGTAGACAAAAGCAGGCCCTTACCACAACCACCCACTGACACTTGAGTGGCCCACTTACCAATCCAGGAACTGGTCCCACTGAAAAGAGAGATGTACTAATGCCAAGAATAGTAACCAGCAGTTACGTTCCATTCTGATACCTGAAACATAAGCGAACACAGTCCTACCGAATGACACTACAGAACCGGGACCACAAAATCAGTGCACTGCGAAGGCCTTGGAAGTCACGCAGCACCTCCAGGGTAGTAGCCGTTGCCCGCCTTCAGGTCATTTCATCAACTTTTTGGCCAACTTAAAATTCTCTTGAAGTTTTTGGAACTCCAATACTTAATTTATAGCAACACTTTCTTACTTTAAAATGTCTAGGTTTCTCCGTTTTAAAAAACTTTAATGGAAAAGCTGGGTTTCTCCTTATTCAGCTTGTTCCTATTCTCATGTTGGGGACCTACACTTTCCAGAGCCCCTTCCTATTTTCTATACTTCTCAGAGAGAGGAACTTAAAAAAACAGGACACTGAATGCAATGTGGAAAAACATACCTATTCACCAAACTATATTTGCTGTTCGATACAATCTTATTCAATGAATATTAGTTTTTTGTAGAGAAACATTTTAAATATTTGAATGAAAGAAATTCTTCCTGTTTGAAAGGAGATCATATATTAGGAGCAAGCTGGAAATCAATTTATTTCTGACACCTGTTCATTACATGTAATAAGATCTCGGTGCTTTTTTCCCCTAGCTTCATTCAGACATGGACAGAGGGGATGGATCCATCAAATACATCCTCTCGGGAGAAGGCGCAGGCGTCGTGTTTACCATCGATGACACCACAGGAGACATCCACGCCATTCAGAGGCTCGACCGAGAGGAAAGGGCCCAGTACACTTTAAGGGCTCAGGCCCTGGACAGGCGGACAGGCAGGCCAATGGAACCAGAGTCAGAATTCATCATCAAAATCCAAGACATCAATGACAATGAGCCCAAGTTTCTGGACGGACCTTACGTTGCCACTGTGCCAGAAATGTCACCAGTAGGTAAGGTGCAGATTCAAAGATTCTCATAAAGAGTGATTCCTCTATAGAAAATCCTCCTGTCTAAACAAAGAAAAGGAGGCAATGTGCAAAACAGCTCACAAATTATAAAACTGAACCAAAAGTGACCTTAGGCAGGAAACTACTTAAACCCTGAAATCAGCCACAGTAAAAAATATTAATAATGAGCCTAGTGTTGTTATTCAGTTCTAGTTCTTAAAAAACAAAAGGTAATGAATGGATAGATAATGTCTGATTCATAAGGGAAAAGCATTTTGGTATAAACAAAAGAGCAATGAAGAGCCAAAAAACTGTACTGTCCTTACTGGTTATAAAGAATTTAAAGCATAATTCCCACCCCTTCCTTCTAAACAGGTACAAGACAGGAGTTACAGAAACTTGACCTAGAAAGGGGCCCTTCCCAGGGAGCAAACATAACATTAGCAAATGCTTTAAGACCACCCATTCCGGACTGTATCTAGCCTTTGGCAATTCGAGTTGAACAGGTTTCCACCATCTCTCTTCCTCAGGGACCTCGGTTATCCAGGTGACAGCCACAGATGCTGATGACCCAACCTATGGCAACAGTGCCCGGGTAGTGTACAGCATTCTCCAGGGCCAACCGTACTTTTCTGTCGACTCCAAAACAGGTATTTGATGCAACAGTCGAGTCAGGGGTGTTTGCTTCATTCCCTGATCATTTATAACTGCTACTGTGACAGACCCAACTCTCCTTTTCAAGGACTCTCCAGGGAGTGTATTACCAGAGACAATTGTGATAAGCTCTGAGATTAAGAGAGCAAACTAGCACTGCCCTGGTGGGTAAGAGCAGTGTAGTGCTATGTACAGACGGTGTGCAGGGTATGACTGGAGAGGCCAAAAGGCCCGCCTACACAGAAGTACCTCTTCATTAGCCTTCCCAAAATCCTATGGTGGTATTTATTCCCGGGATTAAGGTCTTTCATAACTCTAAGACGTGAGAGGATTGACATGTTAACCTGGCTCAATACAGAACCAGAATCATTGATTTTCAAACTAGAAAGAGCCTTAGCAGAATCATCCAGTCCATCACCATTCACCTAATACCATATTTTGCCGTGTATAATGCACACTTTTTTACCCAAATTTTTGAGAAAAATAAGGATGCACATTATACATGGGTACAATGATTACATACCATGAGTATAATAATGGCTATAATAATCCCGTGTATAATGTGCACAAAAACATGGGTGAGCATTATACGTGGGAGCACATTATACATGGCAAAATACAGTAGATTTGGGAACTGAGTCCTAAAAAAAGAAAAGTGCTTCTAAGTTGTAGATAGGTCCCCTGACATGAGGACTGCTGTTCTTTCCACTAAACCACCCTTTACTAAGCAGAGAAAAAGGCCAGAATGTGTGGATGCTGGTACAGACAGGCTTTCATAAGGGAAAAGAGCACAGAGCATGTCGCCCCACAAAAGGCAAGCGCTGAGGGGAAGCTCTAACGGGGGGCCACCACACAGAGCTGGCTGGGAAGGCGCAATGCGGTAGAAAAGTACCAGTCAACAGAAGCTCGGCTTTGTTTTGTTTTGTTTTGTTTTGTTTTGTTTTCCATTTTACCTGAGAGCTCTAATAACAGAATTTGTTTTATCTGTGAAGAATTCCCTTCAATACTTTTAAGTTGGGCAGAGTAATGATACCATTATCTTGCACTTGTGCCAGGCTTTCTCCCTTTTAAAATACTTTCATGCGTGTTACCATATTTGAGCCTCCAAACATTCTTGTGAATTTTTGAAATATATGGAAGTGCTGTTATTCCCATTTCATATACAGGAGAATTAAGGACCTAAGAATAATTAACTAGGAACTTAAATAAAGAAACTTACAGCCACAGAGGTAAAGTCAATGGGGCATGTTCAAAGTCATCTGTTGATGTGAAAGAGAAAAATTTCATTTCTATTAGCAACCTGATAGAAGTTTTTCCCCAGAAGTCCTGAGGGAAACTAGGCATTCAGAAAATTATGTCATAATAGCACAAAGTGAAGGAGTATATATTAGTAGGAGGAAAGAAAAAAGACTGCAGTTAGGGACATCTATGAAACAGTAACTTGAACAATTCTAAAAACAGGGGAGGGTAGCAGGGTGCCCACGGGGGAAAAAAGTGCAGAAAGAAAGAGGATAAAGTGTCCTTTATATCCTAAGAGGCACCCTACGCTATTTTGACAGCTCCCAGGGGTGTCTTTAGTGTGGAGGTCAAAAACACAAGACAAGATGGTTATTGCTGTGCCCATAGGGCATTTAAAAAAAGAAAAAACTGCATATTTCACTTTAGAATGTTGTTGTTAAAACGCAGTGTAATCATTATAAGAGTTAAACTGGATGGTTCTGTGGTTCCCAGTCCCTTCCCTTGGCATGCACAGGTCTGTTTAGCCAAGGGTCATGTTGTAAACTTGCAGGAAACAAGTCTTTAGTATTTGCCTGGAGTGTATAGAAGTCAGTTTTTCTAAGTGGAAGGGTTAAAAGCTAGATAAAACATTCCCACACATCCTTGGCAGGATCAAAACACATCTCCCTGGATTTCGGATTGGGCCCCTCTGAATGAAGCCATACCAGTACACTGCGATGCTCCTACGCGCTGTCTAGGGAAGTCCACTCCTCATGCGTGCTCAAAACAAGCAACTCACAGAGCAACTTTCTGTGCTAGCTCATGGAATTCAATCAAGCACCGACATTAGCAGAACATGACAAAACAAAATGCATATATAACAACAGGAAAATTAAATCAGAATTCCAACCCTATTTACAGGTATTAGGGAGGCAGGAAAACGACAAACCAGGAGTGTGTTGACTAAAGAAGAGTCATTCACACTACAAGGGCTCTAGGGGCTGAAGAAGAATTGATCTAAAATCACAGATCTACAGACACATGAAGTCTGTTTTCTGGGCCCTGAGCCCCAGTCTCCTTTACTGAGAGTATCCCAAGTTGGTAAGAGAACCGTTGCTGCCACCTCCTGTTCTCTCTCAGTAACGCAGCCAGAGGAAATCAGCCCACCATGCTCTTCCCACTAGAACTGCATTTATTCACCATTTGTGTAAGCACAGCACTCTTTGGAGGCTGAGATTCTGGCCTCCAGTTTAATAAAATACAGGTGACTTGCACCTACACTCTAGATATTAACAAAACACAAGGGAGAAACCTAGAACCCAATCTTAAAAACTGAACCTGTGGTTTTGTTTTTCAAAAAGAGTCATTTCTATCCTGCAGGTGTAATTAGGACGGCACTCATGAACATGGACCGAGAAGCGAAAGAATACTACGAAGTGATTATCCAAGCCAAGGACATGGGAGGGCAGCTTGGAGGATTATCTGGAACCACAACAGTCAACATCACTCTTTCGGATGTCAACGACAACCCACCCCGCTTTCCCCAGAGTGAGTAACCAGTGGGAGCACAGGTCTCAGGCCAGAGGGATGCACCTGTTAGAGACGGAAGGGAAGACCTGAGTTCTTCTTTATCACAACAGGGTGTGATGAGAATGCAAACAAGGCAGCTAAGCCAAAGCAGCAATCCACTTCACCATCTCAACTCATCAATTCATAAGCAGGTACAAAGCACCTGCTGTGTAAGGGCACTGGGCACGAGTGGCACAAGATGCTTGTACCTCTGCGTGGCCCTGCCCTGTGAAGCTTGGGGAGTACACATTCTATACTCACCAAAAGCTAATCAAGAAGCAGCACTGGCTGCCCTACTTGGCTAGTGTAGAATGAAGTCTTCACAATAAGGTAAGATGACTGAATGCTAGAATATAAAGGTTTTAAATAGGAAGAAAGAACATTCCAGAAGGGGGGAGCAATTAATTCATTCAAAAATTCTTTGTGTTAGTCACACTCTAGGTATGAGATATAGAAGAATACACAAAGCAGATAAAATTTCTGCTCCCCTAGAGCTCATTCGAGTAGACACCTGAATGAAAGAAAGAAAGAAAGAAAAAAAAAAATATATATATATATATATATGACCTGGAAATAAAGTTGCAAGTGTAATTTTATGTTTAATGAAATGAAGGCCTGCCTTTAGTGTTTCAAATGTATTATTATGACTAACAGAAGTCTTGAAAAGCTTTGAGCGAGGCAGAGACACAGCAGAAAGCCTACCAGGAGAGCCAAGCACAGCCTGGGTTTGGAGGGCTGCAGAGAACAAGCAAGAGAGTCCATTAGGGGGCTTTACGAATGGCCCAGACTTGAGCTAATAAGGACTTACGGAAATGGAGGAAGGAGTGGACTGAGACAAAGAAGATACCATGGATTTCTGCCTCTCGATTTCTTGGCTAAGGAAACCAGGCAGAGGGTGGAGTCTAAGATGACAGTGACTGGGGGACAGGGAGAACTGTACTAGTGATGGAAACAGAGGATGCAACATAATGGAACTAGAGTAAGGGAATGAGAAAGAAAAATTCAGATTTGAACACGAAGTGGCAGCAGGACACCGATTAAATGTCTCAGGAAAAGTGGAACGGCAGAGCTATGACTGGAATGGAGCCCAGGAATGGAGACACGAAGGTGAAAAGCAGATGCCTAAGGGAGCAGCTGGAGGAGTGAGGGAGGTGGACACAACCCTAGGTGAAAAGACTGAACCAAGGAAATCAGGTTAAAAATCAGCTAAGCTAAAAATAGAATCAAGCCTGGCTAGCAGCTGAATAGCGACACTTTGAGTCAGCCAGACCAAGTGTACCACCTATTTTATCAGTGTAAATACAGCAACAGGGCTCAAATATTTAGGTACAACTGGTAGACACAAAGTCCTCATGAGATTTCACGAAACAAAAAGGCAGGATACTAGATAAGGAATGGTGTGTATGTTTGTTTAAACACAGAACACATAGCTTTCCTAGTATGGAGTAAATTGTAGGCAGATACATGTTTGTTTTTCCCCAAAAGTTCTGCAACAGCAGAGTGTAATCCATCAACAACTTTGGAAGTAAATGAAAAGGGATCATAAAAGCCAAATGCCTGCCAGCTTGATGCAGACATTAGCAACTTCCTGGCTCATATTGCCAAAGGCCAGGTATCACCTCTTCTCCTGTGCAAGGGAGGGTGCTGTGAGCTGGCTGGTCGCTATCAGCTCCCCCCAGGTTTTGTGAAATCGAGCCCTCCCATCCCAAGCTTCCCTGTAGTTTGCAATGCATATTAGAATAAGAGACCATGTACATACTAAAAATGTGATTGTGTGATTTTCTGTTAGTCATGTTTTGATTGACAAAATAATGAAGACCGTGGAAAAAGTTGAGCCCCAGAGAAAGTTAAGTTAGTAAAAATGCAACTCCAAGGAGATGAAAATAAATAAACTGCATTGTGAATTCAGGGTACGAGGCGGAAAAGGAGAACGTTATAAGCTCTGAGCGTCTTCCATGTGTGAGCACTTTGTGGGTATTCTATGGTAAACGAGAGAACAAGAAGGATCAGAGGTCTGTCCAAGTGCAAGGACACACTTGATGGACAACTGACAGAGCCAGTGGACCTTACTCTCCGAGGCTGTTCCTTCTTTATAGATCACTGGTCACCTTTAAATATGGGCAGTTGGTCACAGAAATGGAGAGTTAGTACACTGGTCAGGCCATGAAGGGAAATACGGGCATTTGCAACGTGAACAGAATAAATATGCACTTCATAAACACACTGGTTTTTTCTATCTTTCTCAGAAAGAATTAACATTTGGGGAAATAGTTCATTAGGAAGGAATTAAAGATTGAAAAGCAAGACACTTTCTGCCACTCTGAAGGTAGATTCACTGAGACAAGAAATATTTTTACTTTTGTCCTGTGCTACTCTTAGAATTACAGTCGAGCCGCTTTGGCCCCTCCTTACTGACTGTCCAGTACAGCCTACAACCTAACGCCATTTGCTCAGCTTCTTCGGATCTCGGTTTTCATCAGCAAAACTCAACTTTTAATGGTTGAACCAGGAGAAAGATGTTGTGCACAGCATGCCTTATATGATGTGATAGTGATGAGGCATTTTTTTATAGTGACATTACAAGACTGCATGTTCTCTCAGCATCACTAGCCATCAGCTAGATGCAAATTAAAACCACAATGAGATACCACTTCACACCAATCAGAATGCCCATCATAAACAAACCAACAAACAACAAGTGCTGGTGAGGATGTGGAGAAAAGGGAACCCTAGTACATTGTTGGTGGGAATGCAGACTGGTGCAGCCACTGTGGGAAACAGCTTGGGATTTCCTCAAAAAGCTAAAAATGGAACTGCCTTTTGACCCAGCAATTCCGCTGCTGGGATTATACCCTAAGAATCCTGAAACACCAGTTCAAAAGAACCTATGCACCCCAATATTCACAGCAGCACAATTTACAATAGCCAAGCATTGGAAGCAACCTAAGTGCCCAACAGTAAATGAGTGGATCAAAAAACTATGGTACATTTACACAATGGAATACTACGCAGCAGAAAGGAAGAAGGAGCTACTACCCTTCATGACAGCATGAGTGGGCCTGGACAGCATTATGCTAAGTGAAATAAGCCAGGAGGTGAAAGACAGATACCACATGATCTCACCTATAAGTGGAACCTAATCAACAAAACAAACAAGCAAGCAAAACATTACCAGCAACACTGAAATAAGAAACAAACTGACAGTAACCAGAGGGGGGATAACGGCAGGGTGGGGGAGAAGGGAAAGGGTCATAAAGGACCCATCCTCAAAGCCAAATGGGGGAAGGACTGAGGGTGGGAGGTGGGGATGGGTGGGACTGGGGAAAGTGGTGGCGGGAAAATGTTGACAAAACAAAACAAAAAAATAGACAGGGACAGGCTAAGAATAGTATAGGAAATTGAAAAGCCAAAGAATTGATATGTACAACCCACAGAGATGAACTAAGAGGTAGGGGGATGATGGGATGGGTTGCAGGGTGGAGGGGATAAAGGGGTGAAAAAATGGGACAACTACAATAGCATAATCA
Organism: Mormoops blainvillei; assembly: GCA_004026545.1. Classification (NCBI taxonomy): domain Eukaryota; kingdom Metazoa; phylum Chordata; class Mammalia; order Chiroptera; family Mormoopidae; genus Mormoops; species Mormoops blainvillei. Next base: position 132,080 of record PVJD01000712.1, read on the forward strand.
ATAAAATACACCAAAAAAAAAAAAATACTGCATGTTCTGACCTTTCTTCACAGAACATTATCAGATGAGTGTACTGGAATCGGCTCCCATCAGCTCCACTGTAGGGAGAGTGTTTGCCAAGGACCTGGACGAAGGAATCAACGCAGAGATGAAGTACACTATTGTGGATGGAGATGGGGCCGATGCCTTTGACATTAACACAGACCCCAATTTCCAAGTCGGCATCATAACTGTGAAGAAGGTAATCCAAGCCATTTTAATGGAGTCATTGAACATATATGCGATGTTAGTAAGGGCTGTTGCACTACTGATATGTATTTATTCAAATCCTCTGATAAGCATCCTTTTCTACTATTAAAAAAGAAAAACTCTTACTCGTTTTGCTTACATGTAAACACTGGCTGTGTCATTTTACAGAAAGGGTATCAGGTCATAATAAAAATAAATTAGAAATATGTCTGCTCCCAGCTCACTACTTAGCCACTTAAAAAACTGTTATAGCTTAATTCCCCAGCAATGTTAATGACAATCAATATTTGCACTTGAATAACTCACTTTTTACCATAGTATAGCATAAATAGCAATAAAGCAGCTAATAATACTATTTATGAATCAATAAATAACATGTAGGGATTTTTTAATTGCTACTTAAAGATCCACAGATGCTAATTAGACCTGGAAAAAGCTTTATAATGCATAGCTGCTAAGTGAAATTATCACTTGAAGCTCCTTTGCTACATGTCAGAAAAACCAAGTTTTTTTAATATAAGCTGTCTCTTTTGCGTGAGGTATAAGGCACATATGAATGGGTATCTTCAGGTGGAAACTTTTTTTTACATTTAAAAACCCAGATATCTTAAATTATTTATTCAAAAAATATTTGTTGAGTGCCTACCTATGTGCCAGGTATTACACCAGGCATTTAATGAAGAGAATAAATAAATTAGCCAAAAAATTCTGCCCTCGTGGAACTTACATTCTAGTAAGAGGAAGGAGACAATCAAAATAGCAAGTAAGCCAATAAAATAATCAATTAGAAAGTGATAAGTGTCATGGGAGACAGGTAAAACAGAACAAATGTGGTATCAGAAGAGCCAAAATGACTTTAAATTTAAACTGGGTGGCTGGGACTGGCCTCCCAGAGAAGTGACATTTTTACAAATACATATAAGGGGGCGGGGTCACAGCATCAAGTTGGGTAAGTTGACAACATACTACCCTTGGAGGTACGGTATAAATGACTTTTGGAGAGAACTGTACCAGCAGCCCTGGAAATGAGGAAATGAGCACGGAGATATTGAGGAAAGGGGACAACTGGTGCAAAGGTCCCGAGGTAGGATTTTCCCTGGGTTGTTTCAAGAACAAGGGAGTCGATAAGACTGAGTGGAGTGGAAGACTAGTAGGAGATGAAAATATTCAGAAAAGTACTAAGGGAGTCAGACTGTGTAAGACTTTATAGACTGTTTAAGGACTTCGGGTCTTACTCTGAGAAACGTGGGGAAAAGCTGGAGGACTTTCACAAACGTGTAACGTGACTGGACTTTCATTATAAAATAGTTACTCTGTACGTTCTGTTGAGAAAAGACCACAGGAGGCAAAGATGGAAAGAGAGAGACCAGCTGAAAGGCTATTGCAATAATACACATAGGAGATGGTGGTGGCTTGGCCTCGGGTGGTAGTAATGGAGGTGGTGAGAAGTGGTCAGAATCTGGATATATTCTGAAGGCAATGCCAACAGGATTTCCTAACAGACTGGATGCAGATACGAAAGAAAGAGAGAGGAGTCAACTGAGCAACAAGAAGAATAAAGCTGCCTCATTAACTGAGATGAGAAGTCTGCAAGTAGAGAAGGCGGCAGGGTGTGGCAAATGCTGGGATTAAATTCTGGACATGTCTGTTACATTTGCAATGTCAACTAGAGCGCCAAGCAGAGATGTGTAGCAGCTGTTGGTTACAGGAGTGTGGAGTCTGGAGAAGAGTCCTGGGCTGGAAATATACATTTGAGAGTCATAAGTATATAGATGGTACTTAAAGAAAATAAAAGAGGATGATACTCCAAGGGAGTGAGCATCGATAGAGAAGACAATGAAATGAGCCCTGCGGCACCCCAACGTGATGAGGTCAGGGAGAAGAGCAAGGACAAGCAAGGAAACTGAGGAAAGAACACGGAGGAAGGAGGAAAATCCAAAGAGTGGTGTCCTGGACGGCATGAAGAAACTATTTCCAAGAGAAGAGAATGACCACCGTGACAAATGCTTCTGCAGGTCATGTAAGAGCGCTAAAAATTAACCGCAGGCATTAGGAACATGGAGGACCTAGACAAAAGCAACACAGCCATAACTTAGAAGGCAGCACAAGTTAGTGTTTAATCACTCTATTCTATGTTGTTCCACAGAGTTGAATGAACACTGCTTTAGAAATGAGGAGTTCATGTTTGTCCTGTTTTATTTAAGGTGCAGCCAAATGCAACAAAACAACAAATACTATATCCAGCATTCCACCAACCAGAAATCTTTATAACCAGCCCACGATGATCTCAAAACACTGCAAAATGCTGAGATTAACTTTGGATCATCAAATAAATCTGGATGTAATTTAAATATTGCTGTTTCTTATTTTATTCTCATTCTTTGAGAATTAATAATACATGGTAGAATTATAAAAGGTGACTCAGGAATAATATCAATTTAGTGTGTAATGCAGGATTAAGGACATTCCCCTATTACATGGTATGGCTCAAGTTAGCAGTTAATAATGCACTGCTTATCATGACTGGTAACTGTAAAACAAGGTAAATGCTCAAAATTTTGAATAATTGTGGATTCTTTAAAGCAAAAATTCCCTTAAAAAATTAAGCAATCAGAAAAAGGGATTTTGGAATCCTCAGTATTTTAAATGTTATATTTTAAATAATATACAAGGAAATTCTAAATAATAATGTAAAAAAATTGCCTGGGCTGGTGTGGCTCAGTGGATTGAGCATCGGCCTGCAAACCAAAGGGTCACTGGTTGGATTCCCAGTCAGGACACATGCATGGGTTGCAGGCCAGGTCCCCAGAGGGGGCGCGCAAGAGGCAACCACACATTGATGTTTCTCTCCCTCTCTTTCTCCCTTCCTTCCCCCTCTCTAAAAATGAATAAAATATTTAAAAATAATAATGTAAAATATTAATTTATGTCAAATTATTAGAATATAGCATACACCTTATTACAAGACATTCATTTTTTAAATATTAACTATTATAATCTTCTATCTAAAAGGAACCTCAAAATGTCATTTCTCCAGCTCTCTTATCTGGAGAAAAGATTAAACCTCATAAGACAGAACACTGTCTTTCACTGTCATTACTAAAACTATACCCATGTTTAATCAAAACAGGTATCAGTATTAGCGAGGTCATTTGTATTTCTCTTCTGAACTTACAAGATGACGAAAAATGGGATTAAGAAAGAGGTCAATAATTTGGGTAGATGGACAAGTCAAATATAATAAATACTTTAAGGGCTACTGACTGCTCCATCCACACGTCTGGAGTACCATTCGCTGAGGCGCCTGATCCACACCCATCTTCCTACTTTGTTATCACTAATGTCGTATAAAATGGAAACGAAAGCGCTGCTTTTATTTCCCTAAGGCCTATTATTCATCTAAAAAGCACACATTTTTCAAAAAGAAAAATTAAGTTGAATTGACAGAATGGGGTTTTCATAAAACCACACATTACTAACAGGTATCTTGGGTCATTTTGGCTTTTAAGTAATCAATCAATTGATTTTCCTTCTCTTAAATGTTTGAAAGGTAACTTGAAATATATATTTTTCAAAATACGCTTTATTCTGTGAGCATGCTCTTATGCCGTCCTCCAGCCTCAGCATGTCCCCCGCCTTCCGGCACACAATAAAGAGCAGCTCTGGGTCCATCTCCCTCTCTGGCAGACCACAGAGAGCAAGGCTCTTTATTTCATCAAACCTGAAATTTCCAGGAAACGTAAACCCCACCATTGTTTTATATGCCGCTTAAAAAGAACTCTTGCTATGTAAATGATACAACACTTTCTTATTCTTCAGCTTAGAGTTTCTAAAGAAACTCTTGCAGACACAGGCCCATTTGCTCTGCTAACTTCAGAATTACTCCCCACTGTTGTTTCCATGCCATTCTGCCTTCACAACTTTTGTTTCAATGCTGAATCATAATACAATCTTTCGGAAGGCATTTTAGAAGTCAATCAATTTCAACACATGTAATACCAACATGGTACAGAATTCAACCGAAGTACATGCAATGAGAAGAGCTTTGAGCTGGCTGACTCGCACAGAGACAACTGCATCCTATCTCCTGTTGGGCTTAGGGGTACCATCAATGGAGAAGCAACCCTATTTCCAAAATGTCAAAATATGAAAAAATGTACACCTTAGAATCAGTGAACTATGGTAACATGAAATCTATGTATTAGCACTCAACCAGTACTTGTTAATACTCATCTTGAAAACCTTTTCGCACTATTCAACGCAACAAGCTTTTCTGCTGTGTTTGGGTTTTAGGCCCTTGCTAAGCACCGGGGAGTAAAAATCTGACTGAGCCATTGCCTTTGCCCTTGAGGGACCAACATAAAAAGGAATATTTGTAATACAAAATGAGAAGAGTCGTAATGAAATTGTGAGAAAGTGCTATGGGAACAGAGGAGGAAATAATTAATTCTGCTTAGGGTACCTGCATTACTATTTTGAGCCATTTAATTTTCATAACTCAGTTTTCAAGTATACAATGGCATTTCATTTTTTGTGTGCTCCAACTCTAAGAAATTTATTGAATTTGAAACTTGGTTTCTCAGACATTACTGCTTTTTAATTTACTATTATGAGTATAAAAATAAATAATTATTTGATGTTAAAAAACAAGTACAGAAACTTTTTGAGAGAGAAAAGTCAAACAGATTTTTGTAGGTAATTTAAAGCTTAGGGTATTTAGGGCAATGCCTTCTTTGAATTTTAAATAATAAAATTATTTAAGTGAGGGAGGCAATCATAAATAATGTAATGATCACTAGGTAAATTATGTGAAAAGCAATTTTAACAATAATTAAAAACTCACTTTAGTATCTTCAACAGATGGTGCTAAAACAATTTTATATCCATATTTAAAAAAAGAAAAACCAACTTTGATTTATACCTCACAAAAACAAACTCAAAATGGGTCATATACCTAAATGTAAAAAACTAAACCTATACGTTTCTAGAAGGAAACACAGGAGAAAATCTTTGTGGTCCTGATTAGGCAATGATTCTTAGACATGACACCAAAATCCCAATCTACAAAAGATAAACTGATAAATAGGATTTCATCAAAATTAAGAGTTTCTGCTCTTTAAGGACACTGTCAAAGAGAATTAAAAAAACACACACACACAGATTGCAAGAAAATATCTGAAATCACATGTCTGATAAAGGACTTGAATATATAATATACAAAGAACTCTTCCAGAAGAGCTATAAAAATGTTCAACATCATTAAGCTTTAGGGAAATGCAAATCAAAACCACGAGATACCACTTCACATGCACGAGGATGCTAAAATCAAAAAAGCTGATAAAAGCAAATAATGACAAGCATGTGAAGCAACTAAATCTCTCACACACTCCTGGTGGGAATGCAAAACAGTAGAGCCGTTCTGAAAACTGGCTTCAAAGTTTCTTATAAAAAGTTGAAAATATACTTAACCATACAATCCTGTAATCCCACACCTAGGTATTTACCCACATGAAATGAAAACCTACGTTCACACAGAAGCTCACATGTAAATGTTCACAATGGTTTTATTCAAAATCATTAGAAACTGGAAACTACCCAAATGGATAAACAGCGGTACATCCATACAACAGAACAAGACTTGGCAATAAAAAGGAACAAAAGTCACTTGTACGACATGGATGAAGCTCAAATGCACCATGCTAATTGAAAGAAGCCAGTATACACTGAATGATTCCCTCTATATGACATTCTTGCATAGGGACAGAGCATAGCAGAGAGCAGTATAGTGGCTGCCAGTGGGGAGAGATCACACAAGGGGGCACAGGGAAGAGGAGAACTGAACTGTTCTGTATCTTGATTCTCATAATGGAAACATGACTATATTCATCGGTCAAAACCAACAAAAATTTACACTAAAGGAGATACATTTTAATGTATGTAAATTATATCTTCAACAAATACAAAATTCACACCAAGTTAGAAAAATGAGTTAAGAGAAAAACTTTATCTAGCTCAAACCTAACATAAACAACAGTGCCCACTGTGGGCTGCCTATATTTAAAGAAAGAATTTTAAGGGAATATTATGTAATTTACCAGGAAAGATAAATGTCCAGGTTTACAGAGCAAGTATAAATGAAACAAATGGATAAAACTATTCCTTCACATACATCATAATCCGAGTGGCAGATTTCCCTGTCAATGAAAACCTTGCCTTCTGACTAAGAGGCAAGTGGCTTGGTTCAAATGGGAATAGCGGATTTTATGAAACAGGATATACAACGTATGGTGCTAAATAAATACGAAACAAGTACTAATCCAACAATAGCAACAAAAACAACAAAATTTTTGTTAGAATTTGAAAATAACAGATTTCAAGTAACTACTACTGTTTATGATGCTTAAATGGACACATGCCTCTAATGTGAAATGTGCTTAATTGAGCATATTTTTTGGAAAAAAAGCATGAATGAATATTTAGCTACAAAAATTTAAGTCATTGCCAAGTTCACATGTGACTTTTAAGCTTTAGTAACTTCTTAGCTATCCTCTGTAATTATTTTACAGGACTTTCCTTGATTTTTTTTTATTGAAGCTGTTTTGAATTGTTGCTTAAAAGATTTCAACATTTTTGTCAGTAAAAACAAAAAAAGGTAACAAATGGATTATCCTTAAAAGATAGCATTCAAGTTCACGTTTTGTCCCAAAGTGCTGTATTTGTTTTGATATAAAACATTCTGACGGTAGGGCTAGATCAAAATAAAAAACAAAACTAAAAACAAACAAACAAAATTAAATTTTACAACATGGAATTTTATTTTGTAGGTGAGCCCTAAATGAAATATTTAAAAGTCTAGACCAGCATTCCTATTCCGACACCACATAACCACGTTAGCTTACTTTAGCCTTTGAGTTCTTTGAGTCTATTTCTTTCAACTGTACAATGAAACACTGGGTTAGGTTTTTAAAAGAGTTTTCTTTTTAAAGATCATCTATGATAAGCTAAATACACAAATATTGATCTGACACAGTACCCCAGGAACTCTTGTGAAGGCTGCCTATGATAGTTTCTTGGAAAAAAATCACTATTGCCTTTGTACTCAAGAATTTTCTTAAGGAAGAAAACAAACCAACCATCCCAGGCCTGAGTTGTACGGCTATTCTGCAACAGGACTCGGACTCTCTCTTTAATTACCATGACATCTTTTCAAATGAACAAATATCTCTAAAGACAAGGTGACCATGCTGATTAAAAAGTAGACATATTAGAGTCAGCCTTGCCCAGAGTACAGTGGCTTTCTTAACCAGTGAATTGGCTTCCCTCACTATCTCTGAAGCATCTAGCACCTTCCTTAATTTCTTTACCCAAATCAGTGAAACTGACATTAAGAACAAGAACTGTGGAACAAATAAAAAGAAAAAAAATTTTCCCTCATTTCCCGCCCCTTACCTCTTTTCCATGATTTTAATGAATTAAGGAATCTACCCACCAGCCATTAATGTCGGTCATCCTTTGGAATCTTGACATATATGCTGCTGGCTAATCAATTTCCCTGCCATTACTTTTCAGCCACTGAGTTTTGAAAGCAAGAAAAGCTACACCTTAAAAGTGGAGGGAGCCAATCCTCACCTAGAGATGCGTTTTCTGAACCTGGGCCCCTTTCAGGACACAACCACAGTGCACATCAGTGTGGAAGACGTGGATGAGCCCCCTGTATTTGAACCTGGCTTTTATTCTGTGGAGGTACCTGAAGATGTGGCAATTGGAACCACCATACAGATCATTTCTGCCAAGGACCCAGATGTGACCAACAACTCAATCAGGTTTTCCACAGATTTCACCTTTTCCTTATATCACGGAATCTTCCCTTCCCTTGCATCAAATTTTCTAGCACTTGTTCCCTTTTCTTCTTCCATCTCTGGAGACTCTCCTGTTTCTTTAAGATCTTTCTTTTTAAATAACATGACCTTTTCATGTTATAAATAATGAAGTATCATTACTACAACTTACTGTCAACTGGTTCAGCAACACACACATACCCCTTTAAATTCTCAATCCCAACCCTACTGATATTTTGGGATGGATAGTTCTCTGTTGTGGGGACTGTCCTGTGCACTGCACAATGTTTAGTAGCATCTCTGGCCTCTAACCACTAAATGCCTGTGGCACCCCCTGAGTTGTAAAATGTCCCCATATATTGCCCAATGTCCCTGATGAGGGTGGGGTACAAAATTACCTCCAGTTGAGAGAACCACTAATTCAGATAACGCATAGATAGAAACACTGATGTCAAAATGTTAAAAATCGTTGAATATTAGTTGTGAATATAAAAGTGATTATTGCACGTTCTTTTGATTTTTAGGAACCTTTGACTTTTTTTACTTTAAAAATGGGAAAAAATAACGTATCAGAATGTATATTTCCATATACTATATATAGAAAAAACAGACACAGAAACCACTTGTGTTGTCAACAGCTTCATTGCCACGAGGACTGGTCGCATAGGGCTTTCTACTGCAAGCCCACACGTCAGTCTTTTCAAAAGTGCTTGAGCTTAAAGATTCCAACCAGGATGCTTCCTTCTAGAGAGGGGGAGGGGAGCTGTTCTTACAGTCATGGCCAATTCCCTTCAACTCTGGAACCCAAGTGCAAACAGCTGGTGAAGAGATTAACACCTCAACCTTCCAGAGCAACTGCCAAGCCTCTGAAGCTCAACACAAAAGATCAGGATTCCAAGGCTGTTTGAGGCCATCTGTCACGTTAATTGTTGAAAGTCACACAAATGGATCCAAGGCTTTAGTGCAGATAACACATTTCAAACACGCCCCAGTTTACTGAATGCCTTTTCTGTCAGCTACTTCCTTCACCTGATGCTAGTTTGTATGTCATGAAAATGTGCTTTTGCAGTTTCACAAAGATGGTTCTCCCCTGAGAACAGCCACACTGGGGGAAATCTGCTTCCTCTAACCAAATGTGAACATTTTACATTTTCAGGCATTAAAATGGCCAAAACAATTTTGTTTGAATTCTGGTATTTGATTTTTAGATGTCAACTAATCTTATAACAACCTTATAGGAGTAACATTTCTATCTTAAGCTCTTTTAAATGTATACTAGGGTGGGAAGAAGTTAGTGAAACCATATCAACAACATAAATGAAACAGGTTCTAATATAGATTTATATTTTCAGAAGCTATATACACACAATTTACACATATCAATATATCTTCTGATTAATCTATTTATAACAAAAAATACTGTGGGGAAAACTTTCAAAAATATCACGTTATAGGGAAAATGTTTGAAATAAACACAGGCTTGAAAAAAACAGATCTCATTCCTGTAAGAGTCAATCGGAATACTCGGTGGATACTTCCACACCTTCTTTCCAGATTGACTCTGGACTCCTACATGGTAAGCACGAGAAACAGGGTTTTGTTAGGAGTCACATTACTAAATGACGAGCAAAAGAGACTGAGTTGTGTCAGGAAACATGCGTGAGCATACACAGACACACAACCCTAGAGTGAATGTGCATTTTTCAGGGCTAAAGTTGTTATCTCAAGACATATCTAGGAAGAAAAGAGAAACACCAGCAGGCCTAGGTCCACTACTGGCACGGAGCGAAATGAGGTATAAAAAAAATGAAGGAATCCTGTCTGGCTTACAGAGTGCCATTTCTCGTGATGGACCATTGAAAGCCACCAGTTAGCATCATGGAAGTCCACAGTGAAATGCCTGTCTATTCCAATAGATCTCAATCAGAAAGAATCCAAGACTGAACAGGTTGGAGACGCAGAGCAGGGTCCACTGGGTTTATTCTGGGGTGGATGGGATTCCAGGTCCTGAGAGAAAAACTGGCAAGAAGAAGACAACAGCCACATGCCTGGAGGTAACAGACAAGGGTTCGGGCACAGTGGCAAAGCAGAATTCCACTTATCAGAACCAGGGATAATTCTGCCTCTCCATTTCAGTTGCAAAGAAAGAGCAGAATTCGCAGAGCTAGTTACAGGGTCCCTGAGTCTTTCTGGTGCCCCCCAGGAACAAAGAATGGTCCCTGGACCCAAGCTGAAAACTGGGGCTCCTGGACTCTCAGAAGGAAAAGCACCTAAAAGTCGAATTCCTGGCTATCATCTAATACACCCATTTGGGAATTGCCTTCCTATATTATCTTTTCCCCCAAATTCTTTATCCTTATTTTTCCTATTAAAGTTATTTTCTTTTGAAATAATTTGCACATTATATTTTATTACAAAAAATGAGATTTTTACTAACAAGAAGTTACATATTAAATTACCCGAAAACCAACATACTACCTAAAGTTTAAATATTATGAACAAAGAGCCATTTAACTTTTTAAAAAGATTCTTAAGGCTTTTATAATCTCCTTTCTAGGAAGTTTATGGCGTGTTCGGGTATATAGACTGGTCATTATTTACTAGTAACCCCCAATACTGGTCTCCAGATTTAGTTTTATACACATGAAAACACAATGCTTGGTTCTCCTGCAACGTTAGTAAATACCCAAGGAATTTCTGGCAAGCTGGGAACTGAGGCACTTGGCGGCTGCAGCAGGCTTCTGCCATGTGAAACTAGCCTGCCCTCCTGTGCCATCCTGGAGGGTGAGGGCAGACTCACAAGCCTGCCCACGATGCCCTGCCTCCAAATCGCTTCCCAATTCAGAGGACGTCCTGAGCCAAGCAAAAAGCAGGGAGCCCAGAGAGCACCAGCTGTGGCTCGCTCAGGGAGTTGTGTGTGTGTGTGTGGTGTCTATGCTGCCCGCAGTAGGAGAGATTACGGTTAGAGACAAGAAAACCACCTACAGAATTCACTCGTGTGTCCCAATTTCCTCATTTTCCATCTGTAGCTACACCTTCAATGTGCTCTCCTGCCTCCTGAAATTCGGCCCAGTGTCCCATCCAGAGTAATGAATGCTAGGGCTGCCTCCATTCGGGCCCTGTGTGGGAAGTCAGAAACAGGTCCCACTGGGTGAGGGGGGCTTCTCTGAGGCGGTGTTTCCTCTTGGAGTGTCACGAGGCAGTCCTGTCACGGGTTCTTCCAGTTTGTTATTTCTATCACTCCACCCCACGCTCTCAGTGACATCTGCTCTGACCTTGTAGGTTTGGGTGCAGAAAGCTGGTTCATCATAGGCTGCCTCTCCCTCGGCACTAGGCCTACAGCCGGGAGAACTGCCATCCTGGTTACAGCCGAATGGTTGGCTTTACTTATGTGCAGGGAGCTGGAAGAAAAGACTGTCAGGAGCCAACCAGTATTTTTTTTCCCCAAGACAAGTTCAACTGTTAAAATAGCCAGTAAACTTTAAAACTAAATCACTTCTTATACCTAGAAAAAAAAAATGCCCTAGTTAATTTTAAATGAACTTTTGCAGACATGTGTTTGTTCTTTATTAAAAAGTCAACTGTTTACTATCATGGTTTAATCTATCTTCAAAAAGAGATCAGGTTTGTTTCCTTCAACAATCTCACTTGTCCCCCGTGCAGTAGGCAGCATGGCCCGCAGTTAGGAGCAGGAGTGTGACACCCAACTGCCTATTCCTGATTCGCAGGCCTGAGACCCTGGACAAGCGACTTAACCTCTCCGTGCCTCAGTTCTCTCACCTGTAAAATGGGCGTGATAATAGTACCTACCTCCTAGGGTTACTGTGAGGGTTAAATGAGTCAATATAAGTAAGGTGTATAAATCACTGCCTGACTATACTAGTGCTCATTAGATAGGGTCACAAGCAAAAAGAGACATTCATTTGCTTCCTTAAATTTCCCAATTCTTGGAGAGTCGTAAGTGAAATGATTGCTACCTCTTTAGCCCTTAGTGCTCACCTTTCCCTTTAATTTGTAATCCTCTGAAGAGCCATCCTGAATCTATGCAGGAAAACAATATGTATTTAAAACAAAACATTTTATCAAATAATACATATACATGCATATTTTATATATACATGTATGCATTCACATATATCTGAGACAAAAGTTTTATCATCAACATCACCCTTACTGCATGTGATAGTCTGGTATGCATACATGCTATTTTATTTCATTTTCTTTCAACACGAGTCATAATCGACCATACTGACTTAACTAACCTGCAGTTTAAAACATAATGCACTAAAGAAAGTGCTTACTCCCATCAAAATGGCAGTTTCCCAGTTTCCCTATTGCTGGCAACTTTAAATAGAATTTTGAACCTAATACATTATAGAGTGTGTGTGTGTGTGTGTGTGTTTTCAAATCTCACTATTGCAAATTATTAACTGTGTAACTCTTTGAAAGTGACTTCTGTAAGTCTTAGTCTCCTCTAATAACTGAGATAAACCTACCTCCTAGAGATGCTGTAAGAATTCAAAAAGCTGTAAAATGCCTGGTATTCAATAATGGCAGCTATTATACTTACTGTCCATTACACCAAGAACTATATAATGTTCAAGGATGGCTCTCAATTATGACTACATATCAAAATCCCTTACAGAGGGTTTTAACGTACAGATGCCTGTAACTCCCTCCACAATTACTGAATCTCCCAAAATGGGAACCAAGTAAAATGATGCAGGTGAGATAACACAAAGGATCAGATTGCCAAATCACATTCAATCACATTCAACATACAGCGCTTACCCAGTACCAAGGGAAATAAGGGCTCAAAGGATACAGACAACGGCAAAACACAAGCCAAGCATTCTTTCCTGGGAAAGGTCTGAAACTGTCAGGCACAAGGGCTTGTAATATCTTCTTTTCCTGTGTAAGGATGCATGTTGGTCCACACTGAGCATGAAAGGTATATGCAATGGATGTTGCTATTCAGTGCATGGCCTGAACTGAAGGAGTCGTTTTGGTTATGAAACATCTGTTTTTTACACCCCATTAATTACATAGCTTACATGACATTTTCCAGCAAGCTGTGCTCCATAAATTCATGAATTCCAGGTTTACTTATAAGAAGCAACCTAGACAGACGTGGTCCATCCAGTTAAAAACACTGCACGGATAAGGACTCTCCAGAGAGTAAATACATTATTGTGTTTGCCAACAGGTACACATTAGCATATTGCAAAGGACCTGATGCAAAGCTCTTCCTCTCCTCAGCTGGTATTAATTAGGGGGACTATAATCACTGAACTACATGTTTTCCAGTTACAATTTAGCATTTCAGAACTTATTTCAATAAAGTTCATTTTGAACAAAGATATGTAGGGGTTGATCTTCAGAGGATCCCAAAAGCCTTGGACAATTTTAAACTTTAAATAGCTAAAACTGATCTTTAAATAGCTTAAAACTGCCCTAAGGTTTAACACCCTGTTCTATTTCATTTTATGAATCAGGAAATTAAAGCAGTAATAGTTTGTTACTGGTTTTTACAGGTGAGGGTTCTGGGGAAGGGAAGTAGACATAAAACAGTAAATTCAGTCTTCCAAGTTTCCATAACTCAGAATTAGTGGAGTCATGTTTCACATGATATGTACTCAGTTCTCTCATGTACGTAATATGCTACAATATGTTTATTCAAATGAAACAATGTGTTTAATGTTTTGGGGTCATTTGGTTTCTGTTCTGATTTTTTGTTTCTGTTTTGTTTTGGTTTGGTTTTTTTGCAGATATTCTATTGACAGAAGCAGTGACCCTGGAAGATTCTTCTACGTTGACATTACAACAGGTGCACTGATGACTGCAAGACCCCTTGACCGGGAAGAGTTTTCTTGGCATAATATCACCATCCTTGCCATGGAAATGAGTAAGTAACACAAAAAATTGGTCTCTATATGGTGACAAATATAAGTATTGCAGAAAGTGGAAGTTTCTAGAGCTCGTTGGAACAGGAACTGTATTCTTTACGGAAAGAAAAAAAATCACAGTTCATGCAAGTGAGTGAATGTATTTAGTTCAAATACTTATTGAGCAACTGCTGTATAGTTAGTCCTATGTCAGAGATTTTAAAAAGCATGCAAAAGCAGTAAAAGAAAAAAAATAGCATCTTCAAACTAAGAAGCTAGATTTCTATATGAGGAAAAGGGGCAGTTCCTGAGAAATCTAAGAGGTTTTTAACATTTGACAAGATCGGGAATGCACAAATAGCACGAAATATTATTTTTGGCTGAAAGAAAGTATTTATAACAAATGACACTTACTACGCAAATGCATACAAAAATTTCAGACATCTTAAAATAAAATGCAGATTTATTAACATAAACTTAAAAATGGAATGGAAAAGTAATAAAACTGAGATTAGCGTGTTCATTATAAACTTAACAAAAATTAGATTATTTACTACTACATTTACTTTTTCTCCGTAACACCTAGTGACAGTAAAGGTTCAGATAAATGGCAGACCCTACTGCACTGGCTGAAGTATGTACAGCCATTCAGGAGAGCAGTTTGGCAATTAATCTTCTGTATTAAGATTCTCCAAAATATTCATACTTTTTCTCAATACTTCTACCTCAAATAATTATCTTGAGGAAATAACAATAGGTATTAACAAAAATTTATATACCAAAATGCCTATTGCAATAATAATTAAAAATTGGAATTATCTATCCTGGGCCAGGTGGCTCAGTTGGTTAGAGCATCATCCCAATACAGCAAGGTTGTGGGTTCAATCCCTGGTCAGGGCGCATACAAGAAGCAACCAATGAGTCCTGAGCAGGTAGCTCAGTTGGTTAGAGCATCATCCCCATATGCCAAGGTTGTGGGTACAACCCCCGGTCTGGGCACGTCCAAGAATCAACAAATGAATGCATAAATAAGTGGAACAATAAATCGATGTTTCTCTCTCTCCGCTCTCCCTCCCTCTCTCTAAAGTCAATCAATAAAATCTTTTTAAGAAGGGAATTATCTAAACATCTAACAGAAGTGTGACTGAATGAGACAACCATATAGATATTAACACCCATGCTTTCAAAGCATATTTCCATGACACAAGATAATCTTGCCCTAAAATATTAATGTTCTGAATCCAACTTTTTTATTTTGCTCAACTGCTCTGTGTATGTGTGTAGCTCCACATTTTTGGACGCACATGCAATATTAGATACATCGGGACTATGTCTGGTAGGACTGTGGATGATAGTTATCTTCAGAGTTTTCTGGAATTTTTATTATTCCTTCTATAAACACATTCCACTGTAATAATAAAAAAATTTAAATATCTCAGCATTTTTAGCCAAGCGATAAAAATATTTACAGGGGAAACACAGTAAAGCATTAGTATTTTTGAGAAAGATAAAATGAACCAGAAGAATAAGGCATTCTGATTTACTAAAGTTATTTACTAAGAATAATTTGTGTGTCTTATAATTTCTATTTTGTCTTCTTGGGATGGTGACCAAAACAGAAAAGACAGGAGGGGGATTACTGGGGCTGTGAAATTAATTGTCTTTGTGTGGCAATGCCAAGCAGAAGACGAACCAAAAAGACATTTCCCCACAAGTGGCGAGTAACTTATGCCGGCCCCAGCCAGATAGGTGTTTGGTGTGTGTTCGATCCTGTAATATCCCCTTGGTCCCTGTGCAGTGTTATCTGTATTCCTGTCAATAACTTGAAACCTTCTGAAATATAATTCAAAGAACAGACTATTTCACAGGAATAAACTCAAGCCATATAACATGCCTCCAATTAGAAATGGGCTATTTTCAAGCTCTAATACTGACCTCCTTTAATTCCAGAACCTGAAGTATGAGCCAAGTGAAAGGTTCAAAACCTCTTCTTAAGACTCATTTTTTGATACCTGCTCCCCGTCTAGTCTAGCCCTTTGCCTCATCCTGATACTGCACACAACATCAGGCACACGCCTCCTTCTGTCCACACTCCTATGTCCTCGCCACACTCTTACCAGGTAACACAATGGCCATTTCCACATACTTTATCCATTCCTCTAAAACCCACCCCTTTGGTCTTCTTTGTGCTCTCTTTAGACAATCCTTCCCAGGTTGGAAGTGTTTCTGTCACAATCAAAGTCCTAGATGTGAACGACAATGCTCCAGAGTTCCCCAGGTTCTACGAAGCTTTTGTCTGTGAGAATGCCAAATCAGGGCAGGTAAGGCGGCCTGCGAGGCACATACCTTGATGAACTCCCCAAATATAGAAATGACTGTTACAGATCACCAATCTGCCATCAAAGAAATTTAGACTCCAGAGTCCCCAACTTCTGTACACCATGTTGCAACAGTGTATCTGTTAAGGAAATTATCTGGAGTCTCCATTACATTTTATGATCTAAAGAATGCTTTGATGATGGTTTGATTCACAGGCTGGTCTGTGATAAGCTATCTACCCACCTTGTAACTGAACTGTACAGAACCAACCGCAAAACATGTGCTCTGGGTCCTGGAAGTGAGAGACCATGAAAATCAGAAGAAAGAAGAATCCTCTCTTTTCCTCAGTCTAGCACTAATCCCTGAAAATACTTACAACAGGGAAAGTTTATCTTTTATATCTTCCCACCCGCTGTTCTTCTGGCAACAGGTGCCTGGTTTACGGACTGCCTGCCATATTCTCAGACTGTTTTGTGACCTAGAATTACCTATCCTCACTCCTCCCTCAATTAAAAACACCCATTTTTATTAACGCTGCTCATGTCAGGTAAGTTTTGAGAAAAAAATTAATCCAAAGGAACAAATTTCTACTTATCTGAAATAATTTTAGTTCTATAACCTTCAGGAAAAAACTGTGTATTTGTTAAAGTCCGCCTTTAAACCTAAACAAATATCTGATGGATCAAACTGCACGTGGTGTTAACTGAGGAACATCCGAAACTCTGCTCGGAGTGGCCACATAATGATGTCTGGAGAGCGCAGCCACCCACCCTCTCCCACCCTTCTACGCCTCCAATCCCAGGCCACCATGTCCACCCTTCCGCTCCTGCCTCGTAAGGTGCTTTCCTCCTCTACTCCGCCGCAGCAGACTCCCTAACAGTCCCATTTCCCCGGGTGTCTTCTGTGGCCCCGAGGATTCTGGTGGCGGGGTGCCGAAGGGCCAAGAGTGTGTCAATGTGAAAGTTTTGAGTTTGTGATGTGCATGTCCACAAGACGTCACACTGTGGCAGTCCCGGCCTTCCACTGGGACACGGCATTGTCTCCTCCACTCACCTGCACTGCCACCCTGCTGCACAGAGAAGCTATGTCTGTGTGACCCTGAACTCACCACAGCCTGACCCCACACATATTTGCTGTTCTGCTAGGTCAAAGCAAAAAGCGATTCCCATCTTCCGAGGGGGGAGGGGTGGGGGAATGTGTCCTGCAGTGATTTTGATCCAAATTATCTCATCCATTGGCTCTGGAAACTCTGTGCAATGGTCTACAGCACTCCTAAAAATTTTTTAACAAGTATAAGAAAATTCTACTTCCATATCTATTGAATTTCTAAGTCTAGAAAGACCTGAAATTTTATGCAGCTAATAAAAGTTACAATGAAGACTTTATAGCATAAGAAATGATCCGTGTTATTATAAAAAAGGAGGTATAAAAACTACATGTGCATGTTGAAGTTATGTAAAATTATATGTATGAACAAAGATTGAGAGACAAGATAAAAAATAGCAATAGGTACTATTAATAGATGGGTTTTGAGTGAGGGGGTTTGGGTCTTCATTTTAATAATTTTTGTTTTATATTATGACAATGTATTATAAAAATATAATATACAAAATGTCATTTTATATCATGTAACATTATTATAATATGACCAATATATAATACTTTATATTATAATATGGCAAGAGGCTAATTTTTTAAAAAGATTTTATTTATTTTATTTTTAGACAGAGGGGAAGGGAAGGAGAAAGAGAGGGAGAGAAACATCAATGTGTGGTTGCCTCTCATGTGCCCCCTACTGGGGACCTGGCCTGCAACCCAGGCATGTGCCCTAACTGGAGAATCGAACCAGTGACCCTTTGGTTCGCAGGCCAACATTCAATCTACTGAGCCACACCAGCTGGGGCAAGAGGCTAATTTTCTATCCGTAATATAAAGAAAGTGCTAAGTAACAGTAAATTAAACCTTTCTCCACCCCCCAAAACAGAGTATTCCCTTTCTTAAAGGGCTCCAGAACAGAAGTTGCACTCTGAGAGGTCGTTAGCACTCTAACACCTCTCTGTTTGGAGCTCACAAACACATCTCCCATTTCTACACCTCTAAACCTATCTTTTAATGGTCAATTATAAAGTTCTTTGAAGCAACAATTTATTAGTGACTTAAAATTCAGGTGATGAGCCACAAGTCTGTCTTATCTGTCATCTTTAGCCCAAGACAATGAAAACTACCCTTTGATTTTGGTTCTGGGACATGTTCTGAAGATTTTCAAAAGCACGCAGTTCAGGAGATATGTCTGGTTCATAAAGAATCAGCCTCCTTGGGTTAGACATTTTGGGCAGTCATCAGCTCTGCATCTGCCAACCTGGTTTGTGTGCTCCCCGCCCGGTGAGCAGCAGTGAAGGAGGCCCCTGGAGAAATCAGGTGTGCTCCACAAGGACTGAGGGCAGAGTGAAACGTACTGAGCAGAATACTGCCTGGCCAGGAGGCCAAGGGTGAAATCTGACCGGACAGGGGAACAGACGGCGGCAGAGCAGGCCAGGATGCTCCTGGCTCACACTCTGCTAGGCAGGGTCTTTTCTCACTCTTTCTTTAAAGCCCTGTAGCTAACCAGTCCTACGTCTCAGGCCCCTACCTCACCTGTATAGATGATTTCACAGGCCAGACGTTGTGAAATGACTTACCAACAACGTTGACCGACAAAAGCACCTATTTATAACATGCATCAACAAGTATGTGTGGCACTGCAGGCAAGATGGAAGATACAGGATTCATCTCAGCAGGGATGGGGCAGCAGGATGGTCTCTGTGTGAGTGCAGCACTGACACCAGGCTAGACCGTGGGGCCAGTTTACCTTCAGAGCTCTCCTGACCCCTCTCCTTTAGTGCAGCGCCACTCCCCCAATTTGTTGATTCATAGAGGCCAGCTGCCAGCTGGCTTCACCAGGAGGCATACCCTGAGATGGTGTTCTAACATAAGAGGCGCATTCAGGAGCATCCCTGGGCCAAAGCCTGCAGAAGGGAAGGGCTTTGGCAGGACTGGGCAAAAGGAGACATCCGACTGCAATGCAGACCCACTGACAGCCTTCATGACTGCACAGGACTCTAGAACTAGTTTTCCCGGGTTGTGATGGGATGGACAGGCCCTCGTGTTACCGCATCGGTCGCTGGATGTGGGTTGCTCTGGAAGACTGTGGTGGCAGAGGGTAGACAGCTCTCAGCAACTGAGGCAATCTCCAAGGAGACAGACAGGTGAGGGTAGGGCACCGAGTCCTTCATTAAAGGGAGGTCTGAGCAGCACGCTGTCCCCCAAAAGTCCCCTTGCTGGAGCTTCCCCCCGTTATTTAACCCACAAGCGTACTGTGAGGGTGGCATTACCTCCCTTAACTTACAGGTGAAGAAACAGACTAAGCAAGCCCACCTGGGCCCCACTGTCCTGCTTTGCTGTTCTGGTTTCTACCCTGGTAGAAGCACAGCTGGCTTCTAACAGCAGAAATGACACGTCTACAGGGCCAGGCCCATGAGCGGTGGGAGGAGTCTGTGCTATTGGTCAATAGAAAAGCAAACACACAGGAAGGAGACCACCCATTCAACACCATTCCTATATCCGCCAAGTTGGCCTGCCCATGGTTCAACTCTGGATCTTGCACTGCTCTCTTAGTAGCTTTTCATCATGGTCTTCATAACCATGAGGCAACTAGCTACTTTGAAAAGCATTGTGGAAAAAGCAAAGTTTGGGTCAAGGAGCTCCAGAAGAAGCCGCCCCACTTCCTCCTCTCCTCAGCCCCTAGATGTGCTTCTGACTCTGATCTGTTCTGTACATCCCACCCTGGCGGCCCGGTGCTCTCTCCCATGTCTAGCTCCCCCTCCGGCCAACGGAGACTGACTGCCCTATGACCTGTTGACCTGACATGGCCAATGTGCCCTTCTAGGTATTGGCCATTTTTAAATACGGACCTCTCAAAGATAACTACTTGACCCTGAAATATTAACCCCAAAATGGGCTTAAGTCAGCAGGGTGAAAGGATGAAAACTGGGAAACCAGCAGAACCTTACAGCACCCCAGAGTTCACTTATACAAAATCTTCCACTTAGACTGCCTAAAAATGACTGGCCTTGGTATGAGAACATGTTATGTTGATGTCTAACATCCAAGGTATTTAGGTAACTTTCACCCTGTGATGTTAACGTACTAGACCCAACAAAACACCAGAACTCCTGACTCGCAGGACAGCGTGGAGATTCTCCAGGTAAGTGTCAGAATACCTTCTCTTTAGGTAAAGTAATCTGCTGTTGGATTTCAGGGCTTGGGATATCACTGGGCCCCGGAGCCTCTTCTTTCGGCTCCAGCTCACCCGAGTTCATGTCCCTCCCTCAGCTGATCCAGACCGTGAGCGCAGTGGACCACGATGACCCCCGCAACGGCCAGCACTTCTACTACAGCCTGGCTCCCGAGGCTGCCAACAACCCCAACTTCACCGTAAGGGACAACCAAGGTAATCAGGCAGATAGCTGGCTGACAGCGCTTCTCTATAGCCTGGGCTAGATACTATGGGTTACACCATGCAAACAGTATCAAAATCCGCCTGGTCTTTAATGGCAGGGAAGACATTAATGCTAATTTGTAGTGTCTTTCAAAGGTTTTTTCAGAACATCAAAGACAAAGAATGTCCTCTGCTGATTCTGAAACCTACCTTCGGTCAGTTCACACACGTTTCAGTGCTGGCTCTGCCCCAGACACTGTGTAAGGCACACATGCAAAAACCTGTCTTCATCCCCAGAGAGAGCAGCCGTGTTTGTATGTTCTGTAACCATGGGAAGAAGCTGAGAAAGACGATGGAAACTGAACTAGATAAAAAAAGACAGCCTGAGGGAACATTTCTAAGCAAGGATCAAAGACAGAAACAGTAAAAAGCTCCCAGAACAAAAGGGAGTCAAAGGCGAAGTAACAGAGATGGCAAAGGGCAAATACGGAGTCACAAAGAGTAGTTTTGGCACTACGACAACTTTATTTCTTTAGAAAGACACAGCCAGAGCTTCCCTACTCCAGAAAGTGCTCCCCACCACAGCTCTGCAGGAATGGAATTCTAGACATTCTTCTCCAAAGAGCACCAGATCAGCTCGGGGGTGGGGGGGTTTCCTAAACCCAGCACACTCCCCACTGGGCACAGATGGGAAAATGAGGGACTTCTGTTCTCCAGTCAGTTAATTTTCAAAGAAAGGTCAGAACCAGTGAAAGAATAATTTAAATCTGTCAAGTGAACCCCTTCTCTCGCTAACTCTGCTACCAATTAGCCATCTGACTTGAGGTGGGAGGTCTGTGGACACCTCATTTTCATTCCAATTCTAAAATATAAATTGACAATTTATAACAATCCAAACAAAAAGTCATGACTTGGCATGCCTGGTCTTAGTGTCAAAATTACTTATTTGAGACTTAAAAGTATTAATTCCACCCCACGTCATATTCTGTTATCAAAAGTTGAGAATATCAAACCTGTGTTCTTCTAAATGGAAAGCACTCTTCCAAGTCATCCCTTTAACCTTCTACATGTTATCATGAAACCACTATGACAATTCTCGAAAGGTAATATAAATTATAACAACAGAACTACTACAATTAAATATCCTGATATTTTTATTGGGTCAAATTTTGAACTGTTCATTTATATGCTTTACAAGGAAACCCTTCTTGCAAAGTGGTTCAGCCCTCTCAGGATTGGTCTCACGGTGGAAACCCTATGGAAAAAAAAAACAACACATTATACTTTGTCTTCAAATTTTCAGCCATGTCACTCTATTCCTTCACTCTGGTATTTGTCAGAGTCAATTCAGACACAATATGCAGCGAAGTGCTACCAATTTCTTAACAAATGAATTTGGGCACCAATTCGTGGAGCCAATGCCTTAGAAAGATGGGTCACTGGAACATGATGACTATGAAAAGAAATGACTCCTCTCCTGGAAGGTTTTCCAAAATGGAAGTTACACATTTTCACTAGAAAGGATAAACTCTTGATCTCCTCATGACAATTTAACTCCACAAGTATCCTTTACTGAGGCTCATTAAAAAACTGATCAACATCTGATATGGTAGATCTATTGTCAAGCCCCCGTCTCCCATGCCCAAACCATGGTATCTTTTTATGAACACAACAGAGCACTACCTCAAATAAAGCCTTACTTTTTTTACTATCCAAAGCATTATGAAAAGTATTGTGTGTATAGAGCACTTTACCATTCCAAATGCATTTTCCCATACTTTGCTTTATTTGATATTTATAATAGTCCTATAAGGCTTGGAGAAAGTTACTAATCCCTCCGATTTTCATAGTCTGATTTGGTATATTAGGAAAGAAAACAAATCAGTGAGTAAACATTAAGAATGGGACTGGAAGTTGGGATCTGAAAGAAAAAAAGAAGAAAAAAGTTTTGTGTCACCTTGGAAATAGCTTTTCCAAATCAGTTACTAAACTCCTAGTTATCGTATTCAACAAAAGTTCTGTGAGTGGCTGTTATATCCCAGACCCCTTCCAGGAACAGACTCAGCGATGTGATGTTCTGAACTTTTTTTATCTTAAATAATTCTGAGATCAAGAAATACATGATGTGTAGTAGGAATAGTATAATACTTTTATGAAATTCAGCTTTGATCAGTCTTTCTTAGGACCTGGACTCAATTCAGCTGAAAAATTTAAAAAATTTTAAAAATTTTTTAAAAGATTTGTTTCAGATAAACGTGGTTTCTGAAAAAAACAAAATTAAAACTGTGAAGCAGAACTAATAGTATTTAGCAGTTAAATCTGGAAAACAGAAAACTGAGTGGTTTGTGTGGTAGGTAGAAATAAGAATATAATCCTCAGGCTGGCAAGCAGTTGCTATCTTTACCTGGAAATAAGAGGAGAGGTCTGTACCAAAGCAGGAAGAGGTTTCAATTAACTGAACAATTTTCAGCTAATGTTAATGCACTAAATAAGCTTTTACATAGCACAATGGAAGGAGTGTAACTTTGGAGTCTGAGATCAGAGTTCAAATCCCAGCTCTGCTACTAAGTTAGTGACTATGACTAACTTATGTCATCTCTCTAGGCTTTAACTCTCTCACTGTAAAAGGCAGAGATTAACACCAAATTGTTGTGAAAATTAAGTGAAATGCTACACATAAAGTCGAAGTACCTGACATATAAGCACTCAATGAACAATAGCTACTACCATGAAAAAAGCAGGGCGGGGAGAAGGTAGAAAAGTTAATTAAGAGGGAATGCATTAGTCAGTATAGGCTAGGTTATGCTGCAGGAACAACCACCAGCAAAATCTCAATGACTTAACACAGCTAAAGTTAATTCCTTGCTCATATAAAGCTGACCGAGGGTCTGAGTGACCAAGGATAACTGTCCATGTGCAGCTCAGTGTCCCAGGCTGCCTGGATCTCTATCTCAAACACTGTTTCCTAGAACCACACCAAGGAAGGCAGAGAATCACATCCCAGCTGTCACGCTTCTGCCTAGAAGTGACATGAATGACTTTGTACTCATTTTTTATCATCTAAATATGTCCAAATTCAAAAGGGTATAAAAGTATAATCCTTTATCATGTCCAAGAAGGGAAGGAGAACCAGAAATGTTAATACTGATGTTAATAATGTTTACTTTGTTAGACTCTCAGAATTTTGT
This sequence comes from Mormoops blainvillei, assembly GCA_004026545.1. Lineage (NCBI taxonomy): Eukaryota > Metazoa > Chordata > Mammalia > Chiroptera > Mormoopidae > Mormoops > Mormoops blainvillei. Next base: position 156,036 of record PVJD01000712.1, read on the forward strand.
GTGATATTCTAGACTCTTCCTGTGAAGTGTGAAACACACCCAGAGGCCCCTCCATGGTGAGAGTCGCTTTGAGAGTCACTGCTTGTGTGTCCTACCACATCTCTCAAACTTTTCCTCTGCCAAAAATGACCTGAGCCTTGCAAAAATATCTGATTTACAATTCGAATCCACTCAAGGAAGCTTGAAAACACAGATTAAAAAAAAGTAGGATCCCAAAACATTATATCAGGCAAATGTAATAAAAATACACACACACACCAGCTTTGTGGAAAAAACAATTTTGCTAATCCCTTTTAAAACTAGAGGGGAAAAGAACTAGTACTGCTGATCAGGAATGAATTTTCACCAAGTTCACATTAACTACTCAAACTTAGACCACCAAGTAGAGGGAAATAACAGGGTGTGTCACATGATTGGAGGATTTCAAATAAGTTTCTGCTAAATGAGCAGGTTCTTCAGGAAGCACAGCAGGAATTGGTGACTGCATTTCAGAGGCATAAAGAAAATAGCAAAAGACATGAATTCCTGCCCAAGTGGCAAAAATAAGCAATCTGCCACAGACATGTGGGCTCCCCAGCACTCTTTTCCTGGAGGCACAAAACGCCCTGGCCTTGGAAAGCTGCTGAGGACCACAAGTCACCAGGGACTGTTCATTTCTGCCAAGCTTTCCCAGGGACATTTCAGTTAGATCTGAAGTCTGACAGTTAGCCCTGGGCATTTTATGTCACAAAGGGTAAGACATAATCTCAAAAAGGGTTTCTCTCCTAGGCCTCAGGGTTTTGCCTAGAAGCAAGCAAAATCCTGGGTTCTGCATCCAAATGCTGATGCAGGCAAAGCTGTCGCTGAGGGCCTGCCGGAAATGTCTGACATCCTTCTCTCCTTCCCACAAACACTCCGTTTCCTGCCCTCAAACTCTCCTCAATCCGAGAGACCAATTCATGTGTTGTTTCTTCCATTTTCTCCTTCCCCCTCACCTTCCGCTCCCCTTTCTCAATCCTGGAACCCTGTCTTCTTCAGATAACACTGCCCGCATCCTAACGAGGAGGTCTGGCTTCCGGCAGCAGGAGCAGAGTGTCTTCTACCTGCCCATCCTCATATCGGACAACGGGCAGCCGGTGCTGAGCAGCACGGGCACGCTGACCATCCAGGTGTGCAGCTGTGATGACAACGGCCATGTCCTGTCCTGCAGCCCTGAGGCCTACATGCTCCCGGTCACTTTGAGCCGGGGGGCCCTCATTGCCATCCTGGCCTGCATCTTTGTTCTCCTAGGTGAGTGGCTCCCTATCATTCTGTGGCATCCTGCAAAGGCTTACTTAGATATCACTCCGTTATTATCCTAGCACAGCTGTTCAGAACCGGTTTTCCGGACCGTGCTTACTGAAAGCACCTACTATGGGCCAGGAAACTATTGCAGCTGCTGGGATTAATAAAACAGACACATCTCAGCTTTCACAGAGTTTACTTCAGAACAAAACAGTTCTGACACCACAGAACCAAAATGACAATTTTGGACAGAATACGATGATCACGTCCTCTAACTCCTTCATTTCAGATAAGTACTAGTTAAATCACAAAGTGGTAGTGACAGGCCTAAAGCAAAATGTCACAGACAGAGCCAGGACTGAAATGCAGGCAGGCCCTACACTGTGCACCCCTGTATCTGAAAGATACGACTCCTCCTAAATGTTCATCCCAGATACTGGAGGTGGCAGTGTTAGGCAGAAAGGACGAGGGACAGGGTGTTCCGAGGGGTCAGGAGACGGAGCAGGTGCCATTTTGAATAGGGTGGTGAGGAAAGGATTCCCCAGTAAGGAGACCTTTAACCAGAGATCTGAAAGAAGTGATGGAGTGAAACCACATGGATATCTGGGAAAATCAGATGTCTGGGGCGTTAGCTCCCTTTCTAGGCACTGTGGCCATCTAACAAGGGGCAGTGACAAACGGGGTCAGTTTGCCTCTGCTGGTGAAATAAAAAGATAGCCTGACAGGCCAGTGGGAGAGCACTACTGGGGTATGGGACCCTTTCTTCCTCATCTCAAGTCACGCTGCAAGGCGGCCACCCAGCTCCCCTGTGCATAAGGCCATCCACATAATTGTTTTTGAATTCCACACTCAAAAACAAGCAATGAAACACCTAAGCCAATTCTTGAAACCAAGAAAATATCTGTACATATATCCCATACATATAGTTCATAACATATATTTTACTTGAAGAAAAGCAAACTTAACAAATAGTAATATCCAACATGAAAGAAATCCCAGCATTCTATGAGAGAAAAGGGTGAAGCACTGGAGATTTAAATTAGAATAGACATGCAGATACCCACATACCGCTTTGATCCCAGGGTGACCTCCACACCAAGAGACTCCATCAGACCAGAGAAAAAAGATCCTGACTACGAAATATTAACACTTGGTTGAATTTTAGGTAGGTCTGTATAATATGCTTCTCCAAAAAAAATTTTTTAATACAACAGATAGTTTAATTCTGTTGCTTTAGTTCACTGCTACATGAAGGGAGAAGTATATAAATAAGTAACCCTTCTAAGTCCTTGGAGCCCTGAATCACAGGGAATTGTCTTGGTTCTGGTCCTTGTCAGCAGCAGCAAATAAAACCCGCCTGCAATTCCCCGAGTGTCCATAAGGTGGCACTGGGAGGCCTTGAGTCCCAACAGGATAACCTGCATGAGGCCTTGGATGAACTTAGGAAAACGTCCCCGTTTTAAGTTCACCCCGACCCACAAGATTAGAGGTGCCATCATTAAAGAAAGGCTGATTTAAAGAAGTCTGGAGTCGAAAGGCTCTCCAGTTAAAAGTGGTGTGTGAGGGGCAATTTATTGTGCCTTCCAAACCCATTCGGTCCTGTCTTTTGAACTGTAGAAAGTAAACACATTGTCAGGAGCTAACCTGAGCAGAGCCGTCATAAAATCCTCAGTTTTAGTCACTCTTGTTCCTAAGAATGCACATCCCACATGAAGTATAAGTCCTAAAAGTGAGTAAGACTAAATTGAGGTTGACTTGTCAAGAAAATACTACATTTTGTGGACAATTAAATAAACATAATAATTTTTTGTGGGGTTTTTTTTTTTAATTTCCCATCTCAAGTAGGTATCTAGTTCCTAGAAAACTCTCACAGGTCCTAGAGTATCTAAGGAATAAACATCCCTAGAACCAATTCTCTTCTGTCAGGGAAGCCTTTTGGCTGCACAGGACTATCTTCCCCAAAATCTGATTCTGCAATACTTGCTGTTTAAATCACACGACCTGAAATATAAATATGCAGTAATCTTTAGTTTTCAAGAGATGGACTAGTTCCATGAACTGCCTAATTCTTCATTATCATCAGAATTCCTTCCAGCAGATACTCAAAAGACTTTTCTAATTTTGCTTCCTAGTGTTTTCTAGTAAAATGCCATCCCAGTGTCACTGATGGGAAGGCTTTCCCGGGCCCTCAGGAAGAATTAACGAGGCCTGCCTCTGTATTCCCTCTGCACCACCTGTAACCCTACAACAGGCTTTATCACTGCCTGCCTTGCAGCACTCCACACAAAAAGCCTGTTCACTCAGAACCCCACTCCTTCTGTCTGCGTCCATGGAAATCACAGCCCAGCCTCCACGCCCAGCTCAATCCTCCAGGTCCTAAGAGCCCTGGTGGTCCTTTGCTCTGAGATCCCACAGTCCTCTAGTCCATGAGTTGTGTTTTTGCACACAAAGAAAATATACAAGATTATGTCATTGCTTCCTGTGTGGGTTTTTGTCACTCAAACTCCTTGGGAAAATATTGGGTATTAACATCATTAAATGCAACTTACAAAAAGCACACTCTACATTCAAATTTTTAAAAACAGGATTATTAGTTTTTTAAGTCCATCCATTATCTTACTGGGCATAAGACCACACTCTCCTTTCCCCTCGGGTCAGCTGGGGTCTTACTGTGCAGTGCTGTCAAGCTGTCCCTGTTCACCAGCTGTGACAACGCACACCTACAACTAAAACCTCAACACATTGCCTGGAAAACATTTTCCGTCACCGAGATAAACAGTTCGATGGGATGACCTCTAGCTCTCCTTTAAACCTCAGTGAACACATCCTGGAAAAATATATATAGATATTTGGGGGGATACATTTTTTCCAAACCTGCAAGCCCACAGCTAACAGCGTGGTGCTTCTCTGACAACACGATGAATTATATAAAATGTCACTGTGCATTCCCTCCCTTCCCCGAGCATCGCTGGGTCCAGAAAGTCACAACCACCTCTCCAACTAACAGAAGGCTTTTCTGAGAAACTGAGCTTATTGGACAACAGCGATCACTCAAGCTCTCTTTTCTGGGGCAGGTATACAAGGACTACTAAGGCTTTTGCCTGATACTTAGCATATAAGTCCATATGCAAATACACTGATACTATATGTTATTTACAGAGTAGGATCCTATTAAGCCGCTAATATAAGAGAGCGGGATAGCACCTACATAATACGATAACCACATTAAACCAAGAGAAATGCACATCCGTCCGTAGAGAGTCAGAGGTCAGCTCTGATCCTTAGCCTACACGCCCAGCCAGGCCACAGTGCCGCGGGCTTCGTTAACGGGACTTTGTCCCGGGAGGCGGGGTGTACGCACCCGCACGCGATTCCAAAGCTGCAAGCGGCCGCAGAGAGACTTTACAGGCAAAGTCCCACTGAACGCTTCGAGAAAACCTGGGCTTCCCTGGCCCGCACTCTCGACCTAACCCACAGAACCGGTGAGAACGAGCCAGGCCCTGCGGTTTAAAAATCCTCCCACGCTGTCTCTGAGCTCCCCGCTCATAAACTCGCCCCACCTGTGGTTAAGCGCGGCCATCCCGAGGCGGGGCGCGCGCGGCGGGTCTCCTGGGTAAATTTCCTGTCCTCCTCCCCCGCAGTGCTGGTGCTGCTCATCCTGTCCCTGCGGAGGCACCGGAAACAGCCGTACACCATCGACGACGACGAGAACATCCACGAGAACATCGTCCGCTACGACGACGAGGGCGGCGGCGAGGAGGACACCGAGGCCTTCGACATCGCGGCCATGTGGAACCCGCGGGAGGCGCAGGTGGGGGGCGCCCCCAAGACACGGCAGGACATGCTGCCGGAAATCGAGAGCCTCTCCCGCTACGTGCCTCAGACCTGCGCCGTCAGCAGCACCGTCCACAGCTACGTGCTGGCCAAGCTCTATGAGGCCGACATGGACCTGTGGGCCCCTCCCTTCGATTCCCTCCAGACGTACATGTTCGAGGGGGACGGCTCAGTGGCCGGGTCGCTGAGCTCCCTGCAGTCCGCTACATCAGACTCGGAGCAGAGCTTCGACTTTTTAACAGACTGGGGCCCCCGCTTCCGGAAGCTGGCCGAGCTCTACGGGGCGTCCGAGGGGCCAGCACCCCTGTGGTGACGGAAGCCCGTGCGCGCCAAAAACCTTACGTTCGAAGCGGATGCTTCTTGGACGAAGTGCAACCAACCCCACGAGCAATACTGTGCTGGAGAGTGAGAAGGGGGTGAGCAACAGAACAGAGTTCTCTCTGGATCAGCTTTATTACTTGGTTAGATTACGTAAACAGAAGGAATCACAAGATGAAGGGAGCAGAATCTCCCATTATCTTTTTAACTTTTGGGACACTGTAATCAAAGGCTTGGAGTCCAAGGTGAAGTACGGCAACTTGGCTTTTCTTTGCCTTTCACCAAGGCCTTTATCACTTTTCCACCACAAAGAGGCTCTGATCTTAGGGTGACAATTGAAAGCAGACAGAAAGTTCTACTCTCAGATTCTTTTTTATTTTATTTTATTCTCCAATTAAGAATTTCGCTGGTTCCTCAAACCGCGTAAACCAACCCACACAAAAGAACACTGGGAAAAAAAAAAGTTACTCGGTGAAATTAACCTACTCGTCCTGGGATGGATGGAATTTCTTTTAACCCTTTTGAGACAAGGTGAAGGCAAATCAGCCTTGCATGGGGGATGGGTGGGGTGGGAGAAGGAAGAGGCACTGACATTGCACTCAAGTTTACTGGCTGAGCCCAGAGTTGCTGGCATTACAGCTAACGGAACTCCATCAGGTTAGAGTGCTCTTGTTTTCGCAGCGCTTTTCACTGTGACCCTGCAAAATCGTTCAGAGCGAAACCAGAAAACCTGCCTCTTTTGCACTGTAGATGTCTCTTCCACGTGCCAAATGTGAAGATTAGATGCTACAAATGAAAGCCAAATAAAAAGAAGTATCTGATAAAAGCATGGGTTAGAGGGCTTTCCTAATCTGTGTGAGGTCAATCCAAGGGATGTTTACATACTGTAGATAGCCTACTTGAACAAAAATCAGTATTATAGAAAATAAATGGATGTAAGAGAATTACATGTATAAGTTTTGTATATTTGTTAATAATTTTGGTAATAAATATGATGTACTGCATCTCAGTACCATAGCGCTTCTTTTAATAAAAGTTAAATAGAAGGGAGAGCCTATCGCTAATGTGTTTAATTGCTGAGCAGGTAAAAGATGGCTTGGTGATCCTGGCCTGGCCTCAGGTTCTTGGGGCTGGGCTGATTCATAAGGCAAAGCCGTGCATTCTACTTAAGTCACTGGACAGATGGACAGCTGTGGTTCAAACAGCTGTGCTTTTCCTGAACACTATTCCCCCATCTCTGAAAAGAGCAAAAGCTGATTTGAGAACATCATCAGCAAGGCAATGGTGAATTGTACCCATATTTTTCATTTTGTGAGGGGTTTTACACATAATCATCAAGAAGTCAGGCCACTGTGCTTTAATCTCTGTTCTACTGGCAAATCGAATATGTCCAAACAAACATGTACAAATGTATACCAAATATGTACAGCTCCTCACCCTGGATGAGCTCACAGAGTCTGTGACCATATATTATTTATCCTTCCTTTCTCCACAGTAGCTAACATAGTCCTTTTGCATACAGTAGGTGCTTGATAAATGCATTATGGATACATGATAAAAGGGATCTCTTTCTCTGATATCCTATTACTAAAAGATATTTTACACAATTGTCCTTATAGTTGAGGACAACTTATGAACACAATAGTTTTCTACATGTCATGGTTATAGTAGTTGTCAAATTTCCATGTATTTATGTCAGAATCACCTGGAGCATTTGTTAAACCGTAGCTTGTTGGGCGTTATCCCAGAGTTTCTAATTCAGCTGATCAGGGGCCATTTGCATTTGTAACAAGTTTCTAAGTGATGCTGAGGCTGCCACACGTTGAGAACTCTGGTGTAGAGTCTACCTCTCTCTCTCAAACATACCAAGAATAGATTATCAGCCCCCTTACACTGGGGCCCACCGCGCCCATAGAGTGGTGTTGTCGCTCTCTTTTCCAGACAAAGGACAGTTTGACCGAAGTGTGCGAGACCTCTGCTGTGCGTCTGGGAACCGGAAGGATAGGCTTTATGCTTTTTCCCTGGTACATTAACAGCCAGGCCAGTTCTCATCTTCAGCTTGAGCATACTAACCCTTTCTCCCATGAAAAGCGGTTCTCTTTAAGGATAAGGTGTGATGCAAAAATAAACTTAGCAAAGCAAAACCATGATCTTGTGTCCAAACTGGGCTCTAAAAAATAAGTTATTTGAATGTGGGCAAATTCACCCCAATAACATTCTTCCTTTCTGTCACTAGCACTGGGTATAAGTTTGTGACTGTTTTCACTTCATGGGGCATGTGTTAAAAAGTGGGAACAGCTGTTATCCTAACTGCAGGGGGTTATCATGCCCCACATCCTGCAAGAGTAGTACCCATGATACTGGGCGTGAAGTGATTAAACAGAACCTCCCGGAGCTCCCGGTCCCCTGGAGGATGGTTAATGGTGTGACACAGGAAGTGCGAGAGTCCATTTCAGCTCATACGCAGCTGAAAGAGACTCTTCACTACAAATGAGTTTTTAAATTCCCTTTCCACCGCCACAATTTACCACAAATGCTGCTCCCTCTGAAAAGCAAGCACCTTCCCCACCAGACAGAGTGCAGAGAGCGTGACCAGGTTAGACGAGAGAGCTGTAAAATCACTCGGCCACTCCTTTGTTAAGAGGTAAAGCAGCTACAGCTATATGACACGTGTTGGAGAGAAGCAGGAGCATCTGTAGAAATCAATTAAGACTCTTGTCTACAACTGTATTCTGAACAAGAACACAAGCAAAGATAAAAATTAGCAATGGATTTTCTAAATCGAAAAAGCAGACTATCCTAATATGGCAAATAGCAAAGGCAAATTGGAGTGGTTCACACATATTTAAAGTACACAGTTTCATGTTCTGATATATGTATATACCAGAAGTCATCACCACAATCAAGATAGGAATATATATCGCCCCTACCAAAGCTTCGTTATACCCCTTTGTAATACCTCTCTCCCATCGCTGCCTCCACTCCCCAACTCCAAGCAACTACCGTGTGCTTTCTATAGATTTGTTTGCATTTTCTAAAGTTTTATATAAATGGAATCATACAGCATAAACTTTTTTGTGGAGATGGGGCATATCTGGCTTCTTTCATTCAGCAGTGTTTTGACATTCATTCATGCCATTGTGTATATCAGTAGTTCATTGCTTTTTGCTGAGCAGCAGTATTCTATTATATTGATAGACTGCTGTTTATTTATTCGTTCACCTTTTAGTCTGCTCAGACTGCCATAACAAAATACATAAACTGGGTGGCTTAAACAACAGAACTTTCTTTTCTCACAGTTCCAAAGGCTGGAGGTTCAAGATCGGGGTGCCAGCAGGGTCAGGCCCTCATGAGGACTCTTCCTGGTTTGCACATAGCTCCACCTCACTCTTCTTATAAAGATACTAATCCTGTCAGATAAAGGCCCCACCCTTCTAACCTCATTTAACATTAATTACTTTCTTACTCCATCGATTAAACTTAATTCAACATATGAATTCGGGGGAGACACAATTCAGTCCATAGCAATTCATATGTTGATGGACGTTTGGGTTGTTTGCAGCTTTGGGCCATTACAAGTTAGGCTGCTAATAGCATTTGTGTATGAGTCTTCACACGGACATATATGTTCTTTCCCCTCGGGTAAATACTTAGGAGTGGAATAGCTGGAACCATATGGTAGGTATGTGGTGTTTTTTTTTCCTAAACCACTAAATTATTTTCCAAAGTCTTTTTATGATTTTACATTTCCCACCAGCAGTATATAGGAGTTCCATTTCCTCACTTGGTTTGGTCAGTTTTTACATTTCAGTCATTACAATAGGAGTGTTATAGCGTCTCGCTATGGTTTTAGTTTGTAATACCCTAATGACTAATAATGTGAAGCATCTTTTCATGTACTTATTTGCTATCCATATATCTTACTTGGTGGAGGACCCCGATGTGTTTCCCAATTTTTAATTGGGTTGAGTTTTCTTTTTATTTCTAGATCCAACTCCTTTATCAGGTATATGCTTTGCAAAGATTTTTTTTCCCCAGTCTGGGGCTTATCTTTTCATTCTCTTAACAATGCCTTTGAAGGGCAAGGGTTTTTTATGTCGACAAAATCCAACTCACCAATTTGTTCTCTCATAGATTGTGCTGTTGCTGTCATTTCTAAGAAATCTTTGCCGACCCAAGGTCACAAATATTTTCTTCCATGTTTTCTTCAAAAACGTTTACAGTTTTAGGTTTTACATTTAGGCCTAAAATCTGTTTTGGGTTTATTTGTGTCAATTATTAGGTATGAATAGAGGCTCTTCTTTACTTTTCTTTTACTGGCACGTGGATATGCAATCGTTCTAGTACCATTTATTGAAAAAGACGATTCATTTTTTTTCCTGCCTTACCTTTGAGTCTTGTTACGACTTCAACTGTGTCTGCTAAAAAGATATCTTCAAGTCCCAACCCCCAGCACCTGTGAAGATGACCTTACAGGGTCTTTGTAGATGCGATCAAGTTCAGATGAGGTCACACCGGGTTAGAGTGGGAATTAATACAATGACTGGTGTCTTTATAACAAAATTTGGACAGAAAAGCGGAGACACAGGAAGGAGAACACTATGTAAACCGAGGCCGAGCCAGGAGCGATGCATCTACAAGCCCAGGAGCAACAGCGTGGCCGGCAATTCTCCCTGAGGGCCTCCAGAAGGACCCCTGCCCACGCCTTGAGTTTGGACACCAGAACTGCGAGGGAATAAATTTCTGCTGTTTTAAACCACCCAGTTTGTGGTAATTTGCTATGGCAGCCCTTGGAAACAAGCCTTACATAGTACATTTTAAAAGATCTATTTTACATAAAAAATAACTATGAATCCTTTCATAGTATGAATCCTTTATGTGCCCATCAGTTTGGCTGGATCTACAAAACATGCACACACGCACACACATGCGCACATGCATATTAATTAATTAATCAGCGTGCTCATCTTGTGGGATTGTTTTTTTATTTTGACTTGGCCATTTCACGTGTTTCGAGCACGCGGAGGGCCTCTACAGATACCCTGCTGTCTAGCAGGTCGCAGGCGGGAACAGTCCTCTCCAGCCGACTTGGCAGCCGGGAACAGCTTTCACGGCTCCGGGCAGGCGGCAGCGAGAAATGAATCACCAGATGGCTGAGCAGAGACACATCCATTCATATGACCCCACTGATGTGGGTGGTGCAGAGAGGGTACAGAGAATGGAGAAAGGTGTGTGTTTTCGGAAACCAGCACTCACTGAGAGCCCCACTGCTCCACAGGTCCCATAGCAAAAGGACAGCGTTCAACGCAGGTACCATGGTGCACTGCAAAGTGGAAGAATTAACCTTTGTAGAGCTGGCGGCGTGGCTTCCTTCTGTTTCTTGCACTTGACATTGCCCGGCTGCCCGAGGAACCTGATGCAATCCTGTGTGTTTTTTTGCCAGGCCCGTATGCAGTGACAGTCATTCATCCTAATTGCTATTCGTCACTGGCCCACTGAGGGGCACTCACGGTCTGACTCGGCATTTACCTCCAGGATTAGCTTCACCAGCCTCAGTTTTCTGTCTGCCAGTGACTTCTTGGGACCGTTGGACTATAGGATGGTGCAGGACAGGATTCTCAAAGGGGGGTCATTACCTGAGGATGAATATGTTTCACCCAGGAGGGACCTCAGGGCCCCGTCGGCGTGATCCAGGCTGACCTTACCGCTGCTGCGCCGCAGAGCAGGGAAGGGAGAGAGAAACTGCCAACTCCTGAGCGCCTACTGTATGCAGACACTCTGCCAAGTGCTTCCACAGAAGTTATTTCATGCACATTGAAACACAAGCAAAGCACAGACCTAAAACGAGAAAAGGACACAGAGCTGTGTGTGATGTTGATGCCATTGGCTCCCCTGTGAATTATATAAGGAGTTCTGCACACATTCTGAACCACTGACTGTTAATATCCCTTCTACACCTTAAGCCCTGGAGGATTGAAGGCTGGCCTTCACAGAGGACAGTGAAAACAGGTGGGGACAGCTGGCGTGAGTCATCTGAGAAAGAGTGAGTGATCGTGCTTGCAAAGTTCCAGTCTCCCATTCTTTCCGGAAATCATAATATCACTATATATGTAAGGATTTTGGGAAAATAGGTGTCACTGGATAGGACTTCATTATCGGATTTCTTATATAATCTAGGTCAATCTTCCCTCAAAGGATCAAGAGGTTATTTCTAGAGGACAACAGCCTACTGCCAGGTTTACAGTGTGTCCCTTCCCTAAAACTGGGTACAAATTCTCTGTGAACTCCAGGCCACTAACCACATGCAGGCTCCCCCATGGACCTAAGCATATGCCAAGCACCCCGCAGGCATGCTGGGCAAACCGATTATTTATGGGGCTTGGCAGGGAAGTCTTCATCAGGTGTTTAGTCACAGTCCCTGTGACAGCACCCACTGTGCCAGTGAGCAGTAAAGTGAATAATCATATACTCAACTTGGAAGGTCAATTCCCACTCATCTTTCTAATTATTAAGTACCCCGTTATCGAGGGCTCTCCGTGGCAGAGTTTCCTGTGGTGAAGGAAGATTGTTCATTATTCAAAGTTGTTCTTTTGTTACAGGTGCATGCGTATAGGAGCACGAGCAGAAATCGCTCTAGCGTGATTCCTTTATTTTGAAGAAAAAAAGACGAGGCGTTTTGGTTCTTGACAAGGATGGCCAGTGTTTATTTCTCCCTTTTCATTTCAGTGCCACCTTCCCTGGCAAGTTCATTGGTAAATCTCAAGTTTCCGTTAAAAGATAAATTGGTCATCCTTTAGCATCCCCCGTCGTTGGTTTGTTTCGCTCCTGATTAAATACTCTCCTGTGAAAGAGAAGAAATGATGGGACCCTCCCATTTTTATCTCAAAGAGAAAAAAACCAGAAGACACTGGAGGTTGCAGAAATAGGAACTCACAGCACAGAAGTCTCTATGGACTCCTTCTCACTGAAGATACACTGGACTCAAACACGCCAATACAGGACAAATGCGACCATCAGAATTAAGGTCATTACTTAACCATCCTTGGCGCAGTTTTCCAATAAGGCCTAAATGAGTAAACTATGGATAAATAGCAAGCTAAAGTGGATAGGTAATTTTTACATTCTTTATATTAACCAGCACACTTGGGAGCCTAAATTATTGAATACTAGCATGCTTGGGAAACTAAATTATTCAAGGGATGACCATAGATCCTTTTTCTTTCTAAGTCTTGGCTCATAAATGGGATGCTCACACATGGCTGTGTTCTAAGAGCTGGCTCGGCATTGTATTCAGTTGTTTGGCCAAAGTTCCATTCTGCAGGGCAGAATTCTCCCTCTCCAAACGGAAAAGAATGGTGAGGTCCACGTGTAGTAACTCTAGGGCTGAGGAAATCCATGTCTCAATGTGGTAGACGTTAGGGCTGTTCACAAACATGCCAATTCTCCCTATTCCGGGCGCACAGTAGGACAGGTGCACAGTAGGACTGCTCTAGTCCACCCTGTTATAGCTAGACCTGGCCATGTGACTGCCCAGAGCCAATAAAACACAAGTAGCATCCTTTACAGCCAATGCAGAATTTGCCACTTCTCCCGCCCCCCTGCTACGGTGATCTTTAAAGCTGGCGCCAAGATGAAGCCCCTGTCTGCTTCAGTCTCTCGGTGCCTATTAAGTAGGTCCTCCTGCTGGCTTGTAGTCTGAGAGAGAGGGGAGAGTTGACATACAACAGAGACATCAACCTTTGTGGTGTTGAAGTCAATGAGATTTCAGAGTTATTTATTATGGCAGTATTACTTAGCCTGACTAATACAACAACAAAAATTAACTTCTCTTATGAAGAGAAACTAACCAGCTGGTACAAATAGAATGATGCCTACTGATGCCTCATCAAAAATGCATGTTCACTAGTTGTTTTGTTTTTTTCCATGAGCGAGAAGGGATTTCATTGACCATTTCAATTCACTTTCTTCCACTGCTCCTCAAAATGAACAGCACACAATTCCAAGATTAGAGACATAAAACAGCATTGTACCCAGAGACAGGCACACAGGAAATACAGTCACGTGACCATGTACACAGATTGGAGTCATGCGGCTGCAAGACCAGGAACACCAAGGAGGCTGGAAACTACCAGAAGCTGGGAGACAAGCATGAACAGATGCTCCCTCTGAACCCCCAAAATGGAACCAACCCTGTTGATACCTTGCTATTGGACTTCTGGCCTCCAAAACTCTGTAAGAATAAATTCCCGATTTTTTTTTTAGCCTATTTATTTATTTATTTATTTATTTTGGCACTCAGTTCGAAGCACTCGGTTACAGCAGCAGTAGGAAGCTGAATCCAGTGATTTTTAACTACCACTCCTCTACCTGTTTGGCATTTTTACAATGAGTCCGCACACAGTGAGTCTTTACACGTTGGCCCTGCACATCCCTGCATTTTAAACCTTCCCATTAAGGTTTAAAATAAGTTGAATGAAATGGAGTATGGATCTAACCTCTTCTTTCACCAAAAAAAAAAAAAGCCCCACCAAGATCAGAAGCAATGTCTTGTCTTTTAATCCCTCCTCCAACATCTTCTCAGACCAGCACAGCATCTGGCCCACGCCGAGGCCTCTGAGATGTCTGCTAAGAAAACTACAGAACAAACAGCGGCCATTACTCCTCTTCTTTCTGTACCTCTCATCTCGGACTAAGCAGTGATTTTAGGACAACCGAATTCCTACGTCTGTTAGTGTTGACTCCCTTCATGGCCAAATACTGAACAACAAACTGGGTCCCTCTGGCAGCCAATCGAAATCAGTCTACCCACAGATGAGTGCCCACTATCTCATGGTCTACTAATGTCATTCCCATCCGTGATGACATCAGGGTGAGCCAAGGAGCAAGCCAATCACCAGAGGTAGCCTTGGAGTGTTTGAACTAACACAACAGCCTTAACCACTGAGGGCAGAATAAGAAACTTAAGACTTAAGAGGCAAAAGGGAAAGTTAATTTGAAAGAGTGAGATGCCACATGCATACCCACGTCATCGATGATTGTGTACACGTACCGCATCCCTCAACGGAGTTTCTGTTTATTTGTTACTCACATTAGTGAGTTGGCCGACAGGTACGATACCTATTGGCTCCCATAGACACTTGACTTTCTTTCCAAGCACAAGGCAAAGCCCATTGGTCATTTTGGTGGGAAGGAGTCCTAATGACCTGAGAACCAGCACACTGCAATCTTGTGAGGACCAAGGTTCACAGTATTGAAATGCGACCAGCACACAGGTTTGGGTCTCACATGTGGAAAAGGCCAACTTAGGGTCTTCTCCCAAACTACTGAATGTCAGCGTGATTCTCCAGTAACATTGTCATTTGAAATCATATCCCTTTCGGGCAAACAAATGGTCCTTGGAGCATCCCTTTCACCATTCATCTTCCCAGTCTGTGTGGTATTTGGGGGATGTCTTAATTAGCTTGGCTGCTTTATCATTCCTTTAAGCATCTCAAAGTATCGACTGGCTTTCCACTGGTCTCAGGAAGACAGCCCCCTTCCCAAGAGGCGGCTAGGAAATCTGCATTTGCTTTCAAAGTTCTGTGGCTTCCTGAGACAAGCAGTTCGTCTTCTTATTTCCATTCCACCGCTAACTGTTAAATCTGAAGGCCGTGGCAAATTCTGTGTCCCATGATCCCAGTAAATCGGAAACCAGAGAAGTCGGCTGAGAGCTATAGACCACGAACATTTCTTCTGTGCTCGTTTCAGGAGCGGCCTGGCCACGAAGGCGGAGTAGCTGACTGTCCACCTCGGGTCCCAGAAAGGGTCTCAAACTTCTCAGCATTTCCCCCCACCCCAGATCAACTCAGAAAACACAAACAGGAAATCAAAAAAGGAGGTACATTCTCTTCATCAAGCCATTTTTACCCATTGCCGTGTTGATCGCTAAAGTCACAGTGGCTCTTGTAGAGCAAGGTGCAAAGGGGTTTGGTGGGCAGTGCCTGTGTGGCACTGGGGGCCCCGGGCCTGGCCGAGGAGGCTCGGAAACGGGAAGCAGAGGGGCCAGGCTCACCTCCGCACTGCTGGCGCTGGCTCGCGCACTGGGCTTATTGCTGCGTTCAGTAAAGATCATTTGACAAGTAGCTGGGGGAGTGACCGGAAGGAAGTCAAAGCGGGGCAGGAAATGAGCAAAGCCACAGATTTGCTACATACAATCCAGTGTTCCAAAACCTCTACAGGATCATACCGGGTCAGAGGTCCCGACTGCAGCCTGGCCTGCCCACACTGCGGTGGACATGGCCACATATCAGGAATGTCTGTCTGAACGACAGAAAAGTATACTAACAGTGGCCTAAGCAAAGATTCCTTTTTCTCACAAACAAGCGCTCCTGTGTTGCCTCGGTGACTCATCAGTGGTGTCAGGGCCACAGTGACTCATCGATGGTGTCAGGGCTAATGTTGCTGTGATTCTCAGGTTGTGAGATGGCAACTTCGGCTCCAAGGGCCAGATCTCACACCGAGTTTAAAGTCAGGAAGCCGAGAACATGGCTAGGACAGGTTCTCTTCTGAATATTCCTCTTCCCAGGGCAGGGGGGCGGGGTGGGGGAGTGGGGAGATCCTTTCCTGAAAAGTCCCTGCCGACTTCTTATGTTCCTGCTAATTTACACCACGTTCCTGCCTTTAGACAAGGGACTGTTCCCAAATTCCCTGAAATTAATAGATCCCTGTCCGAAAGGGGTTACCCTTGCTCCTTCCTATGAGCATGGGAGACAGGTAGTAGCTCTGGGAGAACTCTGCTTGTGTTGTTGATGAGATCTGAGGGTGGACCACATGCTGCTGGGTCAGAACAGAGCCATCAGGCCCGGCGTAAGCAGGGGAGAGTGGGGACTGCCAGTAGAGAGAAAAGCCTCCGTCCCCCATAGGCATCCTCTCCAAATATAGAAGCAAGAACTGGCTTCCCAGAGGCTTCATCGAATCTGTTGAGAAATTATAATTAGACTTTGTGCTTCTGCTAAGCCTTCCATCGCAGGAGCTGAGGGCGCTTCCTTGCACCATCTCATTAATCTTCACGACACCATTCGAGGCAGCCGGCATCTCCTGTCATCTTTATTTTCAGGATGAAGGAACTGAGATGCAGATACAGGTTAATGACTTGCCCGATGTCATTGGCTCAGTGAGTCACAAGCCAGCTGGGGATGGGACCAAAACCGATGGGCAGCAGGAGCTACCTCAACTCATTGAAGACCCTGGGCAAGTCCGTGGAGGTCATTCGCTTTCTGAGATGGCATGAGCCCTGAAGGATGACTTCATGGAAGGAGGTCAGAGTTCTGAGCAAGAGGCAAGAGGGACAGAGAGAGGGCAGTGACTCCCTGTCCGGGTCCCTTGGGCAAGTCACTTGCACTTTCTGAATTCTTCCCTGATTTAAAAAATGAGAACGGTAATATCTACCTTCCCACCATGCAAGGTCACAGCAAGAAGGTGCCATCTATAGACCTGGAAGAGGGTCCTCACCAGACACTGAATCTGCCGGGACCTTAGTCTTGGACTTCCAGACTCCAAAACTGGCCTGCTGCATAGTACGCGGAAACCAGAGTTTGTTGAATGAACGCATTAGTCTCACCTGACTCTCCACCTGAAATAAATATGTACATGTTTCAATATTTTTTTTTAAATGGTAGTGTCTACCGCATTGAATTCACTCAGTTGATTCAAAGACAAGGTTTTAAGTGACACCGCGTGAACTAGGATATTCTGTAAAATCTAAGTCAACTGAGGGAGTTGGTAGGACCAACATTTAAAATCAGCCTGCTGCTTTTGGCTCTCGATGACAATCCTAAACTGCAACCGGGCTGTCCCCAGAGGACCGAGAAGATCTTTCTGCTATCCGATGTGCTAGGAGCCTACCTTCAGCACAGACCGTGTGGGATATGCTACACAGGACACAGCCATAACTAGAATGTGACCCGTGTCCTCTAGGAAACACAGCCTGCAGAGAAGGCAGACAAATGAGCCACGCATTTCATGGGGAGGCAAAATGAAATCCGACTTACGGCAGACAAGGGGCTCATGCGGGGCGAGAGAGGGGGCATCAAGAGGAGGTTTGGGTCAGCCAGGGAACTGGGGGGAGGCAAGTGGGAAAAAGGGGGCAAAAACAGGAAAAATCCTTAGCTCTTCCTTTCCTTCTGCAGCACCGACCATTCTCCCCTCTGAGAAAAATGAAGTCAAGGTGCTAGAGCGGCAGAGGCTGAAGGCTGGATTTGCTTTGTTTGCCTCTGTGGGCAAGGGTATTTGCGGCAAAAACGTTGCCTCCGGGCGCCCGGTTCGCCTCTCTGCGGGCAATCTTACTTTCGGCCACAGGAGGGCGCCTGTCCCCCTCCACTGGTCTCTTCCTTGAAGCCAGTGCCGCCCCGCCTCGCGTCTGGCTGCGGGCTGTGCACCTCCAACGCCTGCAGCCTGGAAGAAACGTCCCCGCAGCTGGGGGACCTGGAAGACGGGGTCACAGGCACGCCCGACTGTCAATATTTCAGCTTTTTTAAACGAACCAGGATAGACGTTCAAAAATAATTACTCTTCCATCAGCGAGGTGCGCTATGAGGACAATAGCCTCTACACAGATCCCAGGAAGCTACTAGAAAGACTGTCTATCAGAGAGAACGCAGGTCAGGTTCATTAAGAGGTGGAAATGCCCTGGCAGCGAGGTCTCCCAGTTCGCGGGCTTAAACTAGGGTGATAACCCACTGACACAGCAGGACACTGTCCCTTCCCAGGGACATCCAGTGTGGTGCTAAGGAGGCCCAATAAGGGAGCAGAAAGGAACTTCCAGATCTGAGACAGGACCAAAGAGAGCAATCGCCTTTCATTTATTTTTGTTTTAACAATTAATTGTTCAAGTACAGGAAGGGAGGAAACTCACCTGGCTGGCTCTGCACCAGACAAGAATTCCTCAATTGCACTAACTTGGCTTCTCCCCAAAGTGCTTTTGCTCTCTCCACACCCTTGAGTGAACATACCCACCCAGTGTCACCCTGTATTATTTGTCCCCAGTGAATTAGAAGGAAGGTTTTAAGGTAAGACAGGATGACACGCTGACAGCTATCAGGACACTTGTACTCGAAATCTCCCTCGGAATTAATGGAGGACTATTTTGTTTGTTCATGTGTGTGTTTTTTGCCTCCTAAGAGTAATTAATTCCATGATTTTTGGTTAGCCACTGGATCAGTGTCTTTTTGGGTAAAAAGAGGCTAAACTTTCTTAAACTTTGAGATGAACAAGAACTATCACAGCATGGAAAAGCCAAAATTACAGCCTGCTAAAATTATCCCCTTCTCAAAAAGGAAAAGGAATCTCAGCTGATGAAAAACACTTTTTAAAGAGTTTAATAATTACACGCTAACACCCAAAATAGATCTTAAATAATCTGAGAGATGCTTGAGCTAAAATCCCAGAACTTGCGCCAGAATACTTGTCAAGCCACACATCCAAAATGCACTATATATTTATAGGTCCGTCAAGTGAGGGTATCGTCATTACCAACACCACCATCATCATCATCGGTTTATCAGCCAAGGGTGGCTCAGATAAAGCCCATCCTTAAATGTTTCTAACCCAATTTTCTCCCTTTATTTGCTGAGTCATGGACTGACTTAGTGTTACTGCCGACAGGAAAGAAAACCTCTGTGGTCCCCTCCCTGCAGCACAACACTATGGATTTAATCTGAATTGGGTCATAAATGGGACAGTGCTCCCATCTCTAAAACCAGGCTGAGAGCCCGCCCATTTCTGGGGACATCTCTATGGGCGGAACAAAAATCAATAACTCGGGCAGTGTCTGCAGTGGCAGCACGTTCACGGTAAGGTTTCCGTTTCTGAAATCACACAAACCACTCCCTCCAGGGAGACTGGAAGCCAGAAATGTTAAGGAAAATAAGATTGGAGAACGGAGATTACGGGAAGGTTAGTTTTAAGTGTCAGCTTGGTTAAGCAATGAGGCTCAGTCGCTTGATTAAACACTAGTCTGGATGGTGCCGTGAAGGTATTTTCTATATGTGAGTATGATTTATAACAAGTTGATTTTGAGTAAAGGGGACAACTGTTGCTAAGGTGGGTGGGCCTCCTCCAGTCAATTGGAGGTCTTAAGAGCAAACACTGAAGTTTACCGGTGAAGCAATCCTGTCTCAAGGTTGCGAGATGAACTCCTACCTGTGCTTTCCACATGCTGATCTGCGCTGCAGGTGTCGGGCCTCCCAGGCCCCACATTAGAGCCAATTTCTTCAAACAATTCTCTTTATTTGGTGTGTGTGTTTGTGTATGTGTGTGTGTATATACCATTGTGTCTGTTTCTCTGGAAAACCCTCACTAATAACAGATCTCAACTGAATCCATTTTTCATGCTATCTAAATTAAAGCAATGAAGAGACCTTCAATGATGCTAATTACATGACATCATAAGTGGCATGGATTTTTCATTTTGTTTGGGCACCAAACAGCCCTTCACCAACAGCCCTAACACCCTCACCAGAAACTGACCTGCCTCCCAGCTTCAGGGGTAGTCCTGATTGGTCCGAGTGTGTGTTGTCCCCTTGCCAATGATTGGCCCAGGAGAAGTCATGTGACTTAGGGCCAATGAGATTTGAGAAGAGGTTTGTTGCAGACTTACAGTAAGGTTTGTCCTCATTCTTCCGAGAGGCTTTACAGAAGCATCCTCCTCTCTGGGCTGGAGAAGGAGGGTGCAGTAGCCCTCAACTGGTACTGGAAACTACCCTTGGGTGGGAAATAACCTGGATCCCTAAAGAAGCTGTTCGGTCGGCTGGATCAGCCAGCCCTGACCCCCAACTGACTCTGGGCTTCCTTTCAACTGAGCCAATATATTTTTTATTGTGCAAGCCAGGTTGGGCTTGGCTTCTTGTTAGTTCCAACCAAAGGTCCAAGTTTTTTCTTGCCGTGAGTTTCTTACCTATAAACTGGGAGAATAGAGCTAAATAATCTAATATCTCTTTGAGTTCCCAATATGTGTAAATTGCACATTGGGGCACTGACACTAACTGTACTTGTCAACTACTGTTTAGAGAATCTATTATTGTAGGTCTATTTCTAAATACATATTCAGCAACATGACATGTGAATTTTAAGTCCTTAAAGTGTAACTTGATGTATTTTTTTGTAGTTGCCTTAACCCTAGCCAATTACCGTCAACAATAACTTACACTAACTTTTTAATATATAAAAATTTCCTACAAATGAACAATAACTAGAAAAAAACCTAACAGGGAAATGAGAAGGATAAGTACAGTTTCCAACAAATACAAATAAATTTTAAACCTACAAAGAAATGTCTGGCCTCCTCAGAGAGAGAGAGAGAAATGGAAATTAAAATGATAGATTTTTTTTTTTACCTAAAAGATGGCAAATTATCAAAAAATTTAATAACACTGTTGATGAAGAATAAGAAAAACTCAATGTTCATACCAATAATGAGAATTATTAATGAAGGCCTGTATAGAAATGGTATAACTTTCAAGAGAGGCAATTTGACATCATCTGTCAAAATTACAAATGCATATACCCTTTGACCTAACCATTCCCTTTCTAGAACTTTATGCTAGAGTTATACTTGGGCATGTATAATTAGAAACATGTATCAGTAAAGATTACATTATCATTGATGTATACAATGGAATAATTCCCCTCTGTTAAAGAAATGAAGCAGCTCTCTATGCAGTAAAATAGACTAATCTCTGAACTGTACACTAAATAAAAGGAGTAAGATGAAGAATAATGAGTGTTGTATGCTATAATTTATATTTTAAAAAATACTTAAATATATGTTTATGTAGAAATGAACTAGGAGACTATATAAGAAACCTGGTTATATTGTGTTTGTATCTAGGGATTAAAACACAAGAAGTAGAATACAGTACAAGGCTGGGCAGAGACGTTAACTTTTCACTGGATATATATTTTTTAAAAATTTAACAAGCCCTGGCCAGGTAGCTCAGTTGGTTAGAGCACTGCTCCAATAGGCCAAGGTTGTGTGTTTGATCCCTGGTCAGGGCACGTACGAGAAGCAACCAATGAATGCATAAACAAGTGCAAAAACAAGTCGATGTTTCTCTCTCCTTCTCCCTCTCTCTCTCATCAATAAATAAAAATTCAAAAAATTTAACATATGAATGTACATCAGTTATTTTTAAATTAATAAACTTGAGTGGAAAGTAAAGCTATTATTATAAATACATTTTTTGATTTTCTATAATGACAGTAATTCTGAAGCTAAATTATAGTCTCCATGTATTGGATAAATTATAATTAATGATCAGATACAAAACAATGATTTGGTACATTTGTTCTCATTTCCCTTTCTGTCGAAGTAAGAGCAGTAGAAAAAAAGGGATCTTGAACTAAAGAGAAGAAGTGAAATTTACCTATACATTTAAAAAAGGAATCTGGGCCCCAGCCAGATAACTCAGTTGGTTAGAGCATCATCTCCATCCACTAGGGTTGTGGGTTCATCCCTGGTCGGGGCACATATTGCACCAGAATCCACCCATGAATGCATAAATAAGTGGAACAACAAATCAATGCCTGCCACTCGCTCTCTCTCTCTCTCTCTCCCTTCCTCTATCCCTATAAAATCAATAAATATAAAAAATTTTGAAATAAAATGAAAATAGTCTATTTTTAAAAGAGTTTGGAAGGCATTTTGCTTTCCCGCACATTCCAACCTGAAGGGCCTTTCCTTGCTGTCTTCCAACCCAGTGTCCTACCATTCATACACATCCACTCATTTGACAGTCACTAAATGTCTTTGGTGTGCCAGACACTGGGGCCGCAGTGGAGGGTCAGACCCAGACCACCGCTGTCTCCGTGAGCTCAGTCTCTTCACAGTTGTCACCTTCCAAGCCAGGTGGAGATCGGCCTGAAAGAACCCGGTACGAAGAACCTTGGCCCTCGGGTCTCCTGACAGAGCAGAACAGGAGGATGCTCCGATAAAAAGAAAACACCCCAAGTCACCACTGCAGGAAGGGCAGTCCTGTGAGTCCTGTCAGCATCTCAGTGTCATTCACCCGTTCCGCTCCTGGTGCACGTATCTGCCCCTCCCCGTACCGGGCTCCGCCCTCCAGGGCTCCCTGCGCAAGGGACAGCTGCAAGCCACGGAAACGGCCCGGCTAACCAAAGCAAAAGGGCCCAGGCAGCCCGCGGGCTCCGCAGGCCGGTCAGGGCCCCAGGAAGGCTGGGCACAGGGCTGCGGGAGCCACTGCCACTGGACACCCAGGCCAAAGGGACATGCATTGTGAATACCAGCGGACATTGTTTATCAGCCGACCCCACAACTTTGCATTGCCCCCCGGAGATTCAGTCGCTGGCCTGGAGGGTCAGCCTGGCAGAGCCAGAGTCCTGTCCCTCAGGCTGGCTGCCAGGGGGGTGGGGGGCGCTCCCCCAGCCTCGGGCTCTGTGGCCCGAGGAAGACCCTGCCTCTCAGCCCCTGTATCCTCCACCGCCCCCCTCACAAGATGCAGCGTGGGGAGGGGGCTCTGGAAACAGGAAGTGAGTGAGGCAAAAATGACACCTGGGTGACAACTGATGTTGGAAGCCACAGAGGCAACAAAGAGCAACAAGAGGAATAGACTCAACAGACAGCTAATCCCAAAGCCCACGCGACTCACACAGAGCCTGCCTTCTAACGTGCACAGAAGCTGGGATGCGAGCGGCGGCTCCGGCTTCGGGGTGGCCGGGAGGAGTGCTGTCTCCTCGGCTGACCCCGCGAGGTACCTCCATGGAAAACCAAACATGTCGGTCCCGCCTGCCCTTACGGTGTTATTGAGAAGTCCTGACGAGCAGGTTCTCCAAAGCACGCCGCAGAAGCGCCTTCGAATTGTAAGTCAAACAAATTCAATGTTAATTTTACATTCAGTACAGCCAGCATATTAGAAATGAATCAAGTTTATGATAGAGTGAAGTTATATTTTTAATATAGCATAGTCATAGTCCGTAATACGTTAGTGCCTATTTGATAGTCAACATACATAGTACATTTATGTCTGTTTTATGACCTTATTTCTTCTTGGCCTTTTGGCTAAGATCAAGTGTATTTTATGACTTTGAACATAATTTTACTATGTGTATGATTATAAAGGTTTATGGATGTGGTAGTTTTATGTGAATTATATATTCTTAGCCTGGTGCATAATTCCTTTGAAACAAGAAGATAACCTTCCAGCCCTTTAAGATTGACCCTGCCTTCTGCAATAATTTGCTTTAGAGCACAGTTTCCGAGGACAGAGTCAGAGAAAAAACTGAGGCCTGGCCATTTGCTGTACTTTTGTATAAAACAGTTTTAATTATCATAATAAAATATGTAGGTTTGGGGGCTGGGTTTCACTGGAAACCTTTACAGAATTGTATACATCTTTGGGTGTTTTCCAAAGTTCACATTTTCTAAAATAACATGTTCTATTAATGTTGGGATCTACGGTGGGCATGTCTAATGGCCAACAGAGGGAAGGCTATCACAAGTGTGTACAGAAAGAGATGACAAGTGCCGAACGTACCTGATGCTCCACCACTCACCTGGGTTAATAGCTGATACCAAAGCTGATGGATAAGGAGGATTTCGTCATTGGCCTTTTCCCAGCATCACCTGCCCGTTATGCTGCCCCCTAGTGCTGACCTCCTGACAGTCCTCTACCATCCCAGTGCTCTGCTCAGCCTTTGGCGTGAATTGATGAGATATGTGAATTGAGTGTATAAATTATTCTGAAATAAATATAAAATTCATTGAAGAAAAATGATTTGCCTTTTCATGATCGCAATAATCTAAAGGTCTACATCCTGGCGTTGGGGCTGAATTATGGTCCCTCGGAAAACTAACCCCAGTACCTCAGAAAGTGACTATGTTTGGAGAGACTCTTTAAATCGAAATTAAATTAAAAAATAAGCTTATGTGGGTGGACCCTAGTCCAATATGACTGTTTCCTTATGAAAAGAAGAAATCAGAGTGCAGACCTGTCAGAGGGAAGACCATGGGAAGACCCAGGGGGAAAGACAACCATCTACGATCCAAGCAGAAGGGTCTCACAAAAAGCCAACACCTTGATCTTAGACGCTGAGCCTCCAGAATTGTGAAAAGATAAATTTCTGTTGGTTAAGCCACCCATCTAGGTAGCTTTGTTACAGCAGCCCTAGCTAGCTAACATACCTGGGCGAACTTGGGTAAATCGATACTGGTCACTGGCACCAGGTACAGACCCGTTCCAGTCTGAGCTGGCCCACCACTCTCCCCGTGCCCCACCCTTGAACTTGACCAAGTCCTTCATCTTCCCTGACTCCCAAAGTAGACTGGTCCTTAAAAGCCCATACTTCCCAGTTCTTCCACATATAATGATTCAGAGACTGGGGCTCTTTCTATCTTATGGACCCATCAGCCTCCAGGCCTTGAAGTTCTTGTTTTGAGCAAGTAAACAGAGAAAGAGAGTGGATGCAGGAGACTCACATCACTTCTACTCTCTCTGCACAAGTGGGAACTAGTCCTGTGGCCCCACGTGGGTATGAGGAGAGCTGGGCGATGCACGCCCTGGCTGGGCGGCCACCTCCCAGTTCTACTCTATGGAGGGGACACCACGCTTTGCTGAACAGCTGGCAGCCTCTGCCACATTCCTTTCATACCTGACCAGACTGTCACCAGCAGCTGAGCCTGTTCTATCCCCCAACTTCCCCTCTCCACCTATCCAACCCTGCCTGCTCCTTCGGCATGTCCTCTACTGACACTAGCCTTTCTGGGATCTTCGAACCTTCAGGATTAACCCTCGCACCACCATACTGGAGGATGTTGCCAACGTCTTCCCTCCTCCTTCCTTCCCTTCTGGCAAATTAATCTTCTAAATCCTACTTCTGACTCCTGAAAATCCCAGGAGTTTATCGCAGAGTCCCCCAAAGGCCTCGGGGTGTGGCCAACCCTTGGAATGAGGGGGACAAGAAGCAGAACAGGCCACTGGTCTGTATCTGCCATTTGTGGGAGGGGGCGGGAGGGCTTTCCTCAGGAGGAACACCTGCCTCCTACACGCTGATTAGCATCCACTCTCTGTAGGGCTGGGGCTGAGACCACAAAGGAGAGGACACCCCGAGGTTTGCTGAGCTCTTCCTCCCATGGGGAAGGTGGACTGTGCAACACAGTTACAAGGCAGCGTAAAACACACTGTCATGCAGGCACAGAGAGACCCACAAAGACAAGGCGAGGCCGGGTCTAACCTGGCCCACGGGAGCGCAAGGCTTCTTTTAGGAGGTGACACTAGAGCGGAAGCTGCACGGACGACAGGGAAGGATGTGCCTTCCAGACCAAGGGTAAGTAACTGTCAAGACATGATTGCGTGAATAGCCAAAAACTGCAAAGAGCCCGAGAGTCCATCGACAGATGAACGGGTAAACAGATGTGGTCTGTGTATGCGATGGAGTATTGGAGGCGCGGGGAGGGCAGCAGGTCGATGTCTCTCTCACACATTGATATTTCTTTCTCCCTCCCTTCCCCCTCTCTAGAAGTAAATAAATAAAATCCTTAAAAGAAAGAAAAAGGAAGGAAATTCTGACACATACTATGACAGAGACGAACCTTAAAAAGATTATGCTCAGTGAAATAAGCCAGACACAGCGGACAAATTACAGGAGTGGGCAAAAGTAGGTTTAAAGTTGTGAGTACATGAAATAGGGTTTATTTTTGTGTCATTATTTATTAATTATTATGCTACTTATTTGTATTAAAACTATAAATCTACTTGTGCCCATCCCTGTATTGTATGATTTCACATACATGAAATAACTTGAATAGGCAAGTTCATAGAGACAGAAAGCAGGTTCAAGGCTTCCTGGGCCTCGGGGAAGAGAGATTGAGGAGTTATTTGATGGGCACAGGGTTTCTGCTTAGGGTGATGAAAAGTTTTGAAAATAGCTCGTGTTCATGGTTGCACAACACTCTGAACATAATTAATGCCATTAAATTGTACCCTTTCAAATGTCTAAAATGGCAAGTTTCATGTTCTTGATATATTTTATCACAATGTTTAAAAAAGATAAGGTTTTATGAAAGGTATAGGGAACAGGAAGAAGTTTCTTAATGATCTCTATTTTTAAACATCGAAAATCTAATTAAAGATCAATTTGGTTCCTGGCTATAGCCTGCAGCTTCCTTTTTTTCGCATTAAAAAGTTAAGAACTGAGCAAGAAGGTCAGAAAGGAAGCTACTCTCAGACATCCAAGTGCAGGGAGCTCCACTGAAATGCTTTTGTTTTAGTGGCTCAGCCACTGGTGGGAACAGAAAAGCCCTGTGTGCTTCAACTGTGACTTTCTTTTCTTTTTTTTCAAGATTTTATGTATTCATTTTTAGAGAAAGGAAAGGAGGGAAAAAGAGAGAGAGAAAAACATCAATGTATGGTTGCCTCTCACGTGCCCCCAACTGGGGACCTGCCCCACAACCCAGGCATGTGCCCTGACTGGGAATCAAACCGGCGACCTTTCAGTTTGCAGGCTGACGCTCAATCCACTGAGCTACACCAGCCAGGGCAACTGTGACTTTCTTGTAAGCGCTCTTTTTATTAGGCAGTAGTCCATTAAATTAGATTTAATTAAAGCTGATTTGATGGATGAACTAATATCGCATAGCTAGTCTCTCCAAAGACGGCAGAGGTCTGTGCCATTGATCCCAAAGCTACTCACATTTTGGCAACCATGTAGCAAAATAATTTATGCCGTTGGTAGAAGCAGACAATACTGTTGGTTTACAGAAATATCACTTCCGTCACTGCTGTGTGGCAGAGGTTCTTAACTGTTATTAAATCAGCTGTTCATTGGCTGGCACATCTCAGGTTGAAGCTACATACACAAATCACACGGCCGAACTTGAAAAGCCAAACCAGCTTTTATTGCACTGTGAAAACTAGAAATGGGGTTTCACTCTGCTGAGGTTATCGCATGGAAATTAAAAAAAAAAAAAAGAAGCAGCAAAATGTCCCTCCTTTTAAAAATAATAAATGGCATAAATCATCTCGACAGCTGACCATTACATTGTAACATTCCAGTGAGTTTTGCACTAATAAGAAACTGAATTAGATTAATAACTGCATTCTCCTACACATTTCAAGGAAATTAATTTAGCTCTTCACATGTCTGAACAAAATGCTTTGGAAACATTAACTATCCGATTCTTATCGCCAAAAAAAACATTTCCTTTACACCTGTTTGCACACGGGGCTTTGCTAAGCACTTCCTAAGTAATTCAAACTGATGGATTATATAGTCTAAAAAATGCAGTTTTCCTATTAAAAAGAAAACCTGAAGCTTGCTTAGTTAAATGCCGAGCAGCACTGACTTTTTTTTTTAAGTTGGATTAATTTTGATGATAAAAATGTGGGGAGGTCTTATTTCATACAAAACATGCATCTCCCAAGACCTTGTGTACGCAGAACTTGCATAATTCAAGAATGATTATCTAAAGGGAATAAATATAAAATAAGACAGAGGTATTCTCAGAGCGCATTTACAAGTTGTAATATCTTTTTGCTTTAAAGCCGTTTTCCCCGTTCCTGGCGTTCTATCTAATATTTCACAATGTCGTCTCCCGTATTAACTTCTCCGTGCTTCCTCGGGGCCGTTTGCTCTTCTTGGCATCTTATCACACAGAACTTCCTGTCAAAAGCTACTGATTGGGGGACACATTTTCCCAGGCCCAACATGGGCATAGATATTTTATGACTAGAGCAAGCCTCCCTTTGCCTGTGGGCGTGTATGTTCTGAGACCACCAGCGGATGCCTGAAACCACAGGTAGTACCAAATCCCATGATTGATACCGTGTTTCATCCTGGACATCCATACACTTGAAGGCTTCTCTGTGGCATGTCCAAATTGACAGCATCACTACTCTTGTGCTTTGGGACCATTATTAAGTAAAATAAAGGTGACTTGACCATAGCCTTGTGATCCGTGACAGTCAATCTGATAACCCAGGTGGCTGCAAAGTGACTAATTGCTACAGAGTCTCAACCAGATGGAGACACTGGACAAAGGACATTTTCAATGTCCTGGGCAGGATGGAGCAGGACAATTTCATCATGTTACTCAGAATGTTACTCATCATGTTACTCAGAATGGCGCACAATTTAAAATTTATAAGTTGCTTATTTCCAGAATTTTCCATTTAATATTTTCACGCTTTGGTTGACCGCAGGTAAATGAAACTGCATAAAAGCAAAACCATGGAAGGGGGTGGGGGGGTGGGGGCTATTGTACTTGAATGACATTATTATTGGGTCGTGAAAATATTTTATATGATAATAACAGTGAATGCTAAAATAATAGTATAAAAGTAAAAAGTAAATTTTGCTTGCAAGAGTTTCATGCACATAAACAACAGTTTGGATCGGAGGATCGATCTCGCACTGCCGGGTTGGTATTCCTGTTTCCCAGCTTAGTGACAAGCCCTGTTATAAAAGTATAAACATGGTTTGTAAAATTCATTTTGCCCATCAGTTTTGCAATTTCGTGATTCTTGACAATCTTTTTAAAATTTGGCAGGATTGGCCTATTTGTATCTTTGAATTAAGATTTTATTGGTCTTTTTACATTGACATTTTCATGTTGAGAGACTCGCTAGGGCTGCTTCCCCAGGGGTCAGGGGAGGAAACTGGGGAAGGGACACAGCATTAAAGCCACGGTGGCCAGGGGACAAACAGACTTGGAAGATGGAAGAGACCCACCACTGTCTAGGAAGGAGGGTTTCATCTCATATCATGCCTGCCAGTCAGGAATGGCTGGGCTCACACGCTCCAGAAAAGAAAAATTACTGAAAACCCATGTTCACCCCTAGCACCTTTGTCCTCTCACACCTCTCAAAAGGGATGCGGATTTTGGGTAGAGAAATTAGTCTGTGTTTTAGTCCTGGCTGGGTCGCTGCTGTCAAGATGAGCCCAAGCCTCAGGGTCTGTGAGGATGCTGCTGCCCTCCGCCACGCTCCTGTCCCGGGACCGTTGGGAACTCAAATGAGCTAACTACAGCCATTCTCAGCAGAGGGAAGCACACCAGTCTCGGTGTTAGGAGACGTGTGTTGTTTGAAAAAAAACCAAAACATTAAATTCTCTCTTAAATGGAAGAGCAAAGATGGAGTTACCACCACAACTAGAAATGTACTGGCTTATTTGAAAATTAACTTTTTGAAAATGTGAAAAATTCCAGAGAGTATGAGGAAAAAGGCAAATAATTCATTATTCCATTACTAAGAAATCAGCTCTCTAAAATTACGATGTACTTTTCTCCCCTTCTGTTACCGGTGCCCTTATTTTTCTCACTACTAATATGACAATTATCATTTTTTATTCTACTTTAAAATACTTATTCTGGAGCATTTTCATATCATTATAATATCTTCTAAAAAGCAGTTATAATGGTTGTTTTCTAACCCAACGTTTGGCTGTTGTCCTCCAATACTGAACATTTAGACTGCTCCAGAAAATCAACATTGTAAAGATATTATTGTCTAAGTATAGAGAACATGTAGAGTGTTTCTATTTATCAAAAATTACAATATAAATTTTAAATGTCTAAAATTAAGTAGTTTGCTATATACTGGTTAATATTCTACCACTATACTCCTTTTGTATATTTAAAAAATTTTTCAATTACAGTTGAAATATAATATTATATTAGTTTCAGGTGTAGAGTATCACTGTACTCTTGAATTGCCTACAAATTTTTAGACCCTAAAGGTCCAACAGTAACAAAAGAGCATCCCTGCGCTTATGAAACATACATTGTAAAGGTTTGGCAAGATAGAGGGAAAAGCGGTGAAGAAAAATATATAAAAATTAGGTGGTGAGAAGTGCTATGCAAAATAATAATAGTAAGACCCATAATGCCAGGTGACAAAAAGACATTGAAAAGAGACCTGGGGAAAATGAAGGCGTTTGTGGGTATAAAAATATTGAAGGAAAGTATTACAGATACAGAGAACAGCAGACGCAAGGGCCTGAGGCAGGTGTTTGCATAAAACATCGAACGAATAACAGGAAGGCCAGGAATCCCCGGAGCGGTCTCACTGGGGAGAGAGACCATGGCTGACATCAGAGAGAGAGCAGAGATGGGGGTGAAGTGTGTACAGGGTGTTTGTGTTATTACAATGATTCCGGGTATTACTCGGAATGCTAGGGAGGCCTTGTAAAGATTTTGAGCAGCGGACAGACATGAGCAGACTTAAATTTTAAAAAGATATCCCCCTGGCCTCTGTGTTGACAGGAGAGCATAATGGGAGAAGGACAGGAAAGGGGAGGTTAGGAGACTTTTTTTTTTTAAAAAAGAGGGGGGCACAAGTTCCTTACAGTCCCTGTTCATTCTAAATGTGTAAGAACTGCAAAACTGTCATTCTCCAGAGCATTTGAGATCTTGCTTCCCAGTATGTCCTCAGTTTGGTTCAAATACACTTACAAAAGTTATCAAAAACCAAACAAAACAAAAAAACCAGGACACAAATCATGGCAGCTTGGGCCAGTGTGACCGTGGTAGGGATGGTGAGAGATGGTCAGATTTTGGACGGATTTTGAAGGGGATTCCAATGGGATTTGCTAATGGTTGTACATGGAATGGGACAGTAAGAGGAGAATAAAGTTTTTTTTTTGTTTGTTTGTTTTTTGTTTTTTTGGCCTGAAAACTGGAATAATGAATTGCCTTTTTTGAAATGAGGACAACTGTTGGAGGGGCAGGTTTGAGAAGGGCTGAGAGCGTAAGAATCGGGAGTCCGGTTTGGGACACACATTAGTTTTGAGGTGCCTATTAGGTTTCGGCTGTAGCTAGGTGGTGCCGAATGGCAACACGCCTTGAAACTCAATAGCTTATAGGATGTGAAAAGCACAACCCATTTTTAAAAAGCTGATAAACTGGGCTTAATGAAAATGAAAAACTTTTTCTGTTTAGCGATCAAAATGTGCCATAGGAAAAAATATTCACAACACATATATCTAAGAGATAACATATCTAGAATATATAAGGAACTCTTACAACTTAAAGATAGGAAGACAAATCACACGATTTTGCAAAGGGCAAACAACTTGAATAGAAAGTCACAAAAGAAGATAAACAAGTGGTCAATAAGCACATGAAAAGGGGTCCAACATTATTAGTCATCAAGGAAATGATATTAAAAACACAATGAGACACCCCTATCTACATATCAGAATGCCAAGTGTTTTAGAACTCCAGTGTACACACAGTCCAAACTCATTGAATTATACTTTCTAAATATATAAATTTACACTACACAAATTAAATCTAAAATTTTTTTAATAAAACCTCAATGGCTGAAAGCCATAATTATTTATCATAGTGCTGAGGCTTAATGAAGGTCAGTTGCTTTAGGATGCACTCAACTAATCTCATTACCTGTCTCCAAGTTACCTGGCGACTGGTGCAGGTCTAGCTCACAGGTAATCTGCTCCAGTCTGGCTGTCCAGAGGTCCCTTAGCAGGGAAACTGGTCTAAGTCCCTCGCCCTCCTCTAGAAACAAGGGACCAAGCTTGGCCTCGTACTTCTCGTGAGGTGGCAGAATCACAGCAGACAGGAAGTGGAAACGAACACGCACCCCTGAGAGGGGGGCTTGGAACTTGCACACCATGAAATCTGCCTCATCCCACTGGCAATGCAGGTGACAAGGCTAAGCCCAGATTCGGCAGCGGTGGCGGGAAGGGCACACTGCACCTCATCAGGGAGGCAAAATGTAAAGTTGTACGGTCAAGGGTGTGCCTGTCCATCAACCACCTCAGCATTGAAGTGGAGATGTCACATGGGCCATTGGAAATGCATGTATGGAATTCAACGGTCTGGGCTGAAGATATAAACTTGAGGGCTGTCAAAATAGAAAGGTGTTTGAGGCCATGTGACTAGACAAATCACACTTAGAAAGTGAAGGTGGATAGAGATTAGAACGGTGGATACTGAAATGGAGTGCTGATAAGGTAGGCAAAGGGTCAAGAGAGAATAATGTTCTAGAAGACAAGCTAAAATGTGTTTTAAAAGTCAGACATAAATCGATTGCTGCTCCATGAAACTAACTAAAACTGTTTGCAGCTGCTGCCTGACTTTTCTGGAGGAGCCCTGTCACCGTTGGGTATAAACAAGGGTACAGTTGGAGTCTCATAAAGATACCTGCCCGGCCATGCCCACTTTACCTGCAGATATATTAACGAACTGGTTAAGATTATCTTAACCAGATATTTTGCTGCAGTCATTCATTGATAGATGCCAGGGTAATTTCCAACGTTAGCAAGACCTGTAGCCTAATTATTTATGTAACAAGCATTTATGGAGGGCCTAGTTTTGTCTTACATTGCTCTGAGCAATGATGCTATAACAGAAAATAGGATAGGTAAATTTCCAGCTGTCATAAGATTTCTATTTCAGTGGTAGAAACAAACAAAAAACATAAATGAGTCATCATATAAATTAGCAAGTAATTTCAGGGAGTGTTGTGTTGATGAGATAGCAGAATGATGGTGTTGGGGAGAGAAAATTTTTCCTGTACCCCTCTAGGTTCTTCTGGATGGTCTAATAATTAAATTAACATAGACAGATTAACAGGAGAAAAACCTATCTAATTACGTATGTGTGGGGGTTCCATAAAGACAATGAGACCCCAAGGACAAGTTTAGGCTTATGTGCTCTTCTAAGCTAAGGAATTAGATAAGGACCTGGGGCTTCAAAGGGGAAGAGGGTAATTCATAGGAATATAAGAAAAGCAGATGTTTAGTAGTTAGATATTTGTCCTGCCATACAGATAGGTCATTTAGGTAAAAAGTTATCTCCCTTTCTGGGTCAGGCCCTCTGTCCGACTTCTTTAGATAATTAGAAGGGTAAAAGTTTTGGGGGTTGGTTATTTTAGTTTTAGGTGTTGTTGTTGTCGTTGTTGTTGTTTTTAGTCTGCTGGGTCTTCGTTGCCTTCAGGTCAAAACAGTCTGCGTGCCAAAGTGGCATGTTTCAAGGAGACGCATTTGGAGCCTCCACGAGGATTACAGAGTGCCTGGAGGAATTACTTTTGATCGTGTGGTCAGGGAAGGCTTCTCTGTGGAGGTAATAATGGCTGAGATTGGGATTACTCAAATTAGACAAATCCTCGGTAAGTTTCATTATGGTTCTTTGACCTTCCAGCTCTCCTGGGCTGCTATACAGAAAAAGGAATTCCAGCATCATCCCCCTGTTTTGCCTCTTGCCTTTCCCACAGCCGCCTGAGGACCGTAAGTAAAAGGAGAGAGCAAGAATACCAGAGACCCCTGTCCAGGTGGCTCAGCTGGTCGGAGCGCTGTCCTGATACGCCAAGGTCTCAGGCTCCATCTGGTCTGGGCACACACAGGAATCAACCGATGAAGGCATACATAAGTGGAAAAACAAACTGATGTTTCTCTCAAATCAATACATTTAAAAATTATCTTATAAAATAGTGTACACACACACACACACACACACACACACACCCACCCCAGAGGGGGTATACCAGATGCCTGCTGGACCATGTGACCACCAACCCAGTTTCCTCTGGCCAGAAAAGAGCCCTTTTGCAAGCCCAGTTAAAGCTTCTTGAAAACAGAAGGGCTTCATTTGATTCAGCAAATATGCTTCCTCCGTGGCAGGAAAAGAAGGTATTAAACTCTGCAGAAGGTAAAGTCACGACTGACCCAAAGCCACCTTGACTGCCATGTCCTCCCGGCACTCTGCTATCAGAGAGGCGCAAGGAGGTAGAGGGTGAGGCGCACCACGTCTCCCTGAGACCCATCGGCAAACGAGGACGGTAGGAATCATTCTTGGATCGATTGCCACTGGCTCGGAGGGATTAAAAAACTTGTCCAAAGTCATCTAGTTAATAAAAGACAAATCCAGAATATGAACCAAAAACTGGTTGTTTCCAAATCCCATGTTCTTTCCGCTACGTGATCCTGCCGGGCTGCCAAACTGGACATCAGAAACTATAAACCAGTAAAAGGTACAGGGCACAACCAATTCATTTGTAACAATTCTTGTCAGGGGAAGAAAAAGGCGGGATCAATAACGCCATGTTGTATTTTTTAGGGATGGGCAGCGGAAACAGACACAACGATTTATAGAAAAGGAAGGGGGTTT
The DNA here is from genome assembly GCA_004026545.1 of Mormoops blainvillei. Lineage (NCBI taxonomy): Eukaryota > Metazoa > Chordata > Mammalia > Chiroptera > Mormoopidae > Mormoops > Mormoops blainvillei. The sequence continues at coordinate 190,567 of PVJD01000712.1, forward strand.
GTATCCCCTGGGGCTAGAAGGTTGTTAGACATTAATAGCCAGGACATTGTTAGGAAGCCGACAAGAGCTACCGGAAATGTCCCTGCTTTCTCCCCGGCATGGACCCCGGCGCTGGCAACATGGAAGGGAACACGGGATGGAAAATCGAAGCTGATTTGGGATGGAAAAAGCACAAGAGGAATCTGTGACAAAGCCTGAAAGAAAACAGTATGGCACAAAAGAATTTCAGGAGAAAGAGAAAAATAAACGTCCCTGCTGTACGAAGAGCAGGGTGGCTAACTAACGAGGGGCAGGAAGATGGCCTGCAGGTGGTGTTTGTCATCCTTCCCGGCCTCCCTGTGGCTTTTATCCGTACCCATCTGTCCGCTCAATCTTTTCCAAGTATCTGCTGCCACAAACACGGGTCATTAATTTATTGAAATTACCGAAATTAGATTGCGTCTGGCCTTCCTATTGTTTCTAACTTTCACAAAAGTGTGTTTCTGTGTTCGCCCGCTTGTGTTTTTACTGGCGAGTGCAGGTTATGCCCACGCTCGAAAACACAGTCTTCCCAATCCATCACAAAGTGGAAACACAGAAACCTTCCCGTGTTCAGAGGCACGCCATCGAAATCTGCAAAACAATTTTGCCAAAGGTACCTGCGCACACGGCCCTCGTTCCCTCAGGTGAGAACTCTAAGTCCGAGACATTCTGGCAAAACAAAGCAATGGCAATATGGCATTTATTGCCTTTGCAAAGAACATAGCAAAATGGTGGTTCTTATTACCAACAGACCCAGCTTACATTAAAAAATTATGCATTAGATTCCCCTAAGAAATAAATGATACATTTAGAGTGTACCCATTTTTATGTCAAAAATAAGGGTAAAGAGCCTTCCCGTGAACTCTGTCACAGGCCGATATGAGTCACCCCAAGCGAAGCCGGCCACTACCAAAGGAAGATAATTGTGACATTTTTAACGTTGCATAATCAGATTTTTAAATCAGCAACTGAGCGTGTATTCCCAGGGTCCCGAAAAAGCAACTCTGCAAAGGGCCTTAGGCCTCGATTTGATTTCTTCACCTTCCCAAGGTCGCCCGCCAATTCCTCCAGCTTGTCAGACCTGCTCCAGCCCCGGGAGGGGTTTATGAAAGCTTCCACTTTAAGAAACACCACCCAGGCTGGTCGGCGGCCGCCGTGAGCTGCCTATTATTTCTTTCTCCTTCGCTTCTCAGGAAGTCCGGGTGAGAGAGCTCCGCGCCTCCTGATGCGAGCGATTCCCTGCCTCCTCCTATCCCCCTCTCACGCTGGGCGACTTTTAACTGGAGAGTCCCGGCTGCCCTCGCCTCCTGGCTCCCTTGCTGGCAGCCTGGTCTGAGAGACGGGGGAGGGAGAGACGCTAGGCCCGGGAGCCAGCAGAGAGGCCTTCGGAGGCCACGCAGGGGAGGCCAGAAATGACTTTTCTCTCTACCCACCTTAGGCTCTTTGGCTGGGGCCCTCGAATCGAATGATAAAAGGCAGATTAACAAGAGAGAGGGGAAGAAACCAGATTTAATTACGTGTGCATCCGTGGGAGTTTCACAAAGAAAGGAGAGGCAAAGAAGCAGGCAGATGGTTGTACCTTATGCAACATCTTAGTGGCTAAACCAAGGAAAAGGGACTTTGGGGCCTCTGGGTGGGGGTGCGAGTTAGGGAGGGTGGCAAGTAAAGGTGTGGGAAGCAAGGGGTGTTCAGTGAAGTTTGTCATGCGGATTTAAGTAGGTTCCTCCTGTACCAGAGAGGAGTCACCTTTACAAATAAAAATGTCTCTATAAATGTAAATTGCCTTAACCAAAGGGTAACTTGAGCCTTGTTTTTGGAGCTTTTCCTGCAATTACTGGTTCTTAATGGCTTTTAACACAAAAACAGTGTATTTGCCAAAGAGAGATATTTTGGGGTGGCAAATCCACCCAAAAAGACATTGTCCCCGAAGTATCCCATCTCCCATATATCCCCCTGAGGGCTCATTTCCCTTTGCCATAAGTCATTTGTTTTTCCATAAGCGCTCTTGATTTCCCCCTACAAGAAGTCATTTGTTCTCCCAAAAGTGTCCCGCTACCTTTACCCAACCCCTACTAAGATGGTATGTAAGTCCCAAATTCTAATGGTCTCAAGTCACATTATCTGTAATTAAATTTATATTTTTCTCTTAATAATCTCTTTTGCCAGACTAATTTGTAGGCCCTCCAGCACTAAACCTAAGGGGGTAGAGGAAAAGGTTTTCCTCCCCAGCGGTACTTTGGAAACACATTTGCATTTCAGTCCATAACTAAAGAAGGTTGTCCTTGGCCCAGGTAACTCCGGGGACAGAATTCAATCCATCCAACAGAGAGCTCAGGAGTTGACCGCGGCATCGATCAGATTTCTCCTGGAGGGGAAGGGAATATTCCCACCACTCTTCTCTGAGGCCTGGAGGCCCTCCAATCTTAAAGCAACGGTACATGACAGTTTGTCAGCTGTCGTGGGTAACCAAACAATGCCAGGCTAACGCATGACCCCCAAGGATGTCCAGGTCCTCATCTGTAGACCCTGTAAATATGAGCTTACATGGCAGATGAGTCTTTGCAGATGTGATTAAGTCAAGGGTCTTCGAGATGCAGAAATTATCTGGATTGTCCACGTGAGCACTGAGTATATTGTGTCCTTATAAGTGGGAGACAGAGGGAGACCTGGCCACAGAAGAGGAAGAAGGTGAGGTGAGGTGAGGTGAGGTGAGGTGAGGTGAGGTGAGGTGAGGTGAGGTGAGGTGAGGACGGCAGCAGGGATTGGAGCAATTGCAGCATGTAGAAGAAAGAGTCAAGGAACAAATTCTCTCCTGGAGCCTCTAGACGTAAGCAGCCCCGCTTGACTGATACCTTGATTTTAGTCCCGTGCAACTCAGCTCAGAATTCTGATGTCGAGAAGTATAAAAGAATAAATGTGTCTTGTGTTGGGCCACTAAGTTTGTGGTAACTTTTCACAACAGCAACAAGAAACTGATACACAAATCAACCTCATGCTGGGGGGGGGCCTCCGAAGGCCTCGGCCCGCAGCGCAGGCTCTCCTTACATGTGACCACGTGGCCGTGCCGATTTCAGTTAAAAGCTACACATTTCTGGTGTTCTTACTCTTGCCACGTGGAGTCTTCGCCTTCTTGTCTCTTTCTGGTTTCACCCCGCTTACCCTTCATCCTTTCACGTGCAAGGGGGAAGAGATTCTGTGTCCCGCCTGATAGAGAATGAGGACGGCAGGCTAAGGACAAGAAAGAAACAGAGCCGGTTGCCTTCAGGCTGCGATGAACCCGGAGGGATGTGATTAGCACTTACAGGCTTGCTGGTAAATGTTCTGGCACTTCAGTGAAACTTTGGCAGGTTCCCTCCATCAGGTAATGTAGCCAGTGCCATGTTTTATGATGTTCATAAAGAGGCGTGCCGCTTGGGTCTTGCCAGCACCTCTTCTAAGAAAGCTGTAAGTTTTTAGATTTTTGGAAAAGGACTTGCCCACATTTCCAGATACAACAAGTTGAAGAAAACAGCTACTCAGCTACCTGACATTTTTGTTTCTAGTCATACCTTCTAGATTTATAAATTTGCGTAGAGGGGTCAAGAGTTAACATCTTAGATCGGTGCCTGGCCCTGATTAGCACAGATTAAATGTTTGTCGTTGTTGTTTTTGTTGTGGTTGTTATATTTTCTCTAATGATTCTGAATTAGCTCAGTAGTTGCCTCCTCCTCTCCAAAAAGAACCTTCAGGAATGTTAGGAAGTCAGGAGACACACAAAGGTCTAACTGGGCTTTGCTTCTCTTGGGAATCGCCTTCTGCTTCAAGTACAACTTTTTACACATGCATCTTGCATCAGATGGAATTTTCTTCCCTTCTTCTCTCATCTGCCTGAGAACAAATAAAATAAATCTGTTGCCCTATCAGGAATACCTAAACTGACCTTGGCCATGGATTAGTTCAGACTCCTCCAATTTAGCCACCTCGTCTACAGGCAAATCCAAAGGACAGGTTCCAAGTGCAGAGATAAATGTGATGGAGATTTTGGAAACCTGCCCCCAGATCCTGAGGGAAAGCTTAAAGGCGCATGTCCTCCCCTTGCTGTATTCAGGATCCAGAATCACTGGGCTGAAAATCCAAGTAGCATGGCCACACTCCTCGGGCGTGACCTCCCACCTGATCATGCTGTCCCATCCGTTTGCAGTCCAACCGCACCTTCTGCTGGCCCTAAAAGTCTTGGGACCTTCCCTCTCTCCACACACCCCCTTCCACAGGAGCCCTGACTTCCCCGCCTTGACCTCCACAATAGGGTCCTCTGCGCCTTTGCTTGTTTTTCTTGGAATAGAAGGAGCCCTAGAAAAAGGAAAACAGAGTTACACACTTGGGATTCATTTTTGAAGAATCTGTACGTGCATTTATGTGTACAAAATCAAGGCAGGGAATAGGTCCCCAAAGAATGACCTTCAAAGTAAATGGCATCATCTTCTGTGGCTCAAATTAACTTAGAAACTGTGATGAAATAAATTAACTTGTGTTTTTCATCCCTCCATCCTTGCTCGCCTGGGTGTCTAACAGCCGGTTAATGTCTAATGGGGGATTTTAATGTACACAGGCCATTTCATGTTATTAAAGGTCCTGAAATTTCTATGCAAAGGAGAGAGTCTCAGCAGTCAGCTCTTTTGCAGCCGTATTCCATCTCAGCTGCCTTTTCCTCGGAGGCTCCGAGAGAGGCCAGCGCTCCAGCTTGGAAATGTGATGTCAGCTTATGAGCCATCCCAGCAACTATCACTGCGTTTCCAGAGTGCACCAGTGGGAGCAATTACGCGTACTTCCAGGAAACCATGTTTGTCCGAGAAATCTTTACATCTATTTTCTCCCTTAAAAACAATGAAAATCAATCCTGGGTGGAAAAGTGGCCACTACCTTTCAGTTTGCATCACCCACTTTATGTTGCTACATATGTCACCTGGGGATGACCAGCACAATGCTGTTTCTAGGGGTGTGGGAAGCACAGCTGTTTACTGGCTATAACTTTAATGGGGGAAAAAAACTAGATCTGAGACATAAAAGCAACCAATCACTGATCTGGCCATTCCGCTCCCTCAAGACAGGGCTATAAAACTTGCTCCAGAACTTGCTAACGCAGTTTGCAGTACTCAGCGCACACTAAGGTTAGAAGCCCACCTGGTTTGAACTAGCCCTCTCCCGCCCCAGGGTCTGGGTCTCTTTGCCGAATACGTAAGTGATTTATTAATAAAGGAGTAAGCGGAGAATCTGACCCTAAACCTAATTTAAATAAAGCAGAAGATAAATGAGGCACGTCGTTGGATTTTACGTCATGTTGAAGAAATAACCGTGTGCAAACTTTCAGGAATACAGTTTAAAATAAGAATGGATACACATTACCAAGAAAGGCGCATGGTTTGACCCGAAAGTCACTTGAAAAGATTAAGAGTACACACCTAATCCCAAAACTCACCTGTCTCCCAATAATTCAGTTTAGTAAACCTTTATCAATCATCTGCCCCGTACAAGTGACTGGGCTTGTCATTTCTGCGGGCATTAAGGTGAGTAAGACATGGTACCCGCACCGGAAGAACTTGTTCATTTCCCATCCATTATGGTATTCACGCTTTTTTAGTACTCAATCTTATTTTCTGTTCCCAACAAAACTTGCATTAGACAGAATCAAAGCATGTCCTGCCCCTTGTGGCATGAATTGAATCTACAGCGAAAACATCGATGCTGAAATAAAGGAGGAGGAAAATATTAACAATTTTTCCCCTAGAAAATCAGTTTATGTTGATTGGAATCTTTTCTTAGAGCAATTTTTTCCCAAAAACTCTTAGATGAGTTCTGAAATATTTGTTCTCATTATACTTTTGCTTTGGGTTTGTTCTAAGACTGATAGGGAAAATCTTATGCATTATTACTCAAAAGCAAGGGATCCTAGCTGGCTGCTTCTCAGCAAGACACAAAAACAGTGAGATAAGTGTTGAAAGAATCATGTCTGGGGCAGCTCAGCGGGTTCCTCTTAAGCTGAAATGTTGAACACAGACAAAATGCTGAATAGGTAATGCCCAGAGACAACTGACTTTAATGAACCCTAGAGAGATACAGTATTTAAATTTTAGTCAACAGTGTGAGATAAAGAATATTCTACCCATATCAGGAGGACTGGGACCAGAACAAACAATAACTTGAGTCCTTTGTCTGGCACATCTAGTACATTGCCATTTAAGCTAATGCTCTAGCCTGAGTTTGGACTTGCTTGGAAGCTACATAAAGCCTACGGAAGTTGTTGATGTATAGGGGAGGAAAATAATTTCTGTTCTATTTTTCTTTCTTTCTTTTTTTATAAGAGAAAGTTCATTTAGAAAGTCCCAAAGGTAGAAGAAGTGAACCACAGAAGAAATGAGCTCAGAAAACAAGTTACAAAGGCAAAAGAAGGGCCCTTGAAGCTTAGGTGAAAGAGAGAGGCAAGAAAAATGCACCTGGGAGAAGGGGGCGGGGAAAGGTGTGGACATGCTCCAAAGGGGGAGCCACCCCCTTCCATTTTTCTTCATTCTCAGGAGGGGCCCCAGTAACAAAAGACAAATGAACAAAAGCAAAACAAACAGAAGTTTGATAACATTTATAACTCATATATACATAGGAGATACCCAGAGAAAAATGAGTAACTCAAAGAAGTAGCTTAGAACTCCAGCTTAAATGCCAGGTTTCAGCTAAATACACAAGTAGAAAGGTGTGGTGAACTGGAGGCCAGCTACAGAGAGATTACCAATAAGAGTATGGTAAATAAAAGTAACGGTTTTTTATTCAGATTTAAATCAATGCCTTCTGCATTGATAAGAGTCCCTTGTGATTTAGAGTCATCCTTCTCTTACTGATACAGAGAGGGAGACACCCCTAAAAGGGAGATTTACTTTAAAAACATAAATTTCCCTTATAACAGGGCAACTTCTACTATGTTGTCAGGGTTTTTAAAAAAATTACCGGATGACAATGTTTATGATGATTAACGTGATGACAACTATGAGAAACAGTTCAGTCATGACAGAAATCCCCCTGCGCCTACACTATGTCCATACACTGATACTAACCTGTGTATGTGTGATAAATTCTTTAGGGGACACAAATTTCCTCCAGCCTAGCATGCAAGCCACTTTGCAATGTATCATTTTCATCCTCCCATCAAACAAGCAAGCTGTATGGTTATTCTTTTATCAACTAAATGTGATGGAGCTGATACTGTGTGAATTCTGGAGTCAAGACCTCCAGGAGACCTCTTGGAGCCTCCACATTTAAAAATATATATTCTCATTTACTGATACACTGCTAGAGTGCAAGAGTCATATTTTATTGATATTTGTGGGCTATTTCCTCCATATTCCAGTCCTAGTCCAAGGCACTCTGAGTCCACAGTGACACAGCATGAGTTCAATTAATGAAGACTAACCTGAATGAAACACTTCTAGGAGAACAGTTCCTACTTAAGGTATGTTAAATAAAATACTTCCCAAGCTAATCACTGGAAGATTTAATTCTTTCAATGAGGCTCTGAATTTGAATTCTCATAGATGGAGGCTACTGTCTGCATCTCTTTTGGATCTCAGCACGAAGACCCAATAATGAATGCTCAATTTCCAGTCCTGGTCTTTTGACCAAGATGGTGACACACCAACTTCCCAAGCATGTTTCTTCTGCTAAGGCAGAGGTTTTTCTGTTTGCTTTGTGCTGTTGCTTTTGTTTTGAAATTTAACTTGCATAGAAAAATCAAAACTGCATGGATAAAATTATGAAGGCATAAATGAGCCATTGTCTTTTGGCCTATTATTTTCCCCATGTTTATATAGCAGCTTGGCTGGCACAACAGAATTCTCTGGGTGGAATACTTCCCAAAAGCCCTTCCGTATACTCCTAGCCCTTTTCTTCTCCTGATTTCTCTACTGGTCACTCTCTTTACCCACCTCTTCACCTCCTCTGGACAGGGCAGTGAAAAAGCGCAGAATTTGGACATGGTTCCTAGCCCAATGCCCTGAAATTCTGCAGGCACATTGCAGCTGAGAGCCCCATCTGCGCCTTGCACTTTCCCCTCCTCACTTCCTCACTGCAGCCTCTGCACACCACTCTGGAAGAGGAGGCGGTCAACAGGAACGCAAATGCCTGGCACCGACCCCCTGCTCCAGTCTCCCCCAGGCATCGCGGAAGTGGTGGGAACTAAGTAGAAATATTATACATGCTGAGGAATAGGGGGAAGAAATAAAAGGAAGCCACTTTAGCCAAGCTGCTAAATTTCTAAAATCAAGTTGGACGAGGCATGAGGAAACAATTCTCCTCTTGCTCTAACTAACCTGGGGATTTAAACTTTTAGAATTTTCCAGTTCTGCATCAATGCCTAGACTTACATTTGGACACACAGCAGACCGCCAGATAACCCTCTGATAACCCTCTGAAGGCTTCACATTTCCAGACCACCCTGTATCCACCTAACATCCATTATTCTGACCACTGGATAAGACCAGACCACTGGATACCCATCGTTCAGACACCTGATGTCTGGCTGGTAACTCTCCTGCACCAGCCCTAGGGCTAAGCATTCCTAGGGCCATGCAGGACTGAAAATTCTCAAGAATGTACCTTTTTTCCTATAAGAACTCTTTCTTCTTCTTTGAAACTCTTCTAGGTTTTTGCCTAGCTATATTTCCGATATGCAAACTCTAAGGCCCTTGAATAAATCTTTATCATTTACTTCTAGTCAAAGCCACCAGGCTCCTTTTGAGTTGGGGCGATAAGAGAAATAAATGTGGGGGACATCTTTTTGTGTAAGTGCCCTCCTTGAGAATGGCAATTGACACCAAGGATAGGACAGGAGGGAAAAACAGGGACTGGGCGTACGAAGAGAGCCCCAAAGTCCCTGTGCTGCACGACTCCAGCTGGTACTGTTCACATTGACCCCCAAGGTCAAACAATGGGGACAAAGCGGTGCTTCCAAGGACAACTCTGCATGGTCTAGACTTCAGAGGACTTCTCTCTGAGTTTCACGATTGTGTGGAAGCTATTTTATAACCCTATGAATTGTATATAACTGATAGCAATGTAAAATAATTCTTAGCTATAGACATGCAAATTCTGTCCTATCCCTGGAGGTGCCGTTGACTTCCCTCTCTGAATGTGTGGGTTGGGTTGATTTGCACATTCATTGCCACGTTCCTGTACTCTATAGATAGATGCTTTTTTTTTTTTCAACCTTTCCATTGAACTCGTTGTAACACCTTACTAGTATGAGTTAAATAAAATCTTTATCATGTGTTCAGTTTTATATTCATAAAAGATTTGTGATTTTACCCTTTTTTGAGAAGTTATTCTTGAAGAGTCCAGAGTGAGAATCTACCCGGGTCCTTCCCTATGATCCAGCCACAAGCGTGGAAAACCTGACAGAAGGGCAGACGCCTCTGACGAAAAGCTCATACCTGCTTGGGTACATTAGCATAGTAATACGTGCCTCCTTCCGAAGGTTCAGGCTTTCTTCCCTTCTTCTCCAGGGAGGGGGGAGAGGGGGTGCTCCTCAGAGGTGGAACCCTTTTACCCCAGGAAGGGCGTTTTAATTCACATCTAGGTGACTAGACCACAAGCTGGGTTTGCATCCTCAATCCGCTGGAGACTGGATTCATTTGCAAGTAAATAAAATTTCACTTTCTCCAACAGTCCTTAATTCCAATGACAAGGCAGCAGCTACTGTGAAATTTTCATAACTAAAGGGCAAGCTTTGGCTTTGAATGCCAAGTACAGCTCTTTCAACATAAAAAATCAGAACCTTGGCCCTCTTCGCAGTATGAAACTCCCAACCCCTCCTTTCCCCCTGTCTGCCTCCCTCCGTTGGAAAACACTGTATTCTTCATCTGTTCATCAAATGTATTTGCTATCAAAACAGGCCGAATTTTTGCCAGGAATCTTAGCCTATCGGAGCTACCTGGGGATTCCTGGGTTTTTTATTTTGCTGAAATTCAGCAACTCGGAGGTGAGAATACAGTGGATAAGTGGAAAACCAGGATCTAAAATTAGTGGTTCCAAATGTATTGCTTTTATTCCTATAACCTGAATGTAGGGCAGTGGCCTCCAGAGTAAAATGTAGAAAGCAATTACACAAATTTGCTTCAAGTTATTTTTATTTACTTTTAATAAATTATTTTAAATTTTTATCTACTTATTTGTTAAAAGGCTTTATTTATTTATTTTTAGAGACAGGGGAAGGGAGGGAGAACAGAGGGAGAGAAACATCAATGTGTGGTTGCCTCTCACATGCCCCTCAGTGGGGACTCAACCTGTAAACCCAGGCGTGTGCCCCAACTGGGAATCAAACCGGTGACCCCTTGGTTCACAGGCTGGCACTGAATCCACTGAGCAACACCAGCCAGGGCTATTTTATTTATTTTTAATATTTTATGTATACCTTGCAATGTAATATAGGAGGAATGTAGTATATGTACGAAATTAATATATGCTCACAAAATGTATGGTTAAGGATGACCAATGAAAATGATTTAGAGGCCTTTTCGTTAATTAAACTTTAAGTCCTTATAACAGGGCACCCCCAAAGAGAGAATCTGTACTGTCCAGAATGTGGGGTGTCCAAGAAAAACATAAGATAGTCTCCCCCGCCCACCGCAAGGCGGGCCGCCAAGGGGTCGGCAGACCTGGAGCAGGGCCTCGCAGAGTTACTTTGCATATCAGTAACAGGCCGGCTCCAGACCCGCCATGGAGCCAGGCCATGGAGAGTCAGTTTGCATGTCTATAACAGCAAGATAGCGTCATATCTCATATGCAAATATGGTTATTTTGCATATCAACAAGGCTAATCAGGGAGGTTTGCATAACTTAAATCCAGGAGTTAACTGGGAACAAGCTCCCCCAGTGACAGGGCCTGTGCTTGAGGGCAGGGAGACGGTTCGCCCCCACCAGGTAGGAACAGTGCGAAGAAGACCGTGGAGGAAGGAAAGGGGAGAAAGGGTTCTTGCTAGTGGGCCATGAGGAGGTGCCACGTGGCTTTGGATTAAGAACTGGAGGTGCTGGGCACCGTGAGAGGTCTGCCGAGCCGAGCCGAGCTCCAGGCTTCTGTCCTTCCCCTCCCGAGGGACGTACCCCGACTGGCCTGACTGGGCAAAGGGGGGAAAGGCGGGGCTGTGTGTGTCGGTGGGCATTTTAAAGGGACTCTGAGATTTAACAACGACATTTAGCCATTATTCAAAACCTGTGTAACTTTTGAATAAATAGTTCCTTTCCTTTTCACCAAACTCTCGCATTGGGAGCCATAATTTCTAAGGGCGGGGGCGAAGAACCTAGAACAGAGGAACCCCGGGGACGGGACGGGGCGGGGGAGATGGGGGTAGGCGTTGTTTTGCTAACAATATCTGAACCCCCCGCCAAGTGGGTCCACGTTCAGTAAGACTCTGTGTTCAATAAAAGCAGGGATGCTAAAGAAATTTTCTCACCATTTTGTGTTCCATAAAACACAAAGGACTGCCAAAGAAAGGCCCACCTCTGCCTTTCTTTAATGAATTAGGAGCTATAAAATAATGGGTAAGACCAACGAGAAAGAATTACTAAAATTAAAACAAGTGAAAACTGGTTCTGAGATAAGAGCTGGATGACCCTTAGAACTGAGTTATTGTTATGAGCTGAACTGTTACCCTCCAAAATTCAGACATTGAAGCTCTCATCTCCAACGTGATGGTATTTGGAGACAGGAACTTTAGGGAAGTAATTAGGGATAAATAGGGTCATAAATGTGGGTTCCCTAACCCTAAAGGGCTGGTGTCTCTATAAGAAGAAACACCAGCCCTGGCCAGCCTGGTTCAGTTGTTTGGGTGTCGTCCTGCAAAACTCTGCAAAGCGAAAAGTCGCCAATTCAATTCCCAGTCAGGGCCTAGGTTGCTGGTTCAATACCAGGTTGGGGAGAGCATTTCTCTCTCACATAGATGTTTCTCTCCCTTTCTCCCTTCCTTCCCCTCCCTCTAAAACAAGAAGAAAAAGGAGAAAGAAAAGGGGAAGGAGAAGAAGAAGGGACACCAGCGATCTCCTCCTCCCCCCTTCCCCCTCCACCCATGAGAGCACAGAAGAAAGGCCATGTGAACACACAATGAGAAGGTGACTGTCTGCAAGGCAGCAAGAGTTCTCACCAGAAACCCCCCGGGTACCTTGACCACAGACTTCCAGCCCCCAGAACTGTGAGACAATAAATTTCTGTTGTTTAAGACCCCCAGTCTGTGGTATTTTGTTATCACAGTCCAAATGGACTAAGATGGCCCAATGCTTAATACACATGTGTTAGAGGGATTAAGACTGAGGTCAAGGAAGGCTCTGTGGAGCAGAATGTGAAGTACAGATACCGAGGCAGGATAGTTGGAGATCGTATAAAAGCCCTCTTGGCTGGGAAGTCCAAGAGCAAGGTGGCAGAAGGTCATGTTCTGGTGGAGGCCCTCTTCCTGGTTCACAGCCAGCGCTCAAGGGGGCTCGGATTACCCCGTATTTTGCTATGCACAATGTGCACTTCTTTGCCCAAATTTTTGAGGGAAAAATAAGGGTGCACATTATACATGGGTAGTACCTGAAATACCTTGTACCTGTTCTTGTGTTTTGTCATTATTTGTTACATAAACTTTCTTGTACCATAATATGTCCAAAAATAAATGCTAAAATTCTTTTATAATACAAAAACAAGTATCTAAATATAAATGAATTAAAAAATTAAAACGAAAGATTTTTTCCCCTGAAAGTTTGGGCCCAAAACATGGGTGCGCGTTATACATGGCAAAATATGGTACCACTCTGACTGTTGCCGACATGGACATCACACCATCCTTCAAAGCAAGATGCCTAGAGGAGAGAGGTCAGGGTTGAAGATGGACTGACTGTCATCCCCTTTCCTGGGCACCCCTACCTCCAGACAGTCCTTGTCCCCCAGAAGCCAGGTCCTTCCGGCCTTGGGGCAATACAACGTTGGTCTTAGCGCACTGGTCTGGGCCCTTGGTGGACACTTGCTGTCTCGTTCGCAATGATTCTATTTGGGATCATGAGGCCAATGAAAAGCCTTTGTGTCTCCTCAAAATTCAAATGTTGAAATCCTAATCCCCAAAGATGATGACACTAAGAGTAGGGGGACTTTCGGGAGTGCTTCACTCGTGAGGGTGGAGCCCTCGTGAATGGGTTTAGTGCCTTATTAAAGAAGATTCATGGAGAGCCGCAGCCTTGTTCCCTCGTAACGTCTCATCCTTTGGATTAAATTTTTCTTCATACCCTACAGAGATTTTCTACCATCAGTATAAAATACGGGGCCAGAGGAAAGAGCCCACACAGCCGAAGCACCTGCGCCTCTGGGGCCATGGTGGCATGACATGGTCAGCCAAAATCTAAAAGGAGACCCAGATGTCTCCCCGGGACCCCTCATGGAGGAAGCACACCCAAGGCACGTGACCATGCTGTGCCTCAATCTTCTTCTCCTTAAGAAGGGCACCTTCACCCTTGAACTGAAAGGAATTTTATGGGCTTGGGTTTGCAAAGCCAATTTGAAAGGGCTATTAATCTCCCCCTGCACATGCAAAACAGATCCATGGTAGTGCTTGCACATGGCTTTGGGTCTCAGGGGGCCGGCTCTTCAGAGCCATTGTTAACTGAACCGAAAACATGGCCTTGTTGGACCTATAGCGCTGCGCTGAATTTTGAGCTTCTGAAATGGAAGCTGATAAATTGAAGGTGAAAAATTACTTAAGATATTCTCAAGAATTTCTGTGCCCAGTTTGCAAGAGACATGAAGGAGAGTCCCCATCTATTTTCTTCTGTCTCCCTTCAGCCCCCTCCCTGGAGGTGTTGCGAGCAAGCCTCTGCTGAAGCCCGGCTGCCACAAAATGCTGCCGCTGTGACCACCATGCCCTTAATTACCATTGCCTGTTATTCGAAAGCACTAATTGAGTTATGGTCCCAGTGCAAATGTGACTTAACTTGCTGTTTTACTGCTTGCTCAGGCACTAAAAAAACAAAACAAAAACAAAAAACGGCAGCTGTAATTAACTCGGAACCAGCTATCTAACCTGCCCCTCCGCCTGTGAAGGGTAAAAGTTCAATTACAAAGTAAAGTTATTAACAGAGTAGGGTTTTGGACACACATCTGTCTACAGAGTGTGACAAGATGCAAAAATTACCCCGTGCCCCCAGAGAATCACTAGGGGCCAGAGGTGACTTTATTTGGGGGCTTTCAAAGATAAATAGCTCCATATGGTAAGCTATTAAAATGATATGGAGTCGGATGATTAGACACTTGCTTAAAAAGTCTAAATAGAAGTGTTTGTTTTAGAATCATGAAAGGTACAATAATAGTAAACTACTAAACTAAAAGAAAGAAAAGGATGATGAAGCAATGCTAAGAATACAAGAGCCACGTAGAAATGTCTGCAAGCTACCGGAAAGGTTAAGTTTGTTACTCAAAACGTTCAAAACACTGTCTGACACAATGAGCTACTGCTCACATCCACTAGATGGCTCTCGCCAAAAAGCAGGACGAGGGCTGACAAGGGTGCGGGAATGTAAAACGGGGCAGCCTCTGGGAAACACTTCCGTGGTTCAGAAAAAGTTAAACAGAGTAGCCAAATGGCGTAGCATTTCCACTCCTAGGTACATGGGAAAGATAATTAAAAACGCGTCCACACAAAAACTGTCCGCAAATGTTCAGGGCAACATTAGACACAACGGCCCAAAAGCAAGAACAGCCCAATATCCCCTGATTAACAGATAGAGAAAATGGGGCTGTCCAAATAATGGAATATTACTCAGCCATAAAAAGGAACGAAGCACTGATATATGCTACAACATACATGAATTTTAAAAACATTATGCTCAATGAAAGAGTCCAGACACAAAAGGCCACATATCATACATTTCCATTTAGATGAAAAGACCAGAAGAGGACGATCTACAGAGCCAGAAAGTAGGTTTGTGGTTGCCAGGGCTGAAAGTTGGGGGCATAGGGGCAAGACGCTTTTTTCATGGGCTGGGCCCACAAATTATACTAATAATAAGCTGGATTAACAAAGAAGAAATTGATGACATATGTGTGCACAGGAGTTTCACGAGGAAATGATTCTTGAGGAGTCAGCCGGATGATTGAGGTTATTATATCATCTTAGGCTAAACAAAGGAAAAGGGGTTTGGGCAACTGGAAGGGAGACGCAAGTTATGGAAGGGCGGGGTCGGGGTAGGGGGGCAGGTATGGTAAATAAGGGATGTCTTGTTATGCTGATGAAGGTCCCTCCGATGATGTATTGTCTGCAAGAGTAGCTCTCTTCCTGGTTTGGAGGTATTTTTACAAATACACATTTCCTTTACAAAAGGAGAAACTTATACAATTTTTTTTTTAGGCAGTTAGGAGAAAGTAGTAAAGAGCTTTTTCTGCTGGTTCTCAGTTGTCTTCAGCTCCAAGAAATCTTTATGCTGATGGGTATTATCATTAGTTGACTTATTCGTCTGTTAATCTAGCGACTCCTTTTCACACCTCTCTCTCTCTCTCTCTCTCTCTCTCTCTCTCTCTCTCTCTCTCTCTCGTACAGATGGCTACTGCCTTCAGGAAGCAGTGGACATGAGCAAAACAAACAATTGAGATAATAAAGAAACAACTAAGAGTGAAAACAAAAGACTCAATATAGGCATGGGCCTTTATGTATTTGCCTGGGCGTATCTATTGTATCAGGGTTGCAAACTTTAACCCTCATAGGGGGAAAATGTCATTTTTTTATTTCGTTCATAAGCAATCAGGCCTCCCTCTCATGATTTTTATAATTAAAAAAATTTTAACTAAATGTCCAAACCAGTTTAAAATGAAATCCAATCTGCTATCGTAGAAAATGCTGTAGGAAGTATTTCGTATGTCTTGGGTAAAGGGGCTCAGCTCTTGGATAGCTTCAGCCTCCCCCAGTTGCTTCTCCACTGTAGACAAGCCAGGACATTCGGGCTGTAGGACTATCTGCCCTGCCAGTATTCTTGGGTGAATTCTGAAAACAGTGTAAATTATGATCTGGTCTGTCCTGGTTTGGACACCGCTCTGGTGGTATACTCTGGCTTCCTCATCCCCACCAACTCACTTGACCCTAATGCTGTAGACTCCAAGCCTCTGGTCCTCCTCTAGCCAGCTATCCCGGTGGTCCTCTGCACTTACAGACCTCCACCAATTCCAGCCTCAGCTCTAACGTTCCTTTACTCTACCACAGCTGGCCTGGGGAAGGGCCACAGCTCTTCTTGGCTCAGCATCCTGCATGCGGGGTCCCAGGCAGCTTCCCCGGGCCTTCCTCTCCAGTATAATTGGCACAGTGGCCTCCCAGGTTGAGTTGGACAGATCTGAGAATTCATGTGGAGAGAGCATCTTGGTTTGACAGAGCCCTTCATGAGCCCTTGGCTTTTCTCTCTCCTTACTTGAGCCAAAGCCAAATGAGGCAAAAACCCAGGCATACACAGCTACCTCTGTGTCCCTCCGTCTCTTCCCAGCCCCCTTCACAAAGCCCTGGAGCTGGGAGAATCAGGCTTTTCAGCTTCTATCATCTGGCAATAAATCTCTCTCTCCTATCAAGTCTGCTCTCCCCAGCAGAACTATATGGGCTGGGTTGTCCAGGATTGGCCTTTCTATGTGAAAGGGAGAGGGGAGTGGGAAGTGGGATGGACTGGAAAAATCTCTTCATTCTCCTTTGAGTCAGAGGCCCAATACTACCTCAACTCCCGCTGCATTCATACGGTAATATGCAAACCTCGCAGTCCTACACGCCCCACCCCCCACCCCAAGGCAAAGGGATGCTTGGGGCCAACTAGGCCAAAGCCTGGCATTCAAACAGCAAAAGGAAAAGTGCACATTAACACTCTTCAGAGCCTTTCGCTTTGCCATATACGTACACGCTATTTGACGGGGGCATCTAGTAGTTAAGAATCCTAAGGAATCCAGAGCAGTTTTGGGTCCGCGAGCCCTGCTCTGTGTGTGTGTCCCAGGCGAAGGCAAAGACCTGCACAGGCTCACGTACCAAGACAAAACCAAGGCGTTCTCTCTTATGGAATTCCTCAGTTCCCAGAGGCCGCCCCACCTGAAATGTTGCCCTCGTTGGCATGTGTGTCCTTTGTCAACATGTTTAATCAATGACATTTCGGCTCCATCCACAGCTCTGTTTGTGCAGCCCAAGGTCTTTGGTTCCTCCCAAGTGCATGGACAGCCTGGAACAGAGTTCTTCCGTCTATGAAACACAAGGGGGCAGTAGTGGCACTCGGGCTTCAAGGTGATGGGGCTCAAAATTGAGCCCTAAAAAAAAACCGAAAGGAAGATAAAAATGATGGAAGGGAAGGAAGGAGGAGAGAAAAGAGGAGGAGGAAGGAAGCAAAAGAAAGGCAGTGTAAGAAGAGCTCAAGACAAATTTTAATGTTTGGTCTCAGGTCCGTGCTACCTTCTCCACATCAGGCAAAGCTCGGGATTCATCCCCGAAGTGCAAGAACGTGGGGCGGAAGGTCTGGGGCGGAAGGTCTGATACGGAGGGAGGTATGCAAGGCCGTTCATGCTGGAGCCACACCCAGGAGGCTGGCTGAGCACCCCACTCTCAGGCCACTGAGCGCCCAGACCAGCTCCTTCAACAGCCCGCTCTTGCATTCCCTGGCCCCGCGAGGTGGTGGGAAGCTGCCATCAGCCACAGCAGCTTTCGAAGGCTCCCCCATTGTGAGCCAGTTACAGAGCGTGGGCAGCTGTCCCAGCAGCCACTCCCCGCCAGCCCTGTGCAAACCACCGTCCATTTTCTTTAGAAGAGATTTACTACCAGGAAACCGATAAGAGGTAACAAAAATAAGCAGAGAGGAAATTACAAAGATAAAAGCAATCTTTCATAGCCCCTGTCGTGAACTCTTGGTTATTTTCTTTTCAAAACCAGATTGAATGGAATGCTTTGCTTTTTCCGAGAGAGTTGAGGTGACCAAATGTCCAGCTTTGCCCAGGACGGAGGGGAGTCCTGAGACAGGAGGCCTTTAGTGCTGGACAAATAGGAAAGAGCTGCTCACCCTACAGAAGCTCAAACACGCTCCCTCGGACGAAGCTTTCCAACTTAAACTAGTGGGAGGACCCCTAGTCGAGGCTGAACAAAAGGTGGAGTTCCGACTCCTCTGGTGCCTGTGGTCTCAAGCGGACAACGCCCATTACTCAAGACCATCACTAAGCAATCACTCTGTAGGTGGATCTGCCTCCTGGGACTCCATAACTGTATGGGAAGGAGAGGTAGGGCAGGTTTTGGGGTGCTGACCTGGCCGTGTTTAAGAGAGTGGTTACTTTCTCAAATCCAAGAAATCCTCTCATGTCTGACCTCCCCAAGGGAGTGTTGCAAACAGCTACTTCTTGGAAGACTATCTTATAAAGCATCTCACAGTTAAACCAGTTTTTCCATTTGGGAGGTGGGGGGGTGGGGGGGGGCGCGCCAGGATTTCCAACATGGCCGTATGCTAACAAACATCATGCATTTCTGAGAGCGACACAAACAAAGGATGTACCCCCACCCAAACAGTTAAACCATAGACTCTGCTCTCTCTTCTCCAGGAAGTTACTGTAACAGCCTCTGGAACCTGTCTCCAGAAGACCGTGTGCCTTCCAGAAGACGTAGAGCCTTCGTTTGATCCCAGCCAAGCAGCGGTGGGCCTTCTCCTAGTAACACCCAGCATGGCTGAAGGAGTTCCGAATGAGACTTCCCAAAACGTGCTGCTTTGGCATGTGGATTATTTTGAACTGAAGGCAATCAAGACATAATAGACTCAAGAAAAACTTCACCTCTACCTTAATTGCCTGAAAGAATTTAGATAGGGAACCTCAACTAGAAAAAGAGCTATTACGAAAGATAACTTTTCCCCTGAATAACCTATCTGTATGGCAGAACAAGCATCTAATTCCTCCATATCTGCTCCTTCTTACCGTCCTGGGAATTCCCTCTCCCCTCGTGAAGCCCCAGACTTCAGTCCCATTCCTGAGCTCAGAAGGGTACATAGATCTCAGCTACCCGACTCGTCCTGGGGCCTCACTGTCTCTGTGGGGCCCTGGAATGCACATAATTAAATTTGTTTTTCTCCTATTAATCTGTCTTACATTAATTTGATTTTTAGATCAGCCAAAGAGCCTAGAAGCGTTGAGGGAAAATTTTTCTCTCCAGCTATTTCTAACACCAGGGGAATTTCACTGAGGTGGACCCACTGCCCACCCAGCAGTGTACAGAGTCTGTGTTTGCGCGTGGGCGTGTGTCCTGCTCAGTTCTTTGCACCTCAGCCCAAGGCGCATCGGCTGTCCTCACGGGCTTAGGGAGGGCTGCTCGAAGTCTCTCCATAAAAACTGCTGCCTTTGCATGACCTCTTTTATTTTCTGAAAATTGTGGGGTTCAACTGGTGCAAGTTCCAGTCAATACCACTCTCGGGTCATCCCTTCCTATGCCGACATATGTAGGGCTCAGGTCAAGTTACTGGAAACAGATGCTAATTTTGTTATATTCTTGCTTAAATGTGCTACTAAATATGAACATTTTGTTTTCTGCTAGTAACAAAGACTGTCGAACCAAGAGTAATTAGAAGCAACACACGTGTACTAGGTTTTTTTCCCCCAAAATGGACATCTTTTTCACTTTTTTCCTACATTTTGTTTTTTGCCATTTTCCAAATGGCAAAAAAAAAAAAAAAAAAAGAGAGAGCAACAAGGGTTGATTTATATACACTGAAAACTGGCTCTCTGAACTAAATCAGGAAATGGAGTTTGAATTCCTTAATTTATTTAGTTTCCCCTCAAGCTAAAGTTACTTGTTTGTTATTCTGAATCTGAGTGCTGATGCTAAGAGAGAAAAAGGGGTGCCCTCCTGCAGGGCGTTTGTCACCTGTAAATTTCCATGAGCCATTATGATTCTAATCTCTAAATTCCTTTTCTGCAGAGAAAATGGATTTCCACTGAAGTGACTCTGGGGCCCGGGGGATCAGCAGGTTCACAGAGGGGAGTGCTGCAGGCCACCTGGCTGAGCCCACCGCCCACACCCTCTCCCCTTGGTGCTGGGTCCTGGTGCAGCGATCACCCCAAACCAATCCATGCTGTTTAATTAAAAGACTGCCAGCTCCTTGTTTCCTAAGCGAAACAGACCAGCAAACGTCCCAGCTGTAAGGTAAATAATGGAGATTGGCCTTCTCTCACACCTCCTGGTGAGCAACCCCTGCTCTAAGGAGGGTTGTCAGCCTTTCCGGCACAGCCCTCTGGGCTGTGTCTCACCCATACATGCTCCTGAAGCTGATATCTGGCAAGTGCCATTAGTGTATTTATTCGAAAGGAGCCAAGAATTCAAATGAAGTTTAAACAAGCAGGCCTTTTATTCTCCTCTTCCCAACCTACCACCTTTGGCTCAACCTTCTCTGAATTTTGTTTGCATTTTTAAAAATTGACAACACCCTTTGATAAACCCCCTCCTTCTGTACCCACTGCTCTCAGCTGGCACTGGAGGTGCTGAAATGTCAAAGAGAAGGTTGAAGCTGTCTAAGTGACAGTTTCCTGAGAAAAATTAACCTCCCTTGGTTTCTTCCCCAGCTTTCAACCAACTGAGGCCACCTTTTAAAGAACAACCTGTCTGCACTTGCCACCTGCACATGAGGGTGGTGACTACCAGCAGCTCGCGTTACTGGCCGGGGCAGCAGGACCCGGGGCCTGGGGCCTGATGGCTCTGCGGGCCCAGGGATCGTTGACCTAGTTAAGGTTGAATTTAAATGTCAGGGAATGTGACAGCTAGGAGGGAGAAGACGAATTCTCTGGAGAAGATCTGGAATTTTACTGAAGGGGAAACTGAGGCCTGGCCATAGAGCTAGTGGATTGTGTGTGGGAGAGTGGGGGTGGGTTCAGGGGAAACAAAGTGGCTGCTCATTCCCGCCAACCCTCCTTTTGGCCACTAGACGTACCCGCCTCCCCGCCTCCCCGCCTCCCCAGCTCGGGTTTCTTTGTTGGGGACAGAGAAGGCAGGGGGCAGTGAAAAGGAGGCTGAGGGCCACGGTGGGCAAACTAGTCTTCCAAAGGGCAGCAAGCACTGAAGGGGGGGACGGGGCAGGACCCACCATGACGGCTGGCATAAATATGTGGTTTCTCTGCCTTCCCTTTTCTTTTAACTTTTTGGGACTTAACATGCAGAGGTTCTGGTTAATTATGCTCCTCGGTTCATGGTACATTATCATCTGTGTCCCTCTCAACGGCCCTCTGTTTATTTATTGCCTTTATCTCCAAATCCCATTCATTTCCCCTCATAGGCAACCATTGCAATGTGTTTAGTGTGTATCTTTTTATTTGTATGTGTTCTAGCAAAAAGGTTTTACTGTGTGGTAGGTATAGGAACAGGGATGGATGGGTGGATGGGGAGGTAGAATAACATATTAAATTTATGTGAATATGTAAATATATATCAGTTTTTATTTTGAAACAATTATGGACACGAGAAGTTGTTTTAAAAATGGTAAGAGAGGCACATGAAAAGATGCTCAGTATCATTCCTCTCGAAAGGAATGCAAATCAAAATCACAATGAGATACAACTTTGTACCCACTAGAATGGCTATTATTGAAAACAAACCAACCAACAAACACAGGAAGTAACAAGTGTTGGTAAGGATGTGGAGAAACTGGAGCCCTCCTGCATTGTGGTGGGGACAACATGGTGCAGCTGGGAAGCTTCGGTGGTTCCCAGGAAGGTACACAGAATTTCCACATTTTACTCTGAAATTTACTATCATTCCTCCCATTGGAAGGACATTCAAGTTCCATCCAATTCACTGTCACCAAAAATAAGATTAGGTACGCACCTCTGGGCCTGCCTCACGGTGGTGGTGGTGGGTAAGCCCTTGTCTAAAATATAGTCCTAGAAGCCCAATTGCTGGGCCATTTTTTAATTTGGCCAAGTCCTGCCAGGCTGCTCACCAGAATTTCCACGTCCTCACGTGCCAGCCAGCACTGGGCATGACCACCTTTTTTAACCACCTTTAACTTTTTAAAAAGTGTTGTGGTTTGCATTTCCGTGATTGCGCGTGGTTTTGATCATATCTTCATAAGCTTATTAGCTTTCAGAAGTTCTTCCTCTGTGTACTGGGTTGAATTGTGATCCACCCCTGCCCCCCTCAAAAGATGTTGAAGTCTTAACCCCACTTACCTCAGAATGTGATCTTACAGTGGACAGATTCTTATGGATTCAATTAAGTAAAAATGAGGTCATTGGAGTGAACTCTAATATGACTGATATGCTTATGAAATGAGGGAATTTGCACACAGAAACAGACATGCTCACAGTAACGGGGTAGAGGGAGAAAGGCATATGGAGATTGGAGCGATGCTACCACAAGCCAAGGAATGTTGGGGCTGCCCAAAACTGGAAGAGGTCAGAAAGGACCCTTCTGCTACTGGTGTCAGAGAGACCACGGCCCAGTTGACATCTTGATTTCAGACTTCTGGCTTCCTGAACTACGAGACAATATATTTCTGCTGTTCTATGCCACCAGTGTAGGGTATCTTGTTATAGCAGCCCTAGGAAATGAACATGCTCTGTGAATGGCCTATTTTGGGGGAAGAGTCAGGGGGAGCTCCTGCTTTCTGCTATGAATGTGAAGAAGTTTGTTGTCTGCTCCAGAATCACCTACATTTTTGGCATCTCCCTCTCTCCAACACTCCTACCTGCCTCCCTGGGGATTCCCTGAGAGCAGAATTTCAAGTAGAACGGAAGAAAACTCTAGGCAGCTAGAGGCAAGAGGGAAACAGGGAACAGGTATTTTTAGGTGGAGGAGGCTTTGTGCGGCCCCCAAACGGAAGTGGGAAGGCAGAGAAGAGCATCAGCCTAAAGATGCCGAGAATTCTCTGGCGAAGACCAGTGAGTCTCAGCTAGGTCCCCAGGCCATTTTCGGATGAGGTTTACAGGTGACTCAGGCCACCGAAGGCCCACCCTCAAGGAGGCTGGCAGTTTGCCTCCTTCCCATGCACGTAGGGTCTAGGGGTGCTGGGAACCAGTGAAGACTCATGCCACAGGTTATGTTAGGTCTTCTCAAAAACTGTCCCCTCGTTGGGTGTCTCTGAGCCCTTCAGAACATCCACGGAGGAAGGCCATGAAATGTGGAAACGGTCTTTGCTTTAACAAGGCATTTTGTTGCCAGAGCTGGATGGCCTTGAGAAGAAAGGCCAGGCTGGCTGGCGGAGGGCAGCTTCTGCACGTGTGGGCAGGGCCAGGGCTGATCTGAAGGCAATCGAGACCTAGATGACTCAAGAAAAACTTCTACTACTCCATGAATCACCTAAAGAATTCAGAAAGGGGGCCTGGTCCAAAAAGAGAAAACCTTTGCCCCAAATGACCTTTCTGCATGGCAAGACAAACATCTCCTTGCAGACATGTGCCACACAATGACTGTCTCGGTCAACGATGGAAAACTCCCATTGTCATGATGGTCCCAGAAGATTATAATGAAGCTGAATTCTCTCTAAGGAATGGAAAGGTCTATGGTTCAGGAGGACTTTTTTTTCTCTGATGGGAGTAGTACCTGTGGGGCTTGGTAATTGATTCCCTCTCACTCCCAGCACCTCAATGTTGACTACACAGGTTGCATCTCAATTGGTCAGCCACTGACCTGTTTCTGCACCAGGGAGCCTGTTTACCCGGCACTATGTAGTCAGAGGGTACTGCAGCCCTCCCAGATCTGGCTCGATGGTCTTCAAGTCATCGCTGTAAATTCTTTGTGAAGGACCTAAGGCCCTGTACAAGAACTGGGGTCCACGGCAGCTACCGTAACCAGTATGAAGTGCCACTGACACTTTCGTAAAAGTTTTCTGTGGCAGTATGGAGCCAGCCACACATTAGTAAACTGAACTCCTTTAAGTAAATCTCCAAATTGGATTTTCAAGCATGGGCTCTCAGGAATGCCTCTATGAGTAGGCTGCCCCTTCAGGTGTGTGTCTGACACCCAAAGACTTGTCTTACCCTTCAGCCTAGTGTCACTTTCCTAAGATCAAGGTCAAGGTCTTACTCAATGCCATCATTCTAAGCCTTGTGTATATTAACTCTTTTCATCTCCGCAATGGCCCTGTGAGGTGCATGAAGTAGGAGCTTTATTTTATACTCGCTGAAGTGTCTGTGTGGTTAAATAATTTGTCCAAGATCAGTCAGCTAGTAAATTTGGAAACTTTAAACAGCATTTTTCAAATTTTAATATGCATTCAAATCATCTGGGCATCTTTTTAAGATGTGAGCCTCAGATTCTGCATTTCTAATGAGTCCCCAGGGACTATCAATGCTGCTGGTCCCAAAGGCCACACTTTGAGTAGCGAGACTCTAGAACCCGTTCCACTTCAGTGATACTTTCGGAACCAAGCTGCAATATTCGGTGTGTGTTTGCTCTCTATTAAAAAGATAAAATTGGAGGATGCTATCTGGATGCTGTCCCGCTCTACAGTTTAATAACTACTGTAAAATTCTAGTAAAAAAAAAAAAGTTACCACCATATTCCTGGGCCACACTCAATGCCCAGGTCCCAAGTCATACGCATCCAGGAAATTCTTACTAGGGCTACAAGAGTTAAGAAGACAAGCTGCGTCACCACGGAGATTACAGTCTCCTGGGGGATAAAGAGCATTGCCCCAAAGTCTCATACACTCTACACAGGGAAAGAACAGGGCAGGCAATGGAGAAAACTTCCCACAGAATATTCCACACCAAAATTGTCTCCTTGGCACATGGTTATTTTGAGCTAAAGGAAACTGAGAATCGCAGATGCAGGAAAAGCTCTTTAACTCCCCCTAACTGCCTAAAAATAAAGTACGAAAAAGTTCCCCTTTTGTAAAGGAAATTTACATATATAAAGAAAATTTCCATTTGTAAAGATATCTCTGTACCAGGAGGGAGCTATCCTGGACACAATAGGCATCTGAGAGTCTCTTCTGTGCATAACAAGACAATTTGCATTTGCCATACATTTCCTTCCAACCTCTCCCCCTAACCGGCCTCCTCAGTCCAGAAGCTCAGACCCCTTTTCCTTTGTTTAACCTGTGATATTTCAGCCTCCTCCTTGAACTCCATTTTCTTCGAAAACCTCCTATGCAAAGTATATAATTAAATTTGTTTTTCCCTTGTTACTCGTTCTTTTTGTTTGTTTGTTTGTTTGTTTGTTTGTTTGTTTGTTTGATTTGCAGGCCCTATACATTGAACCTGGGAGGGTAAAAGGAAAAACATTGTCCACCCCTACATACCTGAGCTGAGACGCCGGGGGTGCCAGGAGCTAGCCCAGCAAAGGCAGGTGAGGGAAAGAGCATGAGCGAAGGCCCAGGAACGGGCAAGGCACTGAAAGGCATTAAAAAAAATCATGGTCAGCCTTCCGACTGAAGAAGAAAAACGATTCAGGTATAAGAAAGCCTAGCTCATGCTGTATCTTAACGGCCTGACTTCTTAACCTGGCCAATGGTCTAGAGCGGTGCAAAGCCATCGAGGGGTTCTAGCAGGAAACGGAGAGCGTGGCTTTGCCGTTTAAGGAGCTGGGGTGTGCAGGACAGAATGTGGGCAAGGGCAGCGCCGCCAGGTGGGAGACAGGGTATCCATTAGGAGGCTGTCGCAGGTATCTGAGCGAAAAATGACAGTGGCCTGAACTGGGAGAGCAGCAAGTGGGGCTACGGGGAAAGAGACAAATTAGAGACATTTAAAGAGAGAACCGATGAGCAAAATGAAGGACGAGAAACTATGAAGGAAGAAAGGGCAATGTTCAAAGATAATTTTTGAAAGAAAAAAAAAAGATAAAATCATGACTCAGAGGGATATAAAATGAACACATGTTAAAGATTTTATTTTACTCATAAAGAAGGAACCAGGCAGATGTTATAACTGCTTCAGGGGAGAAATCGGAAAAAAGACACATTTATAGATGAGGCATATTGAAATGAATGTGCAAACGGAGGCACAACTAGCTTCTTCCGCAGTGGGGGAGAGAATTCAGCAGAGCCTCTAAAAGACAGACTAGAATTTGTACATCTATAGCTAAGAATCGTTTTGCATTCTGTCAGTTACTACGATTTACGGAGTTGTACAACAGCCCCCATGGAATCAGAATCCTGTCGGCGGTGCACAGCGTTCCACGGAGCACACACTTTTCCTTGCAGCGGGATGGCTGCATGATATCTCACTTGGACACCAGGGGGATGGCTGGGGCCTTCACTCTGCAGGGGATATGGGAAGAGAGGAGGCTCTGGGAGACTGAGAAGGACGAGAGCGTGATGAATCGACTTGTTCACATTTCAGTGGCTGACACTTCCACCTGATGGAGGTGTGCGCGGGCAGGTATTTGAAGATATTAAGGGGAACCTTCCCTCTCAAAGGCGCGCTGTTCAAAGGAAGGGAGAGACAACACTGCATAGGCATGAGAAGCCCAATGACTAAGGCTGGTTGCCCCACCTCGGGCAGGGCGGGTCCTGTTTAAATTTGGAGGATAAAGCACCGTGGATTCTGTGGCTTCAGAGTTTGGGGAGGGATTGCTTCCAAAGTGTTCCGCGTTCTCAGCCGCATCTGACATCTGTCGAGCAGCATTTCACAGAAGGTTCTGTGTCCAGCACTATGGACACTGAGCCTTCTGTAAAATGTATGTTCCAAACAGACCTTGCCTGGAAGGAACGTTTGTGTGGCTGTTTCAAAACTGGGATGCATTTTTCATTAGAAAAACAATGTCCCCCGAGTGGCCACTTTCCCAAACCAATAACAATGCACTTTTTTAAGACTCTGCAATACAGGGGCTGCTCTCCAAAACCAAAAAGTGGAAAATGGGAAGTACAAATGATTGTCTTTAACTCGTCCCTTTGTAGGGAAGAACATATAAAAATGTTTTCCAACATTAAGTTGGTTTGAGGATCTCCATGTATTGAAAACAATAAAGTCAATTGCAGCTTGCAGCCGCCCTGGGCATTTCGGAGTATATGGTTAGTAGAGGCAGGATGCAGTTTTAATGGCACATATTGGATTTTTAATATTTTACTAAGTAAAGCAATACGGTGTCCTCACAGTAGTTAAATGTAACTAGAACACGGGACGATAAGAAAAGAATAACAATTGCTTGTGCGGATTCTGGAAGGCATTCAGGGTGTCTCAGCCGCTGCTCCTTTCCATTCCTCAGAGCGAGAGACATCTGACTCTTATCAAGGGCCTCATCCCAACTCTAACATAGGAAGCTGTTAAATAAAGGTGCTGGGGTGCTGCTAGGTCCCTGATAGGCTCTGGGCCCTGAAGCCTGCGACACAGCCCCGAATTTCAGAGGAAGTGGGGTTCAAGGTCTGACAACAAGACCTGCCTTGCTCCAGCCAGTCCCCTCCTCTGGGCCCCAGTGCAGAGATCAGAACGCTGCTCCCTGCTGGCGCCAACCTTGCTGGACTTTGAGTGTCGCCTCCTCCGCAGTCTCTGCCGTCATGCCCGGCCTGGCTGCTGGAACACCTTGGTCTGGGGGTGGGGTGGCAGGCCCACCCACCTGCCCCACGCCGAGTGCCGCCAGGACTCCGGCCCATGTTCACGGTATCCTCCAGACCTCAGCTGAACACCTGCTGCCGGGCCACCACCATGCAGAATCGCTGCCATAGCTGCAGGTCCCATGCCTGTCCCTGTCTAGGCAGCGTCTGCCCACACGTCACTGGGCCATGTCTGCCTTCACTCTGAAAATCCAGCTAACGGTCCAGTTACCGCACTGCCTAAATTTACATCAAAACTGGGTCTGCCTTTCCTCATAGATTCATAAACTACAGAAATTTCAAGGGTCACTGAGAGCTTATGGTTCAAGTTCACTTATTCGTTACCCAGATATCCCTTCTGACAAACGACAATTTTAGTCTCCAGAAATTCTGATACTGCCCACTCCCCTCTCCCACTGCCACCCTGAAGACCCCTACTCTCTTCTGCATACGCCCAATGTCAAAAATCTTGCTAAGTTTTACTTCCCCATTTTGTGTTATATAGATGTATCATTTAGCTTTATGAAGATAATTTTAGACCAAATATTCACCCTTCTTCTCCCCAATATTAAAAATCACTATCGCCCGTGTACAGATCTATGTGCACAGTGTGGTTGTTGAAATAAATTGCATTGGGCATGTAAGTCACCTCTCCATGGGCTTCCTTTCCTGAACACTAATGGTCTGCCAGCCGCTGTGCTAAGGGCCTCATATAGGCTCTCACTCAATCCTCCTAACGGTCTTATGAAACAGGCCCTGTGATTGGCCTGCACTGTTGGATGAGAAAATCCCCGAGTGCTTCACAATTAATGTGGTGCAGAGGCAGATCTGAACCCAAGCCAGCTGACCCGGGATGTTGTGATCTCAGCCCGCTCTTGGCATGCCAGTCCATGGCACAGTGCCAGGCATGTAGAGGGCCCCCAATCCATGTTTGGTGGGTGAATGAATGCTTAATCTGTCTCTTATTAGGGCTCAACACCAACTAACAGATTACATATCTACTTTTTCATTGACATGAAAGAGCAGTTAACGGTTCACCTAAGATAATATTCATAATTACAAATTAAAAAACAATTATCATGTGACAGAACCAAGTCTAGAACTGACTCCTTTTTAAAAAACATAAAACTGTATCACTGACTCATACTTTTATCAGCCACGAGGACTCAATTTTCCTTGGAGAACGAGCTTCCCTTTTTCATGAAACTGAGGAAAACTGGAAAGAAAAGGAAAATCAAGGGGCATGTAACCCACAGGATGTCAGACCTAGAAGTGACTGAATTAATTTGGGATACCCAGGAAGAAGTTGCCTTTTCCTTCTCAGGTGGTTTAAAATGTCCCTCCCCTTGGCAAAGCCCACGATGATCACATATCACACCAGGCAGGGGCCACCACAGAGAAGCTCAGCCCAGAGGACCCAGGTGGCCGGAGCCTCCGCCAACCACCCAAGGCAACAGCCAACAGCTCTGGCTTTGAAACCAGCGCCCACGGCTTCAGGCTCTACCTCCACTGCCCGCCAACCACACTCCTGGATGAGGACAACGGCGTCCACCGTATGAGATCGTTTCTAAAATGCAGTGAGCATAGTTTCTTGGCATTCAATATGTAGCAGCTATTATATTTGTTATTAATTATGATTGTCTACTAGTAAAACACGCAATGAAATTTTAAGAGAGTTTTGAAGAGAAACAATGCCTCCTGTGGAAGTCAATTGGCAAAGACCCATGATTCAAAGTGCACTTAACATATCGGCAGAAGCAAAGAGAAAGGAGTCATTTCTACAAAGGCTAAAACCAAAAAATAAACATCCCTACCCAGCTATCCTGTGGCAAGCCAATATGGTGCAACCAACCAAACAGACAAAAATATCCCTGGACCTGGAGGGGACTCTGATTCCTGGCCGGAACCAACCCTAATTAAGAGTTTAAGCCAATTCCTTAGTGAAAAAGAACTGACATTTATAACAGAACTTGGTTTATATTTCTAATTGTTTATCATATATAATATAAAAAACCTGTAAGTAATCACTGTGGCTTTATTCACTTACAAATTATTGCGTTGTCTGTATAAGATGGGGAGTTAAAAACGCCCTCAGAGTACTTGTTCTGCCAGAGAACCCACCTCTCCCAGTCAGGGTCCTAGAACGGAATGGAAAAACTAGCTGGGCTGAGGAAGGTCACCTGACATGAAATTCACTAAGCTGTCAGGGCATAAATCAGAGGGAAAGGGGGCATTTTCTATACCTCGCTCTCGGTGGTTTCCATTTCCAGTGTATTAGCAGGTCCTGCCGATTCTCCCATCAACATAGAAAAGTGCTTCACCCTCTTCCCTTCTTGCTCCATTTCGATGGCAAACACCTCTCCTCCCTTGGTTCCCTCAGATCAATTCCTCATTCAGCAGCTAGAATGATAATTTTAAACCTCAGCCCATGTCCCAGCACCACATGGCTCTAGCCTTTGATTGGCAGAGCTCCCGCGTCTGTGCACAACCACGGGCCCCTGCTCACTCCCATCAGCCATGCTGGACTTCTTTCAGCTTCTCAGACTGGTCATGCCCTCTAAGAACCTTCTGACAGCCCATCCCCTCTCCCTGGAATTCCTTTTTCCTGCTTTCTAGGTATTACCTATTCTCAGGTCTTAGCCCCCAAATAATTTCTTTAGGAAGGCCATTGCCAGCCACCCTCGTTCCAATGAAGTCTCTCAGTTCTTTTCCTTTAGATCATTTATTGCAGTTCGTAGTTTGTATGTATGTGTATCTATACAACATGTCCACATAAACAGTCTTAAAGTACCTGTCTCTTCTTCAAGGCTGTAAACTCTATGGAGATAGGAACTATGACCTGTGGTTACTACCCTGTGCCCCACACCTGGCAGAGCATATATGACATGAAGGGAGTCAATAAGTATGTTTTGAACATTTGAATAAATGAATGTGCATGGTTGACTTGAAAATTAAAAGAAAGAAGCAGGGGTGAAAAGTTCCTAGCGTCCTCCACCAAGATAATGCTTTTCCCAGGAGAGAAGTACTAACCTGTTGTCAGCCCATGCAGAAAAATTGAAAACCAAGTATTTTTTGTTTAAAACATAAATTCTACAGGCTTTCGTTAGATGCTGAGTAGACTACTCACAACAGAGAGTTCAAGAGAACACTTAACTGAGGGAACGCCATCACAATCCAGAGGTGGAAATCCCTTTGTGCACACGTCTTGTGCTGAAACTCAAAAGAGGTGATTATTTAATGTACAGAACAGAGCAGTTGCCACTGAGAACCAGACACATGCCGCTAATTTGTGTGTTTTCTGAGCTTGCTCAGCAGCGATGGGCCATCTGGGCTGAACTGGGGAGCACTGACACCCCTTCCTAAGCCCCCCTTCCCTCGGTGGTCAGTGAGCTCGGTGGTTTGCTTTGCAGGCAGACTTGGAAGTCAGCGCAGGTACATCAAGCGATGGTCAGGTCCACTCAGGTGATCAAGATTCCCTTCCAAGAAGAACCTTAGAAAAGGGAGACTTTCTTGCAAAATCCCTGCCCCGTTGTTCCATATTCCAGAAGCTATTAATTTTCTCTGCTTCCACCACAGGAAAATGTTCAGTCTCAAGGGAAACAAGCCAATTAAGCAGTTGCTTAAGGGGGAAACCAAAATAAGTTAGGAAATTTTAACAGAGCAACTGGCTGTTCCTCCTGAACTCTAATGAGGACGACACTTGCATGGAAATTTGGTAGATAGATTCCATCAGCGTCAGCCACGGAATGCGGTGACGAACAGCCTCGTGCGATGCAGCAGTCTGAGGCCAGGGGAGGACGCTGCTCTTCGATCATAGTTTGAGGGACAGAAACTAGAAAATGCCTTAAGCTGCAGAGGGCATGTAAGGTCTACCGTGAGCACTTGGGCTGTTGGAACCCCAGTAACTCAAATCCACTGCCCGCTGTCTCCGTCACATAACGGGGTCTCACAAGGTGAGGGCTTTGGCCCACTTCTGCTTAATGGAACATTCTCTACTCGCTGGACCTCTCTCATTACCTTTACCGCGTCCCCGAAAGTCCAGGCCTGCCCAGGCCCCGCAGGGGTTAGGGTCCAAGGGGTAGGCTATGTGCAGAATGTGCTGTAACAAAAGCAGTGCAACTTCCTAAAATGTTCCAAGGAGATGGAAAAGAAAATTAAAAATTTAAGCCTCTTAAAATGTAAATGGTGCCAGCGTGCCTTGCAATTTAAAGACTCTTGCCCATTTAAAAAACAGAAAGAAAGAAAAAAGAGAAAGAAACCCAGAAAGCTGAGGCGAAATACCAAGAGTACTAAGAGAGAAATTAGGAAGATCACAATTTGAACTAATCAGCTCACATCATGATCCTGGGCCCCACTGTCCTCACTGGGTTTAATGTCACCCTCCCTACCTCTCCCATAGTGTTGCTCTGAGTACGAATCATGCCGATGACTGTAAAACTCTGGAAAGTTCAAGAAGTACTCCTGTAAATGCCAGATGTTACTCGTTTACTCAGTTAGCTCTCTACAGAAAGTGCAGGGAGAGGAAGTTGTCATTTCTGCCAGAGTACAGTGCTTCGGGACACTTCCGCCTGCCCCCTTGCCACCTCCATAGACATGCACTCATCTCTCTCACTTGAGTGAGAAGGAAACTCCTATGACTGGGTCACTTTCCATGGTTGGTGGCCCTATGTCTTGCCAGCCTTGACTCAGTGACTCTTTCTTGCTAGAACCAATCTTTGATACCCAGGTGGTGCCATGCTTTCATCGTACATGGAGTAGGTGCCCACCCCCCATCAGCGAGCCCCCAGATTAAATACAGAGCTTGTGTCCCCACTTTCATGCCGCCCCATCATACTAAATGCTACTTCTGGTGCAACTCCACACCCCGAGGCTGAACGCCTGTTTAGCGTGTCATTTGTTATGCCCTGAGCATTTGAGGGTCTTGCTGGGACCCAAGGGACCCAAGATGATGTCTTCCTGACCTTGTTTCCCTCTGATTGACTAGCCTTGTGCCTGGCATATAGTAGGAACTTGATCGAATTTTTCCTTCATTGAACATCATTGTCTTCCTTTTTTTAAAACACAAATTCTTCAGTTCTAGGCATAACAGCTCCAAACAATGTTCTGCTGCTTCACAACCGGAAAACTGGAAATTTGCCACTGAGGTGCGCCGAAATTTCCACAGCGTTGCTCTGCTTCCTTGGCATTAGGAAAGCAGTGTTTCCTGACAAAATACTATTTCTCTAGGTGTTGAAAGAACCGGAGAGCTGGAGCAGGACTGTGTGGGGGACAAGCATTTGCTATTGTGGCTTTACGCAAATCGAAAGGGCTTTTCCAGCCTCTCGAACCCAGGTGGCTTTCGGCTGCTCGCATAACTCAGGTTTGTGCAACCCCAAAATGTAGTCATTTCGTTGCTTAGCTTTTTCACATTCATCCAATAGTTACATGATTTCAAAAGTTCTTATTCATTTAAAAATAATAAACTGTTGTTGAAAATCTTAGGTAAAAATGAAAGTGTAGGGTG
Source organism: Mormoops blainvillei (assembly GCA_004026545.1). NCBI lineage: Eukaryota > Metazoa > Chordata > Mammalia > Chiroptera > Mormoopidae > Mormoops > Mormoops blainvillei. The sequence continues at coordinate 223,574 of PVJD01000712.1, forward strand.
TATGTGATATCCTTTGCTTGTCGTTTATGAATAGAAAAGGTTTGGAAACACCAGCTATCACTTAGGTGGGAAGGGAAAAGAGAGGATCGTGGGTAAATTTTGCATTCTGATGCATTTATTATAAATAAATTTTGCTTAATGATATTAAAAACAAGATTACTGAGGACATAACATGTGCCAGATACTGTTTTAAGTGTTTTATAAATATTGGCATTATGAGTTAGGTTATTTCCGCTGTCCCCATTCTAGAAATGAGGAAGCTGAGGCACAAAGAGGGTGGGAACTCGCCCAAGGTCACTCAGCAGTACATGAACGAGTTGCAGCCTGACTCTGTGGTCTGATTCCAGAATCCAGCCTCTTAACCATTGTGCTGTGTTGCTTTATATTCTGTACTGATCACTAAAGACTATGAAGAGTTACTGAGTTTTAATAATTGAAACACTTTGGCTAAGCCATGTGACCTTGGTTGAGTCATTCAGCTCCTCAGGACAATGTAGTAAGGAATTGAACCCTATCCAAAAAGAGGTTGGGGCTTTGCCCTTGACTTCTAGGAGGTAGTCCCTAGAGGGGTGATTGTGTTTAGAGTGGGGGCTGGCCATGCCAGGAAGACCAATGATGTGATTTAGGCTTGGGGCTTTAGGGCACACCCAGAAGGTCTTGAGAATGGAGACGAGGACCCACCACATGGGCTATCAATCAATCATGCCTCTGTAATGGAGCCCCAACAAAAACTCTGAACCCCAAGGTTTGAGTGAGCATTCCTGGCTGGCAAAATTTCATGTGTGTCGTCACCCATCCATGCCAAGACATTGACGTGTCCTGACTCCGTGGGAAGAGAAAACAGAAGCCTTGCCTTTGGAAACCTCCCGGGTTCTGTCCTGTTTCTCTTCCTCCAGCCATTGTACCTGACCTGTATCCTTCCTCTGTAATAAACCACAGGCATGAGCATAAAAGCTTTCGGCGAGTTCTGTGAGATTTTCTAGTAAATTATTAAATCTGAGGGCAGTTTGGGAGCCCCCTAAACTTGCAATTGATAGAAGAAGTGCAGGGTGGTCCTCTAACCTTGTACTTGGCCCCAGCTCCTCACAGTTCCTCAGTTTCCTCATCTGTAAAACAATGATATTAAAAGAAATGACCTCCACACCTCCCCATGGAGCCCAATGGAGCTACTCTCCCAAGGGTGCTTGCATCATAGCCAGGCCCTCCCTGAGAATGGAAGCCTTAACCCAAAGGAGCCCATGCTGGGTGGATGAAGACACAGGTGAGAATTTGGGACCGAAGTCTCTTCTGTATAAATCACACGACCCACCCAGGGACAATGACAATGGTGGAAGGGGACTAGAGGGTGGGTATATCCTCTCAGTTCTGAGTCTATGAGTATTTCTGTATCTAAATAAATTAACCAATGTGTTCTGTTCTGCTTCAGGTCATTTGGTTCATGGGGTCCAAGTGTCCAGAGGCTATTTCTGCCTCAGCTACAGCAGTCAGAGGCTTCTGAGAAAAGTCAGACTCGGGGCTACCGGGGTTTTAATGGCCTTGAAGGTGAAACAACAACCTGGGGCAGCGCTGGGAGGTCGACGGACCTCACAGTGTCCTTTTGGTCTGCATTTTTAATATTCCCAACCTTTGGAGGAACTCCACAAAGGAGCCTCTCAGCTTGGATGTTTAACTCAAATTTTCATAAAAACTTCAGAAAGTTTTTAGGCACAAGAGAAAATGGCCTCAGTGGAGTTCTAAGGCCCAGTGTGCTCCCAAGTGAACACAGGTCCAGGTGATTGAACCCTATCGACACTGCTTTGCCACCTTGCAAAATGGGGGCACCTGTCCTGGACTTCAGACCTGGGTGGAGACCACTGACCCCACACTCCTCCCCTACAGACTCCAAGGAAACTCTGTCACCTTGGTCTATGACAATAGCTTTTGGTTCCTGGTTTAACTGTTAGTGATAGGAAGAGCAGCTGCCTTTAATTTTCCAACGACGTGTCCATCATAATCTCACGTGACCTTCACAATGGCTCACTATATTTGATATTATCATTTACCCCTTTTTTTTAGAGAAGGGAAGTGAGCTTAAGGAGGTTAAGTTATTTACCCCTCCTAACGCTGTGGTGGACAGAATAATGGTCCCCTAAAGATGTTCACGCACCCCAGAACCTGTGAATGTATCCCCTTCATGGTAAAGAGACTATGATTAAGCTAAGGATCTTGAGATGGGGAGATAAGCCTGGATTAGTCATGTGGGTCTGATGTAATGGGAAGGGTTCTTGTATGACGGAGGCAGGAGGATCAGTGTGTCAATGGAGGCAGAGATTGGAGTGATGAGAGGAAGGGGCCACAAGCCAGGGAACGCAGGCGGACTCCAGAGGTGGGCAAAGGCAACGAGCAGTTCCCTTTTAGAGCCCCCAGAAGAAATGCAGCCCTGCTGACCCCTCAGTTTTAGAACCCTGGAACTGTAAGATAATAAATTTGTATTGTTTTAAGCCACTAAGTCTTTGGTAATGTGCAACAGTAGTAAGAAGAAACTAATACATGCAGATACTGAGTAACGGTTGAAAGGGGGTTTTGAAATCAAGAAGTCTGCCTCTAAAGGCCAGCTCTTACCTCAGTATCTCTCTTTTTATTTTTAAAATTTTATTTATTTATTTATTTATTTTTAGACAGAAGGGAAGGCAGGGAGGAAGTGAGGAAGGGAAACACCAATGTGTGGTTGCCTTTTGTGTGCCCCCAACTGGGGACTGGGCCAGCAACCCAGGCATGTGCCCTGACTGGGAACTGAACTGGTGACCCTTTGGTTCACAGGCTGGCGCTCAATCCATTACCTCAGCACCTTCAATCAAGTCACCAGTCCCATCAGATATGGAATCCCCACTATTGATGTTTTCAGTAACCAGTAGTCATAGCCCCTCTTCATTACAGGTTACAGGGAGATGCACAGAGGGGTGGCACCCTGCAGGCAATAGAGAGACTACGTGTCTGGTACTGTAAGGTTGACCAGCAGGCTCTGTCCTCCTGAACCTCAGTTTCCTCTGCTGTCAAGTGGGGACCATGATGGTAGAGACCACATGGGGATTTTGGAAGGATTTAATGAAATAGTTCAGGTAAATAACTGAATGTAATGCCTGGCACAGGAAAACACACTAAAAATATATTATTCTCCTAAAACCTTATTGAGTGCTTAATATTACCTTCTAGCTTTTTGCTGGGGAGTTTTAACTTCAGAATTTCAGGTTTGCAATAGACCATCCCAAGATTTCATAAACAGAAAAACCTTCTTTCCTCATTTTTATTTATTAATGCTTTAGATTTAGTGTTTAGTTATTATCTGTCCTTTCTGAATAAACAATGTGGTGGGTTGAATAATGTCCCTCCAAAATTCATGTCCGCCCAAAACCTCAGAATGTGACCTCTTTTAGAAATAGGATCTTTGCAGATGCAAGCAAGGTAAGGATTGAAATGATACCATCCAAGCTTCGGGTGGGCTCTAAATCTAATGAGAGTATCTTTCTAAGGGACAGAAAAGTACACACTGAGACACACAGGGGGACGGCCATGTGACGGGGGGGCAGAGACAGTGGCAACACAGCTACAAGCCAAGGAATGCCAAGGACTACAGCAACCACCAGAAGCCGGAAGAGGCCAGAAGAATTCCTCCCCAGTGCCTTCTAGACGTTTCGATCTCAGGCTTCCAGCTTCCTGAGCTGTGAGAGAGTAAATCTCTGTTGTCTTAAGCCACCCAATTTGCCGTAACTTGTGACGGCAGCTCCAGAAAACAAACGTGAATGCTGATTTTTGGTGCCCCCCGAATCACCACACTGGCGGGAGGGCCTGTTTCACCTACTCCCGCGGGCCCCTGCATGGGGAAGGAATATGTAATGTTAGAGATCCGTTGTTCCTCGCCTCCGCTTTGCAGCATACGGACCGCAGCATGAATACAAGGAAAGCAACAGAAAGTCGGTAGGATTACTCATCCGGGGTACAGAGCGCCCCACTTGGCAGAAACACAGCAGACATGTTTCTCTGCCACCAGTTCGCTGTGTGGCCTTCCGGGGCGATTTAACGCTTTGAGGCTTCCTCTTCCTCAAAGTGAAGTAGTTAAACAAAACCTCAGAGAATAAGTTGTCAAAGAGTGGCCTTGAGATCATTGGGAAGACAAAGAGCAGAATGCTTGGGACCCTGCATGCATCTTCCCCAAGATAAATAAGCTCATGTAAACGCTTAGAAGCCCCGTGTTACCCAGGGCCGTAGTCGTCGTACGATGCTGAGCCTGCAACTGTCTACTCTGCATCACTGCTGCGGTGGGTGCACGGGTTCTGACAACAGGCTGCCCGTTTCAGCACAGACGCCCCTGCTAACTCGGGAGATTGCAGTGTGCTTTGGGGCGTGCACTTTGACATCGGCATCTCAGGAAAAACGCACGTGCTGGGTGTCACTCCCTGCCTCTCGGCTTACTGTGTAAACACATAGACCTTGTTTCTGAAACTCCTGCTGCAAGTCACGATGACACAGGCCTCTCAAAGCCTTCCTGGGAATCTATGCCGCACAGCAGGTTGAATCTTGCCCGTTCACCTTGCAGGCACAACATCATACAAGGTTAGAGGAAATTTAATTAGAAAAGGTAATCTTTCAATCTTTAGACTGCATATCGAGGATCAAAGGCTCCAAAAACTCTCCATGGCTATTTGCAATTTTGCATAAACTCACTGGCAGTAGGGAAGATGCCAAGGTTAGAAAGAGTGACTTTAGGCTCTAGGCCACATGAATGTTTCTCCCCTGCTCAGTCCGAGGCCTTCGGCCTCTTTGACTTCTTGTGTTATCACAACATGACTCCCTTCCCCCAAAGTGCTCCGTCCACAGTAGCTGGTGAGTGGTGAATTCTGTTTTGTTTATATTCTTTCACAGTTCATGGACATGCTCTTCCCCAAAGGATCAGTTGAAATTACCAGCATATTTATGCCTTGTATATCTTTTAAAATTTTTCTACCATATTTTTCTATTTAAAGAAAATAACTGACAATGTGCCTACTCACTTGGAAGGACAGGAAGTGGGAGCACCGACGTGTATAAATGGCTCCCGGTGGACCACGTGGAAGCCTGGGGACTCTGGGTAAACCACTCCAAGGGAGGCTTAGAACAGGGATGCAGCTGTTATTACTAATTCCTTGAGGGTTTTAACCAACAGATTAAAACTGAGAACAGGCCGAAGGAAAAGAAAAATGTAAAAATAAATTACCCAACAAAACCACTTCAGAAAAAAAATATATCTATATAGTGAGTAGAAAAGTGACGACTACTTCCAAGTGAGGATGGGGATGGGGGAAGTTCGGGGACGGAAAGTGCCAATGATAGAGAGGGGAGGGGTGACAGCTACAGAAGTCATCATCATCAAGTGAAATGAACTAGACAGGAATGACAGTAACATATCCTCCCTCGGAGAAGCAAGAGCCCCACAGACAGGCAGGGGCCCCAAACAGCTCTCTCCAGCCTCTGGAGACATCCCTCTCAGGTAGAATTCAGAGCCAGCACACCCGTGTAGCCCAGGCCTACGGAAGCTCAGAAGGAAGCCAAGGTTTCCTGCCGCTCTGAAGACAAGATGCCCAAGTAGGCCACTCAGCAGCCAGCGGTGCCTGGTGACTAATTTATCAGTGCTTGGAGGATTATTTTTGAAGGTGTAAATGAATGCTCCTCTTTGAGCCCCAGAACACAGCTCACCAAATATGAATCACTGTGCTAATCCAGCGTAGGACTCAGTAGGGTGTGGGCTGTGCTATTTGTCCTGGGCTCCGGGGAGAAAGCCATGATATATTTAAGGCAGGGTGTTTTCAGAGAGAGCATTAACACTGTGAATTATATGGAGAATGCAAATGAAAGAGCGCTGAAAGTGACCTTGAGATCTGCAGTTCAGACTAGCTCCCTGTTAGCTAATACCCAAGCCGGCTGAGAACACCAGGAGCAGAGGGTACGGATGTTCTGTTTACCAAACAGAAAACATTAACAACTTGGTTGTACATTGAAACACACTAAGATGTGAAAATAAGCACAAGGCTAAGGGGGAAAGTTCAGTGAATTTTCCCGAGCATTTTTTTTAGGCCACCTCTGCCCTGGCATTTTTTTCAAATATGAGTCAAGGAAGACATTCATAGCAGGGTGTTTTTCAGAGCCTTTTTTGGCCCTATGAGGTCGACAACTTTCATGCAATCTGTTCCAGAAACTGCCTGTTGAGATGCGAAGCTATAGGTCATATCTGGGAGTGAGACAGTAGCATATTTCATCCTTCGAGGAACAGCAGAAATGGAGACTATTAGAGTTACCGGGGATCATTCTATTTTCCAGGAAAGAGAACATCAAGAAACCTTGTGTCCTACAGCCATGGGTTGTCATTCATCACCCTTATAAGTCTTGGGGCTGGGTGTAGATAAAATGGAAGGTTGTCATTGCAAAGTTACCTCTGAGTAACTGTAAGCTACACTAATTAAAGCCCAGATTCTGACCAATATGGCTCACAGCCCAAGTCTTTATGCCAATAGGATTAAAGTGTTATCTACACACGTGACTGAAAGCTCCCCACATGTCCTGACATCATCCCTAGCTGATGGTTGAAGCCTGCCCCACCCCAGCCCTTCCCCCAGACCCCTAAATTGGATCTCTCATTATTTTTTCTGCTTTGAGAATGGGTTCGATTAAGTGCCAGCACCGCCTTCAACGTGGCTCCCTGAGTTCTCTGTCTTCTGGGAAGCCCCTCTTCCCCTCTCTCTGATAGGTGAAGCCCACCTGACACACTGCTCAGGCAATGTGGGCAACCTCTAGCCAGGAAGATTCGATGTGGGTTAAAACACGACCCTGGCCCGGTAAGAGTTCACACCCAGCTCCTTCGCCTTTCAGTGAGAGACAGAAACCAAGCTGCCTGGCAGGCCCAGAGGGACAACCTAGTTGATGTTGGCAACAGCTCTTTCTCCCTTGATGGATGGGCATGGCTCTGTTGAAGGGACCAAAGAGATTCAGAAGCAGTGACGACATTTTGTGGAATTCGCCGTTTGACTTAGGTCAGAAGAGAAGTCTAAGTCTGACTGCATGTTCCCATCTATATAAAACCTATTGCTAGAGTTGAGCCAAGAACAAAATTCTAAAGCTGAAAATGAGCCACAATCTTCTCAGAACAGGTGACCTATAGAAATTGATGCCAGGAATAATGGTACCTAGAAAGGGGGTAACCGCCGAGCAATGGGCATTAATGGTTTGGAGAGGGTTTCGGAGGGCTGTATGGCTTCCATAGAAGCCCAGCCTGGACTCTGAGAATCTGAGCATGTCAGACACTTGGTTGCCTTCACACTGCTCCCAGGACAGTGAGGGGACTAGACTCAGAGCAGGACAGGCCCACAAGCTTTGTTCACAATGATCTCAAGCCACTCTGCCTTCCTTCGTGGTGACAGACAAAAGAGATTGTATTCCCCACGCCTCTAGGGAAGGAAATGTTATAGCATCCCATACTGTTGCCAGTCATTAAAAATCCTCCATGAAGGGCGAGGGAAAACTTAGGACAGCATCCACCAACAGGCCTAGGCCACTTGCCAGAGCACCGATAGATAGATAGCAGGGACCAGGAGGCTTGGACCATGCTTCCAGTTCTGCTCCTGAGAAGCCGCATGAGCTCAGGCAAGCCCCTAAACCTCTGTTTTCTCTTCCATGAAATGATACTGTTCCTCTCCTACGGAACCTCCCAGGGCTAGTGTGAGGCTCATGGGTTCCTTTCTGTGTCCCCATCTTGAAAAGTTCCCTGTAAAGAGGAGAAAGACTCGTTTGAATTAATGAGAGACTGTCTCCCCGCACTCTGCTCGCTCAGCCTGTGGCTCCAGCCGGCTCTCTGGAGTCAGCGCAGCTATCATTCATCTCCCCAGAACCCGGCGGCTCCCGGCAGCTCGGGGATCCAAGCACACCAGGCAGCCGCTGAGCCAGGGAAGTGTGCCTGCAGAAGGGACATCTCCTCAGGCTGTGAACGCTCAGAAGCCCCTGGGGCAGAAGTCCTCTGGGTGAGCTGGGGATGAACTGGGGGGGCAGGAATAGCCTTCTTTTAATTAAAGCACTAAAAAGATTTTAATTACAACCTGAAAACCTGCCAGGATCACAAAAGAGGACCCTGCTGCTTTGCTTGTGTACCTGCTGAGCCAATCTCCGAGTTTCCACATTGATCCATTGGTTCAGATTTTGGAAACAGAGCTGTGGCTCATGCAAAAATCGGGTCGACAAGGAGCACGTGCCACCAGTCCTTCGGAGTGGCCCCAAGGCTGCGTTCGGCTGTGTGATAGGACCGAGTGAGTAAAACCTGATTCTTACCTGCACTTCACTCACACTACCTTCTTATGCGGAGTTAATTCATAGCTCTAAGTATTTTTCTGCTCTTTCCTCATTCTACCGTGGACCTCTGCAGTGAGAACTTGAACTACAGACCCAGGCACTGGGTCCTGAAGAGCTCCCCTTCCCAGGGGGTACTTGGAATTGCTTGGTGAGAGGGGACTAAAAGCAGTGTGGAGGGGCTCGGTTCTTTTGAAAAGGAATGTGGACTCCAAGCTTGGACTCGTGAGCTGCTTAGTAGAGAGAAAAGGGAAGATGGCCCAAGGCCTTTGAATCCTGCCCCGCCGCAGCCAGCGCAGCATGCAGCCAGTCCACACACTATTACTGGCCGACATTTCGGCCATCAGTGCTCAGCTGGCTCCTACCCGACGAACTGATTGGGACCGTGCACGAGCAAGAAGGTCCTCCTGATAGAGACGGTGAAGGCTTAAGCAGCATTCGTCCCACATCCTCCTTTTCTCCGACACCTGCGTGAGGGTTTTTAGGGCAGAGGTCTCCTCCCAAGTAGAGAGAGTCCCAGGTCCAGCACACAATTAAGAAAAAAAAGATAGAGACAGAGACAGAGATAGAGGTTAGAGGTTAGATGGGGAGGGGGGAGATAGGGAGAAAATTAAGAATAATATATATATTTCAAAAGGTCTGATACCCAAAAGATGACATTCCACAAACAGCCTTAAACTTCCGCCCCTTGCCCTCGCTGTGCCACACCTCAGCACCACAGTCCAATATGTCCCTAATCAGAGCTTTGAACCAGGGAATTGCAAGGAGGCTGGTGATGGGGAGCGGGGACAGGGCTGGGGCTCATACCACCTGTGAGACCCTAACCGCCCAGCCCAACTTCTGAGGCTAGAGGAGACCTGAGCAGGCCAAGGGAGATTAGAGTTCTCAGCAGCCAGAGGAGAAGGACCAAGTGACCAGCTGTAACCGGCAGTTCCACTGGGAGAGCCCAGATGGGAGTCAGATGAGAACAACGGAACAGGAACACGCCCTCAAAGAGATCTAAGTAGGGCATCAAAACACTTTGTGACACCAAAGAAGGCATAATCTAAACTTGCATTTAAAAACTACAAATTGTAATACAGTCATTTAATAGACAGTATGTAAAAGCGAATGGTCACACTCAAGAACGAACCCAAGGATCTGAAAGAAACACATTGCCACACGGATAAAATACGAAGAGTTAGAAATCATAGGATAAAATGAGGACACTGGAAGGCAGGTCTAGGAGGCCTTTCATCTGAAGAGGAGGAGACCTAGAAGCTAACAGACGAGCAGAGAGAGGGAAGTTAATAATCCAATAAACAGTAGGGAAAAAGCTTCCTGTCTGAAGAAAGACGTGAGTCAGCAGATTGGAAGGGCTCTTTGAGTTCCAAGTGGGATTTAATGGCAACAAGACGGCTCCTGGGGAAATCCCCAAAACCAAAGAAGAAAGTTGGGGAGCGCTCCTTTAACTCCTCCGGGGACTTCGTTTCTGCAGCTACAGCGCAGGGACGCACTGCCTCAGAGCCAGGAACTTCTGAATCACAGCCGTTGGTAGGTCCGCGGAAAGGCAAACAGTTCGCAGTAGGTAGCGGAGGGTAGAAAGTATCGAAGTGGCAAAAGGGGCCTCTTGAGTAATGTACAAGTGCAGAATGATGGGAAGGGCCACCTTATCCCACGGAGTCTAACTGATCTTCCTCAGGAAAGCACTGCAGATTCTCACACACGTGCTCACACATGTGCGCACACACACGCACACAAAGCCAGACAATGGCACCGAGTAGTGCTGATCTGCTGGGGGAAGCCAGATGGAGCTCAGGTAAACGACTTCAGAGCTCTTTTTGTTGTTGTTGTTGTTGTTGTTTAAAAGATGTCCGAATCTTGCCTTTGGACTTCGTAAAGTCAAAGAAAAACGTAAAGCTGAGTTATCTAACGAGACCGCCCTCCCGCCTGCCACTTGCTGAGCATTCTTACAGAAGGCGAAGTGTTGGCCGAGAACAGTCCGACTCTCAAACCTGCAGAGACGCCGGTACGCTTCTCCAGACAGGGGTCAAATGGAGGAAAACTTGTGTCCCTCTCAGCTATCTTCTCTACTTCCAAAGATCATCTTGATCTAGGAAATAACCACTGCTTTAAAAAAAAACAAAAAACTTTGAAGAGACACAATTTATGAAGAATAAAATGCACCCACTCAAAACATACAATTGGATGAGTATATTCATCTGTGGGTCTACCAGCATACAAGGTAACTACAGAGCTCTTCCCTCATGCCCCCTAAAAGTTTCCTTGGTCCCTCTGCAGTCCATCCCTCCCTCCATCCCTAGGCCCTGACAAGCACTGATCTGCTTTCTGTCACTATAGGTCAGTTTGCATTTCCTTTACGCAAATGTAATCATACACTGTATTGATTTTCTAAGGCTGCAGTAACAAACTACCACAAGCTGGATGGCTTGAAATAACAGACAGTGATTCTTTCACAGTTCTGGAGACCAGAAGTCGGCAGGACCTCGCTCCCTCCAAAGGTTCTCGTGGAGAATCCTTCTGGTCACTTTCAGCTTCCGGCGGCTCCAGGTGGTCCTTGGCTGGTGGCAGCATCACTCCCATCCCGCCTCTGTCTTCGCAAAGCCTTCTGCCCTGCGTCTCTCTGTCTCTGGGTCCTTTCTCTAGTAACAACACCAGTCATCTGATTTAGGACCCACCCTCAATCCAGGGAAGTGTCATCTTGAATTCCTTAACTTAATTACGTCGGCAAAGATGCTATTTCCAAGTGAGGTCACTGTGTGGAGAAAACCTTGTTCTCTCCCTGGTTTCCCCTCTACTCTCACTTCACTACCACACTCCAGTCCTCTGGACATCAGATGTGGGGTTCAACAAGCAATGCTCTGCAAGACCAGCTGGGTGCCCTACAAGTTAACTCCATCCTAACACAATCTACCTGGGGATCATGCTGGATCCCACAGGTTCAGGGTTCAGTCCTACAAGATTGCTCCCGCCACACCCACTGACGTCAATCGCAAGTCCAGGTTGTTGCCTGAGCTTCTGACAGATGGGCTATAAATCAAAGGTTCCCAGGACACCTTCCCCAAGTTTGATTAATTTGCTAGAGAGCCTCACAGAACTCAAGAACTCCGTTTACTTACTGCTTAGCAGTTTATTACAAAAGGATTTGAGGAAGGACATGGATGAGCATCCAGATAGAAGAGCTGTGCGGGGTCAGGTGCATGGGAAGGGACACGGAGCTTCATGGGTTCTCCGAATACAGCCCTCTTCCCCCGCCTCCACGTGTGCACCAGCCCCAAAGGTCTCCGAACCCCCCACACTTTTGGGATTTCTAGGGAGGCTTCATCACACAAGCATGGTGGATCATTAACTCCATTCCAGTCCTTCTCCCCTCTCTGGACAATGAGGGTGGGGCTGAAAATCCCAAGCTGCTAATCATGGGCTGGTCTTCCTGCTGATCGCAGCCACCTGGGAGCCCACCCAGAGTCACCTCCTCAGAACAACAAAAGGACACTCCTGTCCCCGAGGAAATTCCAAGGGACTTAGGAGCTCAGTGTCAGGAACCAGAATCAAAGACCAAATATTAGAACAAAAGCTCCTAGTGTTCTCATCACTTAGGACATCGCAATGGTTTGGGGAGCTCTATGCCAGGAATCAGGGGAGGAAACCAATATGTGTTTTTCCCATTATCTCACAGTCATGTACATAGGGACCAGGGGTTAGAGGTCAGTCAGAGCCTTGCACGGATATACCACAATCTGATTATCTCTTCGTCTGCAGATGGACATTTGGGTCTTTTCCATTTTTTGACTATTACAGATAAAACTGCTATGATTGTTGTGTACAGACTTTTACCGGTACGTAGGTTTTCATCCCTTCCGCGTAAACGCGCCTAGCCCAAGCGTGTATCTCACTTGATATAAAACTGCCAAGGAGTTTCCCAAGTGATTGCACTAGTTTACGTTCCAAGGAGCAAGTATGAGAATTCTACTTGCTCCACATCCTCACCTAAACCCGATGTTCGTAATGTCAGTCTTTTTAAGTTTAAGCTATTTCCGTGGGTATGTAATGGTATGTTGTTGTGGTTTTTATTTGCATTCCCCTGGTGACTGATGATGATGAATATCTTCTCTTGAACTTATTTTCTTTTATGAAGTGTTGTTTAAATCTTTGGCCCATTTTTAATCAGGCTGTTTGTCTTCTTGCTATTGTAGCCATCACTTTTTAAAGCTTTTTGCTTTTCTAACAAGTATGAACAAAACTAGTTTTAATTTGGGGCTGAGAAAGCTCTGCCAAATGATTAACGAACAACTCAGCAGAGACGTCTTCCAATCCAGGACAGAAATTTGGTATTGAACAGCACTGTGAAGGGAAAAACTGCCCATCAGTGACCAGACAGCTGGTCTATGGTGCCTGTGCTGGTACTCCTCACTGGTATGGCTCAGTGGATTGGGCATCCCCCCACACGACAAGGGGTCGCTGGTTTGATTCCATGTCAGGGCACATGCCTGGGTCATGGGCCAGGTCCCCGTTTGGGAGCCATGCAAGAGGCAGCCAGGTCGATGTTTCTCTCTCATATCAGTTTCTTGCTCTCTCTCTCCCTTCCCTCCCCGCCCCCCAAAAATAAATAAAATCCTTAAAAAAAATAAAAAAGAAGAAGCCAGGCTTCCTTCAACTTCTGCCACGTAACTAGTTCCTTCTGATCAACAGTTAAAATAGCCACAAAGAGCCTTCAAAAATATGCCATATTTAAATGCTCAACCTTTTTTCCCCCTTTTAATTCACTGGGGCTCCTGAAGTCTGAAAAGACACCCAATTCAAGAAAGATGAGGGTGCTGTCTGTGAGGGATGGCAGAGGACAACGTGTTCAGACAGTCCTTGGGAGGTCATTCTCCCATGCACAGCCCCATATCAGTGAAAACATCGGCCCAGCGCATGCCGCGTCTCTTGCAGCCCTGTGCCTGCAGCTCACAAAAATGCTCATGGCCAAGTCACTTTACACACGACACCCCAAATAACCACAGCAGCCTCTTACACCTGAGAACAGATGAATGTGAACAAAGCAGGAACGTGTCCACCCGATAGTTCGGTTTGAATGGAATCTTCCCTGCGGATTACAAGAATTTCTGAATTCTTTCAATGATACTGTCAATCTTCAAAGCATTTTATTAAAATATTCTCCTTCTAGAAGGAAAATTGTTTACCCCCCAGATGAGCTGATATACACCTAGAACAGTGATTTCCAACCTTTTTGATCTCATGACACACAAAACAAATCACTAAAATTCTGTGGCACACCAAAGAATAAATTTTTTGCCAATCTGACAAAAAAAATAGGTTGATTTTCATTCACTTACACCAGATGGCTATTGTCCTGTTGGCTGTTTGTTATGCTTGTATTTGACAGTCTAAGGGAAAAGGGGCCAGTGCCCCTGACTAAACAGTCAGGTATTGCCTGTTTTAAAATTTTTTATAGCACACCGGTTGAAAATTGCTGACCTAGGAAGTTAATCCCATCAAACATTGTCTATGGCCATAAATCAAGTGTTTTTTCCAAAAGTGGTGATAAGTTTGTTTGGGATAAACCTGCTCTCAGTTCCCCTTCGTCACGAAGGGCACAGCTGCCAATGATAGCTCTGGAGCCAGGGCTCTTTGGGGCCATTGGATATTGGTTGTATATGAAGCAACTAATCTGTGTAACGATTGGACCCATAATTCTGATCAAGGCAGAGTGACGCTACCTCAGGCCAAAGGTCATTTGGCTCCCTCTCCTTAGGCTTCATTAACGCCGTGCTCTGGTCACCAGGACTTGCCAACTGAAACTACAAAGTTAGATGTGATGTGGTGATAAAGTGGGTGATTTAAAATACATTTCCCTTGATCAGCACATTGGGAGTTTGACCTTCTACCATGGCAATTAGAATCAATAACACTTCCTTATTGAATACCCCAGGGGAGTGTCTAGTTTGGAGCTGAACTTAGCCCTTGTCTAAACTTTAGGTTTGAAGAAGGGCAAGTGTCAAAAAAGGGGTGAGACCAGGGGTACCTATAGCTGTCAGAATGAAGCACCCACTTGACTCTTTGGAGGTAAAATTCTAAGAGTTCACATGTGGATGTCTTCCAAAAAAAATCTGAGTGGCAGTGTATCCTCTGGGTTCTCTTTGGTGATCAGGTCAGCTCAAGAAGCAATGATTCCTTCATCTCTGTCTCTCTATCACCACAATCCTCATTTCCCACGCCCCACCTCTGCCGCCCCCGCCCAGTACTGTGCTATGAAAATTTCAAACACCCAGTAAAGCTGAAAGAATTGCAGTGAACACACATACACTCGCCGGTTAGGTCGAACCAGCACTATTTCACTCTGGTTGCTTTATCACATACTTCTCCATTCTTTGATGCGGTCTTCTTATTTTTAAATATACCTCAAGTACATTGAAGACATGAGTCCATAATTCTTATTTTTAACTCTTATTTTGTTATTCCCTGTTAAGTTTTGGTCAGTTTCTGTGGAAGAGGTTATTTTTTTTCCTCTACGAAGAATTAAAAAAATAAATTTACACAGAATTCCAGAGGTCGAATGCTCTGCTCAAACCAATCCAGATCCCTCGATTCTGAGTGGGTATTTTTTACCACATATTTTCTCCCCTTTTTCTCTCAACCAAATGAGCTAAGTTTGTTTTCCCTCCCATTGACACTTGGGCACTTTGATTTTCCAAAAAAACTAGAGAGCTGAATAACCTTCAAAAGAAAAAAAAAGAAGCCCCCCATCTGTCCTTGGTATGAAAGATCTATTTATATATTTAAGAACATTCCCTGTCCAACAATCGCATTCTGTTTCTCTCTTTATTATTTCCACCCCCCCAACCCCGTTTTGGATACTCTCCATGCCACTTCTTTGCCAACGTCAACTCTGACGGAGAATTGGAGTATTAGAAAGACTCTAGGAGGTTAGTTGTGCATTTTATTTTGATGTGCTAGACAGAAAAAAAATGTGTCTCTGTCTCCTCCTGAAATACCATCAATATATAAGCGAAGGGATTAAAAAAAGAAAGATATAAAATCAGAAGGACAAAAAGAGCAGGAGCAGGGAGGAGAGACAACAACAGATGTCACCAAGTTTGGGGAGATTAAAAATGGATGGAGGCATGAAGCTCATTTAGCCAAACAGAGAAAGCATAAATTCACCTGCCCAGACAGGAGACAAAGTCCGCTCACTAACAAGAAACAAGTCAGTTTGTTCTGCAAAACTCAGAAAGACTCAGGGCTTGGAGGGAATAGGGCATCATGGACGCCTGAGGAGTGGCTTGGGGCGAAGGGTTCGTTAAAATATCACATTTGGGCACCCCAGCCCATCCTCTTCCCACAGCACAGGAGACTACAGATTTATTGTCTCAGGGAAATAAATCACAGCATCACCTTTGAAGTGGGGAATCCCAAGCACAATGGAGAGAAGGAATGAGACATGATTCTCAAACTCCGGCTGCTTTATCACATACTTCACGACATGAAAAAAGGGGCATTCAATGCATGCCCATGTACTGAATGATGAAATATCATTCCTCTCTTTTTCTGCCTGCTGTCACAATGCCTATAGCTAAAGGTGTTTCAGGATTTTCTCTCTGGAGAAATCAAGGTACCGGAGAGATGCTCACTTGGGGTTTCCTCAAAGAAAAGACCAGGTCTCTGTCAAATCATTTTATGTACAACCCACCCGTCAACACCAAAAATGAAAATACACCACACACGAACACTCGCGGCCTCTGATCAGCATTTTATTGCTACTCCTGTATGAGCTGGGAGCCGAGGGTCAGCGGGTAACTGAAGAGAGTCTGTAACAGGAAAGGCAAAGAAAAAAAATGAAGAAGAGCACAGAGGAAACATAAATTAGAGGGAACAGAGAATACTTCCAAAAAATATAATCAGAAAGGTAAGAAAAAAAATAGTATATCCATTACAAAAGAACAAGAAGCTACAAAAAATAAATAATCAGAGACTAAGAGGGACTATCGGTCATATGAAATATGACACCTGAAATAACAGGTTTAACAGAAGCACTGAAAAAAAGCCCCTCCCCCCC
Source organism: Mormoops blainvillei (assembly GCA_004026545.1). NCBI lineage: Eukaryota > Metazoa > Chordata > Mammalia > Chiroptera > Mormoopidae > Mormoops > Mormoops blainvillei. Next base: position 239,976 of record PVJD01000712.1, read on the forward strand.
AAAATCCCAGAACATAGGCTAAAAACAACTCAACAGACAATAAGAAAAATATTGATAAAATTAGAGGATCAATCCAGGAAGTCTAGTATGTAAATAATAAGAGTTCCGTAAAGAGAAACCATGAAAAATAGAAAGAAGAAAATTATAAAAAGAAAAAAAAGGAAATTTTCTTTATATTCAAGATAGAAGTCTCAAGATTTAAAGAGTCCATCAGGTGTACGAAGCAATAAAAAAATAAAGATCCAATCCAATCATTGAATTTCAGTTCATTAAGATAAAAATATGCTAGTAACAGCTTCCACAGAGAAAAACAGCGAGCCAAACACAGTACAACGGGAATGAGAATGGCGTCACACTCCTCAGTAGTGACACTGGATACTAGAAGACAGTGGAGCAAAAACATCGAAATTGTGAGGGAAAATTATTTCTACCTAGGTTTGCATATGTAGCCAACAAGACCAGCTATATAATTTGTGAGGCTCCATGAAAGACAGGAATGTGGGGTCCCTTGTTCAAAAATTAAGAATTTCAGGATGGTAACAACAGCATTAAAACAAGCATGGGGCTCCACTGGGTGGGAGGCCCCAGGTGTCCACCTGCGAAGCTGGCCCCACTGGTTAATTACCGACCACGTGCTGGGGTAAATAGCGACACCTCCTGTTCACACACCCGTACTGTAAGGTGTGCTCCATCGGGGAAGGGAGCTAAATCAAGGAAGAGGAAGACAGGACCCAGGAGGAAATGGCGAAACGCGGTGCCAGGAAAACAAGCAAGGTCAGCCCAGAATAGAACAGGGAGGGGGAGAAGTTCAAAACAGGGGTTGAGGAGATGTGGCGGGAGTGGGTAGACACGGACTTACAGAGTATTTGAAGTTGCACTTGAGTATTTGGGAAATTTTTCAACCGATGTGTGATATCTATTGGAGTGTTTGTAGGAAAAACATGGCAATATGCACACGGAAAACTCAGCACATAAAAGCGAAATCCAATGACAACTCCAGGAAAAACAAAGAGTTATATGAGAAAGGGAATATACTTACAAGGGTATAACTCCTATTAGTAAAATGTCTGTGTAGTTTGATAATACTGTACACTCTTCCTATTAATTTTATCTAAATTTTGTTATAAAATTATTTTCAAAAGAAGAAGGAAAACAAGTAGAAATGTGTAAGAAACAATATCCTTAATTAATATAATCAGATAATATGGAAAGTTGATCTTGATAAATAGATTATAGCACGCTTTCTATCAAGAAGCATATTATTTTTGGAACTGGCAGTCTCAAGAGAACGAGTAAGTGTGGGGGGCTGCAGGTGGCAAGAATGAAGAGTAAGTTTTTTGTACCATTTTTTAAAACTCCATGGATGAGTGCCGTGACCGCCCAATGGAAGGGCAGATATTTGCTTACATGCAATTACCTACGGTAATTTTGTCCTGTGTGAAAACAGCCTTTCTATAGCCTGGCAGAATAACCACCAAAGCCAGGGAAAGAAAGCACGCTGACACTAAGATACCAGCTCAGAATAATCCACAGGCAAGAACAGGCACTCTTTTTGGAGCTTCTATATTTCATCCATTCGGTGGTCAAACATGCCACAGCTGTTTTCCAAATAAACGCGTGCCGAAAACCAAGACATCCTACAGGCTATGTTGGGCTTGACCTTGCACGATTCTCATCCCAAGTGTGGACATTTGCACGGGTTCTGAATCTTTAAAGCAGACTCTATAGGTTGTCAAGCCTGAGTACTGACAAACAGTTCAACAATCAAGGCTGCATCCTGATATGGGCCCCCAAAATCTACATTTGTATTCCTTCGAACATTTTAAAACCATCATCGTCATCACGCCCAAATATATAAGCCATCAACAAGCCCTTCCTTCCCTTTTCTTCTTTTTCTCCTTAACTGTGGAGCATTCTCATCCAGGGACAGCCTATTTGCTTAAATTGTGAGGGCCTCAGCAACTGATCGGTGTCCGCACCCAACTTCTGTTTCCTTAAATGAAATGGAGAGCGCAGTCTGATCATGGGAGGAAGGGTTGTCTGCAAGAAGTGGAAACTGTTGAGAGGACCAGGGTAACCTTGTCCTTCCCTGGAGGGCCCGTTAAAAGCTGTCTGTTCAACCAGAAACCTAGATTTCTCCTGCCCCTCTTCTGTTATGAGTAAGCAGACTCAGTTTGTTGAAAAATACACCTAATAACAGGTTTTGAAGGAGGTAGGGATTTTTTTTTTTGTAAAAGAAAAATCAAAATACTACCTAATCAACTTTGTTTAGTGTTTAGTAAAAGAAACACATGCCCTTTACCCAAAACTAGGATGTTAAAAAAATTCTATTGCTGCTAAGATGTCAATTAGAAGCACATGAATTAAGACTTTTAACAAAGGAGAAAAATAAGTGATCCTTACGACTCCTAGCCTGTTATGTCCTCTGGATCGAGTGTGTGTGTCCCTATCAATGAAGAAAGGATGGGTTTAAGCCACGGAAGGTTTATTCCCAGCTTATACCACATGTTCACCAAAGTCAGCTAAGGGCTCATGTCTCCTTACTCAGGACCCAGGCTGGTGGAAGAGCCACCACCTTGAACCACAGCAGATAGAAGGAAAGGGATCTGGAGTGTCTCACACCAGCAATCAAATGCTTCGGTCTGGAAATTACACATGTGACTTTTGCTTATAGCTTAAGGGTCAGAACTGGTTGCACGGACCCCACGGAGGCCAGGAAGTGCGATGCTAACATAAACGTCCCACGGCAAAGAAAAAACACTCATTCCCTCACTGCCGAAAGCCCGGCCAAAGCCGAGGTCTCTCATTCCGTTTCACAGAAGGGCATCAGTGCTGTGGGAACCATGGGGCACAAAACTAAAACACACAAAAGCCTCAGGGGTCCTGGCTGGCAGCCCCACACTAAAAGAAATGTCAAAGGAACTCCTTCAAGCAGAAGGAAAATGATACCACATGAGATTATGGATTACTCAAAGGAATGAAGAACACTGGACAGGGCAATTATGTGGGTATAAGGTATCTTTCTTATTATTTAAATCTCTTTAAAGGGCATTTACTGTAAAAATAATGACACTGTAGTGTAGGGTATATAACATACGTAAGAGGAAAATGTATGACAATGGCACAATGATTAGGAGGGATAAATGTAAGTGTAGTGTTATCAGTTTATTACAGTACTTAGTGGTATAATATCTGAAGATAGACTGTAATAAACTGAAGATGTATACTATAAGCCCTAAAGCAACCACTAAAATAACAAAAAAAGAGACATTGCTAATCAGCTTACAAATAAAATAAAATAGTAAAACAATTCAATTAATACAAAAGAAGGCAGAGAAAGAGAAAAAATTAACAAAATAAAAGGAGGCACAAAGAGAAAACAAATAAGAAGAAGACAGAGTTAAACCTAACCATATCAATAATTACATTAAATCTAATAGGTCTAACCCAATTGTCAAATTGAATTTTAAAAAAGCAGGACTCAACTACACACTGCTTATAAGAAACACACTTCAAATTTAAAATAAAAGGATGGGAAAAGATATACAATCAGAAGAAAGTTGACTTTGGCTGTATTTTTCTCAGACAAGTAGTTTTTAGAGCAAACCACATTACCAGGGATAAGGAAGTTTTTCCCCCACAACATTCAAGGGCTAAACTCACCAAAAGGATATGCCAAACCTAAATATTTATGCACTTAATAGCAGGGTTTCAAAAAAATAGGGTGGGCAAAAGTAGGTTTACAGTTGTTCATGTGGAAAATAATAAAATAATTAATAAATAACAATACATGCAGAGGTGGATTTAATGGCGGGCGCACCTGGTGCACGCCCTGGGCCTCAACTTCTGAAGGCATGTATTTTTATTTTCCTTGTCTCTCTCTTTTTTTTAAGGGGCCCAATATTTTCTTCTGCGCCCAGAGCCTCAACCGACCTTAATCCGCCTCTGAATACACGAATCAACTGTTTCGCGTACTCACGACTGTAAACCTACTTCTCGCCCACCTTGTATATGAAGAAAATGTGATAGAACTGCTGAGAGAAACAGACAGATCCACAGTTATAGCTGGGGTTTTCAAGACTGAAGTGCCCATAGGTTCAGGAACTCCTGCCAGCCTCTGGAGAGTCAACTCTTACACATTACTGTCCTGGAGAGTCAACACTTACACATTAATACCCTGTGCAGATCAAGAAATAGATGGGCTTCCCAGAGGTGGAAGATCTAAGAGAAAACCTCAAGAAGGGTGGAACCAAGCACAGCCAGTTTTCCCTCAAGTCACCCACCAGACAGCTCTTCCACAAGATGTGGATGGAGGCTGGGCTCCCTCTCCATGGAACCACGTGGCCAGAGAGCAATGTTTCAGAATTCTGTGTGTAAATAATGACAGTTGGAAAGGGTGGTTTTGTGTGTAACTGGTACAATCGAACATTTATTGAACATCCACCATGTGTGTAGGAACCTGCTCACCACCGCAGGGTAGAAAGCGAAATACTATTAAGGTGAACGCAAAATGCTCTCCAAACGCTTGATGGAATCTGGTGAATTTTCAGAAACTCATTCCGTGGTAATAAAGTAATTAACATATCAGGTGGTAGTTTCATAAATTTGGATTGAAAAACAGATTTTCCTGTTTCCATTCCAGGGTAGAGTTTTTGCTGGTAACTCTCAGGAGAGTTTACATTTGCGCCCAAGACCACCAAGCTTAACAAAGACACTAAGGTTGGGAAAAGGCATCAACATTGTCTGCACTCAACTGATTTTACCATTCCCGTTAGTCACGACTCTGGATTAACTTTCTAAAAGTAAAATGTGTTACCAGCCTAGCAAATGCCCGGATCAAGTGGCCCACCGCTTTCTCTACTCTCCTTGTGCAGTATTTGGTTTTAGCTGAACTGGTGAAGCTTACACTAGAGGGTGTGAAAATTGCAATGATGTTCTATTGGAAGAAACAAAGGGGGAAAAAAATAAAAGTAGTGTTTAAGGCACATAGAAAAAAATGACTTTTCTGCTCCAAATTGAAAACTAAAAAAGGTCTCCATTTTTTCCAAAACTAGTGTCTCCATTTCAAGATCTGGGAGTTATGTAACTTGGGTGGATTCATTTATTGGGGTGGCATCCTAGTTTATCATCCGTGGAGAGGTAATTTAAAAAAATCTTTGACCTTGTGAGCTTGGAGGTCACTTCAGGTTGGAAGTGTTATATTTGCTATGTCACCTCCAGTTTTCAGGACTCCTTCTTGCTTTGAGATGTTGACCTTGCAGATTCTTAGTGTTTATTGTTGGTGTCTTTCTTCCTACTGCAACTCTTCCACCCTTTGAATCTTTCGTCCTTTTTTTCACTTGTGAAATACATCATATTTTCCAGTAAAGGAGCTTTACTTATTAGATCATGGTAAACAGAGAAGAGGAGGGGAACTAACATTTATTATACTTAGTGCATGTTCAACAATGCTCTAGGCACTGCATGTATGATTTCATTTAACCCGTATAATAATCAAATATGCAGTATTAGTCCATCTTACAAATCAGCTCGGTTAAGGAACATACCCAAAGGTATCCAGAACATGGATTTAAGACCAGGACCAATGTCAAAGACTTTCTTTTCATTAGAAAAGTTTTGTTTTTTTTTAAATCTACACCACACTTGACATATGAATTTTTCCAAATTTAAAATCCCCGTGAATGATGGAAAAAGATTTGATTTTGGGTTGTGGACACACAATGCAACATACAGATCATGTATCATAGAATTTTATGCTTGAAATCCACATGATCTTATTAACCAATGTCACCCCAATAAATTTAATAAAAATAATAATAAATAATGAAATACTCATGAAAATATATAGTTGTACTGAAAATAGTTTACACTCAGAGCAAGGTTTTCCCTTTATAGACTACTTTTCCAGAAAGATGCCAAGAAACTGACCAGGGTGATAAGCACTAAACTACCTACCACCTTAAGAATTGAAATCTTAATTCCTTCTTGTCCTTTCAAACTGGAAAATCCACTTCAGGGTCTCCTATGGAGTGAACTGTGTGCCCCCGAATTCATATGATAGAGATCGGGCCTTTTAGAGATAATTTAGATGAGGACATGGTGGAGCCCTCAAGATGGGACCGGTGCCCTTAAATGAATGAACATTGGAGAGTTTGTGCCACGGGAGGACACAGCGAGGACGAGCCACCTGCAAGCCAGGGAAAGACCTTCCCCGGAACCTGACCCTGCTGGCACCCTGCCCGAGGACGTCCAGCCCCCAGGACAGTGTAAAAATAAATTCTGTTGTTTCCGCCACCCAGTCCATGGTATTTTGTTATGTCAGCCTGAGCAGACTAATACGAGGTCCTTCTGAAGTAAGGCCAGGGCACCGCACTCTTCAGATGTCTGACTTGCTTCAATCCCTCAACATAGCGATTCTTAGTGGTTCTCTTGATGGGTCAAAGCGAAACCGAAGACGCCAAGACTTTCTCTCTTTCAGATATTCCATGAGCAGTTAAGAGCTACTCACTAGTAACTGAGTAAAGAGTTCCTGAGACTTGGCATTCATCAATTTAAATTACTGCTTTGGTGCTTAGTAGATCTACGTAGTAATGCCCACTGACTCCAAACAACAAAGCTTGCAGCGTGCATGTCTACGCAGATATAGAATCAAACACATTTTCAGGAAAGATACTTCACTATCAGTTTTGAATCGGACATAGTTTTTAAGTGTTGTTATTTTTGCTGCAAAAATAATTTTATTTTATTTTGAAATATTTATAAACTCACAAGTGGTTGCAAAGAGAGTCCAGACAGGTTGCATGTGCCCTCTCCCCAGGTTCCTCCCTGGCTACATCTCACATAACTCCAACACAGTATCGAAAACAGGAAACTGGCACTGGCATAATGTGTGCACACAGCTCTGTGACATTTTATCACATGTATATATTTGCATATCCACTACCCCTATCAAGATACAGAACAATTCCACCAATAAAAGATTTCCTCATGCTTTCCCTGTATAACCACATCCATTTCCTCCTCCCCATCATCCCTCACCCCTCCTGACCCCTATAATGTTCTCATCTCAAGAATGTTACACAAATGGAATCATACGCTGTGTGACAAGTTGAGACTGACTTTTTCCACTCAGCATAATGTCCTCGAGTTCCATCCTGGTAGTTGTTGAGTGTTAGTTTCCTACTGCACTATAGCAAATGACCAGAAATGTATAATTTGTCACTTAAAACAACACACATTTATTACAGAAGGCAAATTTATCCATCCATACACATATGTATTTTACATATGTGTGTATAGAAATTTATCTATCCATACATATATATATATGTGACACAGAAAATGTATACACACATAGGCTCAGTCCCTCTCCCCCCACAATGTCCTCATTCTGTAACATTTCATCGCCACCAACCGCTTCTGTTTCTCCCAACTGGAGAACGCAGAGTAGGCACGGTCTAGCAGAGATAAGACCAGAGTGGAGGCAAGGAACGAGTCAGGCAGCCTTCCCGATGGTGTGCCTCTCCATGGGTTGACATTTTGTCACAGAGACCCACTGGACGGAGGTAAACCTCTGGTAAATCCCGGTCATTGTTCTCAGAGCGCTTTCCCAGCTCCGAACTTAACACTTGTGAAGCTACTTTCCCAAGACTTTATCTTGAGCTGATGGAGGTTACACTTCAAAGCCTCACCAAGGAGACTCTTGGTGTTTCTCCATGGAGTGAGAAAAGTGGGTTCCCTTGGGTAGACGGAGTTCACTCCTCTTATCTCTATGTCGTGCATTTGAATGACAGTTAACCCCCTTTAACTGTCATTAAAAAGTCCCAGTTTAGCCTCTCAGCACCATCTATATGTGGCCAAGGAGGGGAGTTCATTTTTAATACCCCACTTCTCCTAATCCATTATCCATGATAATTCATTGCGTCCCATAAACCTCCTTTTGAAGATCAAATGGTTCTGTACTGCATTTATTTACAGCATCCCAAGTTACAGAAAATTAATCAGAGGTGTAAGTGGGCCACTATTCCAAGTTTTTCATGATGCCTGCTAACAAAGTAACAGATCAGTAAAGGCTGATGTGCCAGGTGGGTCAAAATGTGGAACAAACCGCCCTGGTTGGCTGCTTTTCCCTGCACTCCTTACTCTAACTTAGCTCTCGCTGTCTGCTTGGCCTAGCCTGCCTGCCTTCCCAGAATCCCATCGATGAATTACCAAAACTCAGCCAGCCTGAACGCTAATTGGACTTTCAACTTCCCAGTGAGGGTGCCATTAATTCTCATCTTCCCCTCTGCACCAGGTGAGCTGAGACATTTAGGGAAATCACCCTAGGTCTTTGAACTCTCAAAGAAGTAAAAAAGCAGTAATTTTCATTAAGCAAAAACACCATGTTCCAGGCTAAGTGTCCATTTGTCCTTATTCATATCCTCATTATTGAGAAACTGTATCGGATTACCCCAAAATGGCCACAGATACAGGTGGCCACTGGGAAGCCTCTTAGCTTCAAGAAAACCCCAAGGTCATTACTACAGCTCCCTCTACATTTTTCAGTTACTCGGCTGAGAGAAACGATAGCCATTTCTGAACCACTCAATAAAAGAAATTGAGATTTCATATTAACTGGAAATGCTACATTGTTATTATCCTTTATAAGGGTTTTCCTTTGCTGGAGGAGCTGGATTAGCTTGAACACAGAAAAACTCCTGACTCTGATCATGAGGAGAGGCTTTTCAATTATTCATTATGCAGTAACTAAGTGTTCTTTGGTTAAGGGAAAAAAAAGAAGAAGAAAAAGAAGCCTTCTTCTAAATAAAAATGTATTTGCAGAATGGACAAAAATCCCTGTATTTTTTTATGTCCTTCCTGAGTGTCTACTTAATATAAGATGTCTTCATGTGCATTCTCTCTATGTAAGTACATTTATGATGCTTGAAACATCAGTCAGGAGACTGAAAGAAAGACACAAAGTAATTAAATGGACCCAGGGACTGGAGAAGTGATTTTGGTGTGCTCTAAGCATCCGGCCTGGGAAAGATAGTGTTGATGACTCTTACGGACTAAATGTTTACGTTCCTCTTAAATTCATAGGTTGCAGCCTAATCCCCAATGTGATGGCATTTGAAGACGGGCCTTTGGGAGGTGATCAGAGTTAAATGAGGTCATGTGGGTGGGGTCCTCATGACGTGATTAGTGCTTTTATAGATGAGACATCAGAGAGCCAGCTCCCTGGCTCAGCCCTGTGAGAACTCAGTGAGAAGGCAACTTCTGCAATTCTGCAAGGGAGCTCTTGTCAGAAACTGAACCCTACCAGCACCTTGACCTTGGACTTTCTAGCCTCCAGAACTGTGAGAAAACAAGCCTCATGTTGCTGAAGCCACTCATTCCCTGGTATTTTGTTATGGCAGCCTGAGCCAACTAAGACAGTGGCTCATTACTGACAAGTGGTCGTCATATAAGGACACCTGTGGTCATAGCCAAGAAGACCATCTGGGGAAGCAGGACCAATGAATCATTATATTTTCCCTTGTACACACATTCTGGCTAAGGAATAACCTTTGTTTAGAGTTTATCCTTCACATGTTTAAACTCCACTCCAGGGAGCAAGATGCAGTGAAAGTGTCCCTGAGGGCAGAAATCAGAGAGATGACAATACGCTGTAAGGAAGAGCACAAGCCTAAGTTTAGCTCACGGCCTCGATCACCATTCTTCTCTGTTTCCACCCAAGCTCCCAGCTGACTGGCCGACATGGTGCCAGACCTCACGTGAGTCCCTCGTGTGCTCCCCGCCCGCCCTTGCAGGGGGCTCTAACCACCCCTGCTCTTGTTTAGCTCTGTCGCCACAACACTGTCCACGGCGGCGTCCCTCTATCTCCCTGTGACGTACAAGGATCTGCTCTGGACCCCTGTTCCCCACTGGCTAGCACCATAACCTTGGGCAATGTGTGATGACATCGATCTATAAAATGGGTTGCAGTACCTTCCTCTCAGGCTTGTAGTGAGAATTTAGGGAAATAATTTGTAGAAGAGAGGTGGGCACTGGGCTTGGCGAGATGCTCAGTTGCTATCCCCGGAAGGAAGAGGACAGGGAGTGGTAAAGCGTTAGAGGGAGGTGGGCCTTCCAAGGCGGTGAGCAAAAGCTCGGGAAGGTCCTATAGGAGAGTCACGTGGCCCCTCCTGCGTGAGTGGGATTTCAGCCTAGTCGTCGCGGCCATTCCTCGTGGACCGCCGCGGCCTCTCCAGCTGCCTGGAGACTGTCTGCTGCTACTCTTGATTAAACAGCCAAGAGAGGACGTTCACAACAAGCATCTTCTAGTTTTTGCCTAAAAGCAACATTTTTTTATTATTGCTACTTCCCTTCCAATTGCTAGTGGTTTTAATGAAATACAATTGCTATGCTGTCCCAGGGTGATGGGGCTCTACAACTGAATTATATCCCTGAATCCTATTTCGTTTATTAAAAACAAGTGGGACACAGGCTCATCTCATGAATGTTAATGTGACCAAGATCGTTGCCCACTGGAAAAACGTGTTCTAATGGAGTTGTGAGAAAGTGTGCCTTGCCACATCAAACAAGAGGAAATCGATAGCCTTCACAGGATTAGAGTTCCCAGAGGCTGGGTGGGAGAAGAGAAGTAATACTACTTTATTAAATAGTGTTTTTGAAAAACAATTTGTTTTCAAAAACATCTTCCCTCTATAGGACAGGTTCAGCCAAGCATTTTATTTTTCCTGTCAATGAAGTGTTAAAGTGATCTGACCCAAATGCTGAGTGAACACTCGGTTTCAGTCTCATGACACACACTCCGCAAGCTTGCTTAATGATCAGCTAGGTATTTTCCTCCAAGACTTGGCATCTTCCTAAGTGGGAATCGGGCCAGGGTATTTATTTAATCTTTATAGATTTCAGTCTCCCTCTAATCTAACCCCGCTTCCCTCCCACCAAGTGACTGACATGCTTGGGTGCCCCATGCCCTCCGTCACGTGCCCCTCCCAAAGAACAATCAAGCCCCTGCCTATTTTCTCTGTCTCCAAGAAGAGACCCCTGCAATTTACCTTGGTCAGGTAAAACGAGAACAGCCAAGGTCAAAGCGAGTTAGCAAACGCTGCCCACGTACAACTGACAACACGGCGAAAAAGACAATGGGGCAGGCACTTCACCGAGACACAAAGCGAGGCGTTTACGCTGGGTTTACTGACGGGCACATCTCGCCTTCCAATGGAAACCAAGCTGTAGCACTGTAGCGTGCAGAGTCTTAACGTGCTACGCAAGTGGGTTGCTTGATTAGCCTTGGCCTTGTGACCTTGGGAGAGAAGCAAGTCAGAGAGGAGGGGACTCTGCACTCACTCCGTCACACACTGGCTGGGCACTGCCATGTGCCAGCTAGGTGGTGCCAGGCTTTCCAGAAGCATAAAACCAAGTCACGGCCTCCACTGTACCTGGCCAGGCTCCTGTGGGCAAGACAATATTTACATTCATCCCCCTGGACCACTAGACAGTAAGGCACACGTTACTAAAAGCTTTATGGCTCCCGTGTCTGAATCCAGGGTTAGAGGTAGGAATATCTTTGCAGCCACTGACATGGGTGTGACCAGATATGAAGCCTGTCTTTACTACATGTATTTTAGCTCATTATTTGCATCAAATTACCCAATTCTCTGATACCCTACAAAAACATTTCCATCTGGTATCCTGCTCAGAGACAAAGGAAATAGTTTGAAAACCCAGCCAGAGATACACAAACAAGAATGACAAGAGATGCATGGAGTTCCAGCTATTACTATGGCAGCTTCTATGGGCTGGAATTCCAAAACCATTCCCCACCCCTTTCCCCTTGCCTTCCTCTACTATAGAGAATGGAAAGATGAAATATTTTATTTCCTTGGCTCGATCATGGCTAAAAGGGGCTATGCAACACAATTCTAGCCAACAGATAAAAGAAAAACTGGGTAGGACTTTCAGGGAAGATTTTTAAAAGGATAGCTTCAGCTACACAGCTCCTTGTCCCATTGTCCTTCAGCCTCTCTTCCCTCTCCCTTTCTTTTGATACCTAGGGGTGCAGTAGCCCTCCAGAGACCACAAAAGTGACAGCCACTTGCTAAGGATGGAGAGGAGGAAGATAAACAGAACTGGGTCCTTGATGACACTTGGAATTACTTTACTTATTCAGGATCATCTACCCCAGACCTTCTGTTGCATGTGACAAATACATGCAGCAAATACACCTCTTACTTAAGTCTTGTTAGTTACGTGTTCTGTTACTTGCAGCTAGATGCAATCCTAATGGATACACTGAGATCTGAGTATTCAATGTATGCCAGTTCAGCTCTGTTCTTCTGCCATTTACCTAGTGACAGGTGTTTGCGATACTGCTGCTGAAATTAGACAAAAATCTGTCTTTTGCCCAACTTCCCCAAAACAGCGAATCACAGTGACTATTCCAACTTAGTTTACTCTTAAATTCTAAAATCTTCATTTTGACCATTTCTTAACTTGGCGAGATATAGTCTGTGATTTGCCTGGGTTTATTCTAAACTATCTTTTCTTGCCAATACTCCACATCACTTCTGTAAACAAAATTCTTACACTTTCCACCTGGAGACTGCCACAGGGGCTGATTCCATCTCTTCTTTCAATCACAAACCTCAGATGTCTTTAAACACAGAGCCCTTTCTACAGGCAATTGTTTTCATCCACAAGTTAGGTGAAAGACAACAGCTCCTGCTGGAGGCCCATGAATATTTGATGGTCCCCTCTTAAGTCGTCCTGAAGATGAAATCTCTCTGTACGGCATCAGACTGTCCCCACGGACTCTTCTGTCTGCCTCGTTGGCTCTGACCACTTTCTTTACTTACCATTTGCAGCATCCCACCTTCCCCTGTGGACTCCAACAACAATCAATAAGAAGCAATTTGTCAAGTGGATAACATGCAGCTTCTTTGTCATTATCTTGAATCTTGGTGTCCGTGTGCTGTGTGTATGGAAATGACTGAGAAGCACCCTGGCTTAAGGCTGTAACGTCACCTCGGAGAGAAGGTGGACATTGCCCCGTGCTGCCCTCGCTGCTCTAGAAATAACGTCAGCAGAGAGGGAGAGTAACAGTAGCAAATGGTTACATGGCAGTGCTATATGCCAGGCTGTTTTGAGCACTTTAAATATAACTGGTGTAAGGTGGGTACTGTTATTATCCTTGTGATACAAATGAGGAAACTGAGGCACAGAAAAGCACAGGCACTAAATGATGGTGCTGAAATTTGAAAGCAGGCGGACCACGTCTATTTCTATATTTTACTGCCTGTGGTAGACAGATTCTAAGGTGGGCCCCCACAGTCCTTGCCTCCTGGTGCTCATGTCCTTGTGTAACCCCTTCCCCGTGACTGGGGACTGGACCGAGGGCTCAATTTAACCAGCAGAATATGGCAAAGGTGACAGGATGTTGCTTCCAGAATCGCATCTCATAAGGAACTGAGAATAGCATCTGGCCAACCACTGGCAAGGAACTGAGGTCGTCAGTCCAACAACCCTCCAGGAACTGATCTGCTGACACCACATGAGTTTGGCAGTAGATCCTTCACCAGTCAAGTGTTCGGGTGAGGCTGAGGCCCCAGCCCGCACACCTTGTGAGAGCTCCTGAAGCCCAGGCCCCAGTTAATCAGGCCTGAACTCCGGACCCCCAGAAACCATGAGATAATCAGCATGCGTTTGTGGTAACGTGTTACACGGCCATCAATAACTTCTATACTGTCTCTTGCTGAAGGTAACTCTTACTTGCGAATATAAATCTGCAGCATCAGACATTGTTGCTAAATAAGAAAAGATTACCGTTGTTCCAGGTGGGAAAAATAATGTAGCAAAGGGAGTCTAGGTGGAGATTCAGAATCAAATCACAGATGTGAGGTCTGTGAGGAGAGTGTTGGCTGCTCTCAATCACGGCGCCGCCCCCCCCCATCCCCCTGCCCCTGTTAACACCTGGCCTCGAGTCTACAGAGAAAACCACTGGGAGACAGCAGACCAGTAAAGAAATGCACCTCATGTATGTTTGAAACAATCTGCAACAGCTCACATAATTTCTAAAAGAATTCCCTGGTTTTTGCTGTCTTGTACTGCTACGTACAAAGAGAACGTCTGGGATCTAAGAGATAAGAAAAAATCGATCACCCCGGAGGCGGAGAAGCACAGCAGTAAGGAACCCAGGCCGAGAGTGGTATCGGCTGGGGCAAAAGCAAGCCTCTGACAGCGGGGCATCAGGGCAGGGGCGCAGGGCACAGCCCAGCCCCAGTGGGTCAGGCGGGTGTCAAAGGCTGGATGAAGTCATTAGGTCAGAAGCCAGGGAGAAAGTCGTTGACTGGGGACAGGAACACAGAGTATGCAACAGAGGAGCGAACTGGTCAGAATCGCCAAATAACCAGCCCCGCGCACCAGCAGAAGGAAAGGCCTCGGCCTACCAGCTCCGCTTGGCCGCAGCCCAGTCGGCGGCGGCCAGGTCAGGCTGTATCGGGAAACGGGCCCCAAGCAGGGGGACTGACAGTCTGATGGGGAAGGGAAATGAGAACCCCTAACTGGAGAAGAAAAGGGAGCTAGTAATGTTTCGTCCACTGGCTGTGCTGTATCACTGGTTCATGTGATGATCTTTCTGGACAGTTCCCCAGGAAACATAGGAAGAAGCAATGATAGATGTGTAGCGCTGGAATGGATCTGAGGGGTCCCCTCACCATATCACTCCCTGGACAGACTAAGTGAAAACCAAAACCTAGAGAGGTGAGTCACCTGGCCAAGCTGGCAGAGCTCCTTCGTGGCCTCATCAGGAGCAGGGCCCCCACCAGGCTACCCTTCCTCCGTGCCCCCCTTGTCTATTCATCAGTGGGGATTTGAGCGCCTGGGCACTCAGCACGTTGCAGACAAGTGACACTGTGTAGCTAAGTGCTAAACTGCACGGACAGGCTGTAGTGCTGGAGGACTTGAGAAGATAAATGAGCGGTGCTGGGGTAATTAGAGAAGACGCGTGAGGAAGGCTAAGGCAATCCTGGCCGTGAAGGATGACGAGCCGCCACATGCTTTTCCAAGCAAGTCTGCTTTTCCTCTGAATCTCCAACCCTCTGCTCACCCAGACAAGGACTTTCCACCCTTTAGCTTCTCCCCAAACTGCCCCCACTTCTCCTCTTCCGTTTATTTGTCTAATACCTTATGCACAAGAGTTTTAAAATACAGGAAAAATTAGCGTATTATTTCAACAATCAATCCAACAATGTTTGAGCAATGGGTCCACCCCTACTTCTTCCTGAAACATTGTTTATCATTTACCAGTTCCTTCAGCAGGGTCTCAGGGAGTTAACACCCCAGCCCTTCATGTCTGCCATGGTCTACTTCCCCCGCCCTCCTGAATGATGCTTTACCTGGGGAAAGACCCCTAGCATTTACTCTTAGCGCCAAAAAGGCTGCCAGAGGTCTGGTGGCCATTCTTTTGTGGGTACTGTATCTTTTCTTGCTGCTTGCTTGTAAGATTTTTCTTCATTCTCTCTGGTTGGCAGTTTTATTGTATCTTCCCTTCCATTCAGGTCTCTGTTTAGATGCCACCTCTTCAAAAAGATTTTTCTCAACCCACATCCAAACTAGCTCCTCTGAAAGTCCTTTACACTGCTTTATTTTTCCTTCATAGCACTTATCTACACATGAATTCATATTATATCTATAAAACGTATGTATGTATTATGTTACAGATGAACATCATACGTGCACATTATGTAGGTGCTCCGCCACCGAATCCCCTAGAATGGGGTCTGGCAATAAACAGTTCAATCAATAGCTGCTGATACACTGATAATGGTACCTAGATGTGGGGTTTGCCGTTGTTCATTTATCCTGCGCAACACTTGGTCATGAGGCTCTTTCAACCTTAACGCTCTCCGTCTGCGGACACTGGCTATTTCCTACGTTAAGCGACTTAGTCAGGGCTCTCCAAAGACACGGAACCAGCGGGATGTACGATGCACTCCTGTACGTACACAGAGAGAGGCAGAGAGGGAGGCTGATTTTAAGGAACTGGACCACACAATGGTGGAGACGTAGTGAAGTCCAAGACCTGCAGGACCGGTGAGCAGGCTGCAGACTCAAGAAGGACCTGCCATTAGAGCCCAAAGGCGTGCTGCAGGCAGAACTTCCTCCTCTTCCAGGGACCCCCATCTTTTCCTATGAAGGCCTTCGACTGACTGGATGAAGCCCACCCACATTATGAAGAGTAATTTGTTTGACTCAAAATCTACTCATTGAAATGCTAATGTCATCTAAAATATACCTTCACGGGAACATATAGAATAATGTTTCCTACTGTCTGGGCAGCAGGGCCCGGGGAGCTGACGCATAACTAGGATCGTCACACGCTCCCGCCTCGGTGGAGCTCTGATCCTGGGCTGTCCCGCCTGGCTTCCGTTTTGCGTGGGTGCTTCCATCGGCTCCTTGAGCTGTGCCCTTCCGGGGACCCTGCCTCTTGGCTCTCCAGTGACGTTATTTCATGATGGATTCTCTGGGTTCACACAGCAATCCCAGTGTCCCAGGGTCAGGACAGTCCCTGCAGACTTTCCCCAGCAGCCCCAAAGTCCCCTGCCCGTCGCCATGTTCTTCTGGCTTCAATGTCCCCTCTCATCACCACACGTTCACCCTACATTCAGGTTCACAGAGGCTTTCCGCGTTTTGGAGTGGGGTTGTGTTGTTTTAAAAATGTATAGCCACATTTCATCCTGTAGAGTTAGGAGAGGAGTGTGTATGTGCTCACTCGGACATCTGACTGCAAGACGGGGAGAATCAAATAGGAAAGAAGGAAAGACAGCCCGGGAAAGCGAAGCTGGGGCTCAGAGGGGAGCACGCATGTTACATGCAGAAGAAAGCTAAGAGCCCTTCTTGAACATCCTAATATTTGGGCCCCCGCCGTGTGCTGGGGGCTGCGCAGGACAGTAGAGACAGGGATGCACACAACATACACAGTTGCGCTCTTGCAAGCCTCATAGCTGGACTCGGGGAGCACCTTGGGCAGAGTGGGAACCAGGTTTGATGACGCAGGGTCAGGTTTCAAAGCAACTTGCAAGTGCGAGAAGGGGTTTGACCTGTGTTCCCAAAGCCACAGCTTTGGTGGGGGCGGGGGGACTTGGGGATTACATGCTGGAAGCCATATTTAAGCAGCAAATTTGGTAGTGAAAACCTAGAGGCAGGGCATCAGCCAAGACTGATCACGTAACTCCTGGTCTGCCTTGGACACTGCAGATTTATCTCTCTTCTCCTGGTGTAATTATTTACAGCGCCTTTTTTACTTTCAAAGTGCCCGTTTGGATGATAAATTACCAAGCCGCCTGGCTAGAAGCTTGAGAGTGTGAGCTTCTTGAGGGCAGGGCTGGCGGTCTCTGCCTCTGTGCCTTGAGCACACAGTGCCCGGCTTGTAACGAACGTGTCACTGCCTGTCAAAAAATTAATGACTCTAACAGAAGGATCAGAAAAAGTGGTTATTAGGGTAGCAAGAGATTGAAGGTGATGCAGCTTCTATGAAACCAGAGCTTCAAGGAGGAGGCCGTGGGTAGCAGAATCCAGTGTTCCAGGGAGAGCAAGGCTAGAAGAAATCAAACGAACATGGGCTTCTTGGACACCTGGGTACCCCCAGGTCTGGGGCCAGGAGAGCGCAAGGCCCAGTGGTAAGAAAGTGCTGAGAGTGTGCCTGTGTCCACAGCACAGAGGAGCTGGCTTACAGGGGCTCGAGCAGGCCGCATCTGTGATGACCCGAGCATCACACGAAATAATGATGGCTACAGGTTATACCGGAGAAGAAAGGAAAAGAAACCTTGAGTCCATTCTGGTAGTGAAGAAAAACGGAGCAGAAGAAGCTCTTTTTCACATGAGGACACCAGCCCCTGGACATAGAAGGAACGAGAAAACTGCCCTTTTGCAGCCCACAGTGGAGTGAGTGGCCGAGGCGTGTGTGCCCAACAAGGGCTGAAACCGCTGAGTGAAAAGTTGTTGGGAACCAGCCATTCATTCACATTGTCCCCCAACTGATGCTTGTTAATTACGAATGGAAACAAGATTCTTTTACAACGGAGAAATTTGGCAGACAACATAGTTACCAAATGAATAATGGGACAAAATTGACATGGACCTCCTGATGACATTCAAGTAGAAATACACAACATCATTTATGTATAATTCCTGCCAAAACAGACAACAAAACAATATTTAACCTGAATCAAAACATGAGGAGACAATCAGATCGGTCCAGAATGAGGGACATTTTATAAGACAACTGGCCTGAATCCTTCAAAACTGTCAACTCCCATGAAATCCACAGAAGATGGATGGAACATTCTAGAATCTAGATTAGGGGAGATCAGAGAAACAAAGCAATTCATGAAATTTATTCGGATCCTGGATTTACAAACAACGGCAACACTTCAAAAGCTATTTTGGAGGATAATGTAGGGTTTTGAATACGGGCTGTTTATTAAATAATGATCTTATCGAACCAATGTTAAATTCCTTGAATGACTTTTTTAGGAAATACATGCTTCACCACTTCAAGTAGAATATTTAGAGTGACGCACTTTGTTGAGCTATGATAAATACAATCTTTTTTTTTTTCCCAAATAACTGCGAAAACACACATGTGCATGTGCCCACAGAGAGCAAAGGATGAGACGTGGCAAAATATCAGCAATTGGGTGAAGTAAGGTGAAGGATAGATGAGGGTGCCTTGCATTATTCTTCCAACTTTCCTATAAATTGGAAACTTTTCAAAATAAAAAGGGGGGTGGAATTAAAATAGAACAGGAAAAGAACAGGAAGCCTGGAGGAAAGGCCATGTGGTGACAATGAAGGGGACATCAGGCAAGCTTACGGGGTAAGGCAGTTGATCTGCACTGCTAGAGAGAAATCCGTTGCCACAGGTCAAGGAGGCAACAGGTAGAAAAGAGGTAAAAATAAAGACTGTCAATAAAGATAAGGCAGGAGAAAAACAGACAGTAACCAAGTGAGAAAGCAGGATCCAGTGAAAGTTGCTGGCCAGTTTTGAAAAACAAGAGCACTGGGGGATGGTCAGAGGCACCGAGTAAGCGGAGATGGAGTGGCTGATCACAGTGAGTAGGTGGGACGAGACAAGTTGAATACAGCACTTGAGATGTGTGTGCAGAAGTCACTTTGGTCACCTGCACTTCCGCTGGGACTAATGGCTGGAAGCTTGTTGCCTCTCCCCAACTTCCACCCCTAAAAAATCTACACTGGAACTTCCTCCATAAATATGGAGAAGCTCTTTCCCATTCCCCCGCCACCACGCCCGTGTCTGTCTTCTGGAGACGGCTTTAGACTTGCACAGGGATTCGCCTACTGCTCACTTGTTACTGATCCCCTGAGTCACAGAGGGTGCCTGACACGGTTCTGGGAGCCCCTCCCAGAGCACCTGCTCATCTTTCCAAGGCAGCCATGAGCCCCGGGAGAGTGTCTCCCGCACTTCATTGCCATTTTTTCTGTCCCACAACCGTGAAGCACGATAGACAACTGGAAGCACGGGGCATGAAGGCAGATTGAAAATGGGCCCAAGCACGTCTCTGAGGGGTGGCTTACGGTTTCGCCCGTATCGCTGAAAAGCAAAGGCCTGTTGTCATCTTCCGCGATGTGTTTTGGAGGCTTCTGATGACATAATAGGCCCTATGAAAAAATTTATTGTGTTGAAGAAAGGGCAAAGGTAGGAGCAGGAGATGTTTTATTTAAATCTTTAATAAGTCACTTACCAAAAGTCATATATGGAATGACACATGTATGTAGTTTAAAATGTCAAATAGTACAAATAATCTTGTGACTAAAAAGAAAGACAACAGTCCCATTTCCCTTTCATTTCCACTCTTGATTTCCATCATCTGTCAACTGCGTGGTATATTTACGGTCATAGTTCTAAACAAGCTTATACTCATACTTCTTGCTTAGTTTCACGCATCATCCATTCATTTCCTTCCACTGCAGATAAACATTTAATGATCTGACCACCCCACCACTGCCCAAACACAGGCTCCAAATCCACTCCTCCCTTCTCATCCTCCCAATATAGTTAGATGACAATTTCTAGTTAAATCAACAGTCACTGTTTACATTTTTATTTATGGCATTTTCCTCTAGGTCTGCTGTCTGTCCTATAGATAACCTTTTAAACTTGCTACGTGGCTATACCCAAAATTAGCTATTTATTTCAGGACAAGCCAAACAGAACCAGGGCTTGTAACCATTTTTCATAGATCCCATAGCACTGGGGCCACCATCCTGGGGCAGATCAAGCGATATTATTGGGGGGTGGGTACCACCCCCCTGTTTTGACATTAGTGCATGAAGCAGACAAACTGAAGAGCCTGGCTTTTCCAGAGGAATTCACTTGAAAGTGTTCACAGAGTACCGGCTAGGTGGGAACGTGGCTAGCTCATTATAATCAATTGCTCGATATCAGGAGAGACATACAAATCATTACCCCACCCCGGGGAAGGTCAAGTCCTCCTGTTAGTGCAGCAATACACACAGACGCTACAAACCGACTACCGGTCTGCATAGCATTTCCCCCCAAATTCATTTCAGCTGGAATCTGTGAGCGTGACCTTATTTTCGATTTGTAGGTGCACTCAAGTTACGATGAGTTCATATTGAATTAGGGGGGACCCTAATGCAGTATGACTGGTGTTCTTCCATGAAGGGGCAAACCTGGATGCAGAGAGTGGGGTGATGTGTACACCAAGGAACTCCAAGGAGTACCAGCAAACGCCAGTAAGGAAAAATTCCTCCCTGGAGCCTTTGGAGGGAGCTCAGACCGGCTGATGCCTTGAATTTGGACTTTTCGCTTCCAGAACTGTGAGAGAACAAAATTCTATTGTCTGAAGCCAGCCAGTTTCTGGTGCTTTGTTCCAGAAGCCTCGGCAAACAAATACGGTGATCAAGTGCCCATCCGTTGCCAACACAATTTCATACCCACCAGACCACCAGCTCTAAGAGGGTGGGGACCATGTCTACGCTGCTCATGATTCTATCTGCATCACCTTCTACAGTGTCTGGTATGTACGAGGTGCTCAATAGAGTTTGGTTGAACACAGGAGGAATGAGTTCCTTCAGCCCTCCCTGTACACTGGATTAAGCATCCACCCAAAGGTTCCCAGCAAGAAGCAAGCAGGTCTGAGACTAGAATCCAGCCCGGTACTCCCACGGAAGTGCTTTTTTGGCTCATAAGTGTGTACCCACTCTCCTGGGCCAAGAAGACATACCAATGGCCAACAGACATATGAAAAGATGTTCAACCGCACTAGCCACTAGGGAATGCAAATCAAAACAACGAGATGCCACCTCACACCTGTTAGAATGGGTATTGTCAGTAAGACAGGTAATAACAAGTGTTGGAAAGGCTGTGGAGAAAAAGGAACCCTCATTCACTGCTTAGTGGGAAGGTAAACTGGCACAGCCACTGTGGAAAACAGCATGGTGGTTCCTAAAAAAACTAAAAGTAGAGTTACCATGTGACCCAGCAATCCCTCTTCTGGGTATCTGCCTGAAAAACTCAAAAGCATATGTTTGCAAAGATATATATGTGCCCCCTATGTTCGTTGCAGCAATTACTCACAGTGGCCAAGACATGGAGGCAATGACAGTGTCCTTCAATAGATGACTGGATAAAGAAAATGTGGTACACGCATACCATGGAATACTACTCAGCCGTGAGAAAAGATGAAACACTGCCATTTGTGACAACATGGATGGGCCTTGAAAATATTATGCTAAGTGAAATAAGTCAGCCAGGAAAAGCTAAGAACCATATGATTTCACTCGTATGCGGGATATAAAACTGAAACTCATAGACACAGACCACAGTGTGGTGGTTACCGGGGGGAAGGGGGTGGGGGGTGGTGGCAGAGGGTAAAGGGGGCCAAGTACACGGTGCCGGTAGATGATGTGACAATGTGTTGCGGGTACATAATGCAATATCCAGATCATGGACCATGGTAATGTACTCTTGAAACCTTTACAACCCTATTAAGCGATGTCACCCCAATAAGTTTCAGTTGAAAATTAAATCAGGAAAGCAGTGACCTCATCCCTCCATCATGCCTCATTTTTTGGCCTTCCCAATTTCTCGCCAAGTGCTGCAATTGCCTCCCGATGCCGTTCTCTACGTGCATTCTTGCTTCTTCTAGTCTACACTGCTACTAGGATTTTATGAGGGGAACCCCCCAAAATGGAATTTATTTAAAAAATGTGTATTCTTCCAGGTTTAAACTTCAGTCATCTTCAAAGTACTCTCCATTTGATGCACTACACCTATCGAGACTTTTTTCCCACTGCTCAAATTTTTTGAACTCATCATTTTGGATGCCTTTTAGTGCTTCTGCTGTTTTTTGTTTCATCTGCTCCACATCGGCAAAATGTTTCTCTTTGAGGACTTTTTTCAACCAGGGAAACCAAAAAAAATGTGCCTGGGGCAAGATCAGGTGAATAGGGAGGGTGGGGCATGGGGGCCATGCAGTTTTCAGTCAAAAACTGCTGAACACTCAGCATATTGTGGGTAGGTGCGCTTGTAAACCAGCCATCACAGAAGGGACAAACCTGTTGAAAGAGTCTTCCAAAAAAAAATTCACTGAAGCTGAGCGCAGCCTCTCGCAACACCACCAGCTGGTGCACTGATGCAGATGGGTTCCTAGAACACTCACGTAGAGGGGGAAGCCTGTACTATGAGGGGTCTGCCCTCCAGAAGATAATTCTCAGTTTTTTGGGGTCCCCCCTCATATTTCTAAAAATGCACATTGGTTTATAATCATTTATAAACCAGTTGTATAATTTATAAATACTGGTTTTAAGTCACTGAGTGGCTCACCTCTATTATCAATATATAGTTCAAAGTTCTTAGCGTGACTATCAAGATCTTCATGATTGGCCCTTACTACTTGTCTGATCATGTATTTCAACATCCCCAAGTACACCTGTAGGCCATCCAAACAAGGCCTACTTTTCATGTCTTTGCCTCTTTCAACATGTCGCATAGCTAAATGACTAGCGTCTTTCAAGACAGCCCAAGCATGACCTCCTCCAAGATGTCTTTCCTTTGACCCACTCCCAAAACAAGGGGGCAGCCTTTCCCCCCTTTTTTCCTAGCTCTATTGGGATATAATTGACATGGGACATTTTGTAAACAGTAAGGTGGGCAAAGTGCTGTGCATGGAGTTAGTTCTGCCTCTCCGTCCTCACGAGGGCGACGGCATTCAGGAGGGCATAGCTATGATTGCTACACAAGAGGCCACTTGCTGCTGGGGGCAGCAAAGTTATTCAAGGTGTTCAGAAAAATAAGTCTGCCTCCCACTGAAGATCTCTTTAACAAGCGAGTCCTGCAGGGGGATAAGGAGGCTTTACTGCAAGGTTCACTTTGAGAGCAGAGACAGAGCCTGAGAGGGATGGTGCAAAGCAGCAGAGACTCTACAGTGAGAAGGCAGCTGCTTCTCAGTGTGGATCCAGGAAGCCGCTCCAGAATCCCTGAGCAGGGAAACATTTGCGTTTCAATGGAAAACTAGACTTCATCTATAGCACACACTTCCTGATGACCTGACTCTGATTCTATGGAAACTATTTAACAACTGTGCGATGTGCAGGCACCTGATCGCAGGGCCAGATAATTCTTGTCTATAGACATGCAGATGAATTCTTGCCAATGGAAAGACACCTGTCCCCAGTGTGGAAAAACGAATTTCGTCTCCATTTGCACATGTGTTTCCGCACTGCTTTACTCTTTTTATTTTATTCTTTATCTTATTCCTGCCTGGTTATAACATCTGCATGGTTTTCTCATTACGAGTAAAGTAAAATCTTTAGCACGCATTTCTACTTATATCCTTTTGAGGATATAGCCTTTTTCTATACTTTCGAGTTTATTTCGTGACGAAGATTTCTCCAGGGAAGCCCCTTCCTCCTCGGCCCCGCTCTGAACCGAGCTCTGAAAGGTGAAAGTCCCCAGGCGCAAGTTCAGGTCGTGGACCTTGGGAGTTGTTAGCGTAGGAGCAGGTAACGCTCACCCTCTGCAAGCTGGGGCCCCCCCACCGCTGCACCCACAGGTTGACGGATGGCTCCCCTTTGACATCCTATCCAAAAGCTGAGGCATTGCCCTGGCTGGTGTAGCTCAGTGGATTGACTGTCAGCCTGTGAACCAAAGGGTCACCAGTTCGATTCCCAGTCAGGGCACAGGCCTGGGTTATGGGCCAGGTCCCCAGTAGGGGGTGTGTGAGAGGCAACTACGCATTGATATTGCTCTCCCTCTCTTTCTCCCTTGCTTTCTCTCTGTCTAAAAATAAAATAAATAAGAATTTTTTAAAAAGAAAAACCACATTTAAAAAAACCCACAAAAGCTGAGGTGTTAAATGATGTGCAGGAAGGCATGACATTTTCATCGGCTTTATTCAGTATAATTTACATACAATAAAACTCATCTTTTTAAATGTGCTGTTTGATGAGTTTTGACAAGTGTGTATAGCTGCCTACCACCACCACAACGAAGACAGACAACATTTCTGTCCCCCACAAAGTTCCTTTGTGCCCCTTTGCAGCCAGGTCCCTCTCCCCTCCTGCAGGCCCCAGTGGCCACTGATCTGCTTTCTTCAACCATGAGGTTTGCCTTTTCTAGAACTTTGTATAAATAGGATCCGGCAACATCTAGTCTTGTGTGTCTAGCTCCTTTCACTTTTGAGATTCATCCATGTTGTTGTAGATATTAGCACCTCATTCATTTTCAGCACCTGGCTAACATTCCATCGTGTTAATGGCCACAGCGCATTTACCCATAAATGTCAGCTGATGGACATCTGGATTGTTTCTGGTTTGGGGTTATTACGAATAATAACAATTAGTGGGATCACTGGATCGTACAGTAAGTGTCTGTTTAAAAGGAATCTTCAAACCTTCCCAAAATGGCGATACCATTTTACTCTTCCTCCAACAGCACGCAAGCATTCGCACAGCCCCAAACCCTCCCCAACCCCTGGCATGCGCAGCCTCTTTAAGTTTAGCTTCTCTCGTGCCTGCGTGGTGGTGTCTCATTGCGGTTTTTGTTTGCATTTCCTTATTGAGTCACGGTGTTGAGCCTCATTTCAGGTATTTATTTGCCATCCAGTGCATCATCTGGGATGAAGTTTCTATTGAGATTTTCTGCCCTTTTCAATTAGGCTGCTTTTCTTATATTAAGTTTTAAAATTGCTTTATATATGCTGAATACAAGTCCTGTTTGAGATATGCATATTGTCAATATTTTGGCATGAGAAAGGCATTACATTTTGGCAAATAAGAATTTTCTAACACCGGATCCCTGGAACTGCAAACCAGCGTACCATGTCTGTTGCCGTCTGCAAAGCAGGGGCGGCCTATGGGGGAGGGAAATAAACAGCTGGAAGTCTAAAGCTTGGCCTTGAAAGGAGCTACTTTGTGCATTCCCCCCCATCTCTTGATTTCCTTGCATTTTATTTATTCCAGTTATTTTCTTTCCTGTGTTACTTCTTCCTGTAGCTATTACAATTTTAGGCAGAAATGGGTACATGGAATGCCTGTCTCTTTCTTTCCTGGTGCAAATGAACACCTTAGCTTCTGTATTTCACAGTGAGCCCCAAAACACAGTCTCAAAAGCGACAAAGATGCAGCTCACATGGAAACTGTCCCTGGTCATTCCCAACTCAGCCTCTGGATGTCACACCTTGATCTCCAACTCCTTCTAGGGGCCAGCCTCTGACTTCTTTGGTCTTTCAGGGAGATGAGGAAGAGAAATTTCCCATCTGAAGGGAGCGCTATAGTACCCACTGCTTAATGAAACACTAAGCCCATAGTAAAGAATTTCTGCTGGAACTTCAAGGCAAGCTCCAGTGTTATATGGGGCCGAGCACCCTGGAGAGACCACAGATTGGCACATCAATGGCCACTTTTCATCGCCTCTACCTCTCCTCAAATCTCCAAAGGGGGAGAAAACACAGAGGGTTCTCTAGCCCACTGTGGATGAGAATGCTGGACGGAGACGAGGAAAGACTTCCTTTTCCTTCTATGGCCCTTGGCTCTCAGGCTGGGGCCCCATAAATTGGACAAAAGACACTGACAAGAGAAAAGCATACAAAGTCGTTGAGTGTGAGTTTTGTGTGACAAGGAGCCTCCACGAGGAAACAGAGACCTGAAAAGATGGTTAAGCCTGAGTGTTTTTCCATTCCATTTGATGAAGGTGGAATGTTGTGGAAAACCGGACAGAACAAAAGGGTGTGAGCTGAGGGCAGCGGGCAGGAACTGGAGGGCTCGCTAGCGAGGCCTGCTCTTTCCGGTCCCTCTGTACGTCCCTCGGTCTTCCGAGGTAAGGACGCTCCCCTCCTCCACGTACGGCGGGGCCACTGCTCGCACAAGGGCCTCATGACCTTCAGGGGAGACGAGAAGGTCAGAGAGTCCTTGCTGCACCTGCCATGTCTCAAATTCCTTCGGTGTAAAATACTCAATATGCCAAGGTGCCCCGTTTCAGGGGAGCGTGTTCTGAACCCCGTTACATATGCAATATCTGCTCTCCCATTCTTCCCTCCCAGAGAGGCCCACTTTTTCTTAGGCTAGCGATGCACCCAGATGAAGAAATTATACTTCCCGACCTCCCTCACAGAGAAGAGTGGCCATGGGACACAGATCCGACAAATACCATTTAAGCCCAAGTTGCTGAAGGGGCTTTTGAGCCCCAGCTTCTCCCCGCCCACGGCTGCCTTCCCGCAGCAGCCATCCTGTGATGCTTGGGTGGGGGTGGGGAGATGGGGGGAGACTCAGTCACAGGTCCCTGACCGCTGAACCAACGCCAGCCCCTGTTTACCTCCTGGCCTCGCAGCACGTGAGAAAAACCCCAATTTGTCTGAGTTGTTCTTTTTCTTCTCACGGGACAAAATCCCTGACTAACCACCGGGGTTCTAGTTTCCACTTCTCACCTTCCTGGGTTTTTTCATCCCTAAGAAAGGGAACTCATGCCCACACACGTTGTCAAATATTCTGTGATATGTGGTCACATGCATGCACTCTGAGGATAGCACATCAAGTGAAATAAGCCAGACACGTAAAGACAAGTACTGCATGATTCCACAGACATGAGGAAGCTAAAATAGCCAAATGGATAAAATCAAAGAGTAGAATGGTGGCTGCCAGGGACTGGGGTCGGGGAGGGGAAAATGGGGAGCTATTATTCAGGCATAAAGTTTCACTTAAGAAAGATGGAGAAGCTTCAGGGATCCGCTGCTAATTGTACCCACAACCAACAATAATGGAGTATACACTTGCAATTTGTTAGGAGAACAGACCTTGCGTTGTGTTCTTACCATAATAAAAATTATTCTTCATTAAAAATAAGAAGGAGGTAGGATATAACACACACCAGAACCATTCCGGCAGGAAGATTCCACAATGCTGAAGCATCATTTCATACTCAGTATTCCAGACAAAGGTTTTCCGTGCCAGGTGTCTCTGGAGACAGGAAACTTGGGCTTCGCTGGGTCCTGCAGATGCCCCATGTCCTCCTGACGGCTGCTCTGGGACTGGCCTCCGGACTCAGTCCTGGCTCTTACTCCGTGGATTAAATCCGCAGCCGAAGGACTATCACCTTTTGTTCTGAAGACAATTCTCAAATTTTCAAGAGCGTCCCAATTTTCAATATATTTTCCCTAGAGCTCAGATGCCAGCAACCAAATCAATCTTCTGTCTCTTTAAATGCATTTCCACCTGTCAGGGCAGGGGCTGGGGTTGGGATATGGCCTGGTGCTCATGGTCACCCTGCTCCACTCAGTTCTAAAGCCCGGCCCCCTCCACTGTTCTTAGGCACGGCTCTCAGGCAATACTTCGGATTCCTCTTGGCCTTGCCTGTGCTCCAGCCATTGCCATGGCAACCAGGTCCATGCCACTTTGCCAGCTTCCCACAGACACAGCCCGGCAATGCCGCATTCGGGACTTTCTCCCTTGACTCCTGCCTCCAGCCCTGGAGACTGCCTGACAGGGGGCCGCTCTACATACATGGGCCACCCCAGAGCAGGCTGGGGATGAGTGGGGGCCCCTTTGACCAATTAACAAGACTGTTGGACAAATACAGCTGTCTCGGGCCCCTGGGGCAACCGGCTCCAAGAGCACCTCACGCCGTTTCTCAGAAGGTTCCAGCAGGACTGAGCACTTGATGCCTGTAATGGTGACCAATGACACATCCGTGTTCCGGCTTTGCCTGCTCTGACATCTCGCGCTCACCCCCACCCCTTCTCCCTGGGGTCATGCACACTCCCAAGTAAATTACTGGGCACACAAGACTCTCTTAGGCTCTTCTTTGGGGGAAATCAAGCTAAGGCAGAGGATGTTAAATAAATAAGCAAACAAATAATGTGTGTGTGTGTTTGTATGAATATTATTTTCTGCCCTCAGTCCCAGCCAACCACCTGGTATTGAATACTGTTACATCCCAGCTATGCATGCTCTCGTTGTTCAGAACTATTTGGAAGTCGTTCTCTTCCGGACAGCTCTGCACACTCAGGTTTTGCATAAGTCAAAGTTACTGCTAAGTTATCATCCGGGATTTTAAGGGTGCAAAACCTACAACACAAACATTGATGTGTATAATATTTAAAATAGTTTTTACTGTAGTAAGTACTAAAGTGGTACACATGCAATGGAATAAGCCCTCTGGCCTCTTCCTGGGGGTTAGCATTTAATTTTTTTACTCTAAAGCCACTGTCTCAGGTTCACAGATGGTCTTCCTCTCTCGTCCTCTCCTGGTGGCTTTTGGGACAAGACTGGAAGGATATCAGGGTAAAGACCCAGATGCCCGGACTTCTCATGGATGCGAGAAACCCCCAAGGGACCCTGTAAACCTGAAAGCAAATAACCTTTCTCTGGGGAGCTGCTGCCTCTCCAGAGCCCCTGTTTCGCGATTTTAATCTAATGTGTGTTTTCGTGTGTAATGCCACCCTCCCCACGTCTCTAACATGCTATCAGCACGACCTGGGATAATTTGTAAAGGCCAGGTTTGCATTAGCCCCAGCTGTGGGGACCTGGGGAGCAGCTGTCCCTGATCACGAGGGACACTGGAAGCCTTGATTTGGGTCTCATTTCACCTCCCTCTGTGATACCGGAAATGACTGGAAGTATTTGGTTCCTAGGAGTTATGTGATATTCATGAATGGCCTTATGAAAAAGTGTCCATGAGCCTGTTTACTTTTTAACTCTGATATTAAAACATTCCAGCAGAAAAATACAAGATCAAAGACCCCAAAGGTTGAGTGCCTGTTTCGTGGCTGGAGTTTCAGAACTGCTTAGAAGCGCAAAGCTGCCAAATCCCAAGGCATTAGTACCCTGGGACCCCGTGGAGGATGTGACTCCTGTCCCTAGGGGGCCCTTCCCTGGGCTGGAAGGCATTTCGCACGCTATCAGGCGACAGGAAACACACATGAGCCAGGCACAGGTAGATTGGGCAGATGCTGTTAAAGATTCCCAACAGAGCTCCTTAAAGCTTTTCTGACTGATCATCGACTTCATGGTTATGGCCGAGCAAATTGTGCTGGAAGCCGATGTGTTCAAACGGGCTGACAGCTCCCTAGAATCAAACCAGTCCAGACCTTCCACAGGCCGAGAGATGTCACAGGGCCTGGGCTCAGAGTCTAAATCCTAAATGGGCTCCCGGGACCCCTGGGGGTGGTCAGAGGCCAGGGATGGAGAGTGAGGAGAAGAGACTGATTTCCCCTCTGCTGCCTGTCTTACTGCCATTCCTGACATCATCTAAACACTTCAAACCCCAATTTAAGGGAAAGCCAGCATTAAACGAAAAGGGCGAGGTTCTGTTTAACGTGCCCGGAAAGGTCATTACCCAAGAAGATGCAATGCCCAGACCCTCTCGCTCCTCCCTGTGTCTGTGGGCTCCTGGGGCGTTATACAGATTCTAGCCTCTTAACCCCTTCACATTCATTCCGTGGGGTCTGGGCTCGCAGATTTGCTGACTCTGCCAGGAAAGCAGACCTGGGAGCGAGCCCTCAGGTGGCACACAGGAAGAACCCCCTTCTCCCTCCGCGCCAGGCTTAGATGGAGAGGTGTCAGCAGTTCCTGAAAATGCCTGCCCCAGGGGACTTCAGACAAGAACAGACACATTAAGGGACTTTGGACGATTGGACCAGCTGAAGTCTGGGAAATGACCAAGTCAGGTATTTGCAAGCCCTTTAACAAGGCTGCATAAGCGATAAAAAGAGTTTCAGAGGGTTTAGTGCCACTGAGGTTTCCAGGGAGAATTAAAAAAAGCAGCGAAGTACGAGGAGAGTGGATTTAAAAATTAACCTGTGTGTGAATGTACTATGATCCGAACAGGAATTAAAAAGCAAACAAGGATGAATTGATCCCCTCCTCCCCCAGAAGCAGGACTCCGGCATTTCGGGGAGTGAAATTGATCGGCTCCTGAATATACTCTGATACGTAATTAAACAAGGAGGCCGATCAATACTCAGTGGCTGGGATTTAGGTTCCCATTGACAAGCTAACAGAGGAATCCAGAAGGGAAGAGAATTGCTGTTTGGCTCGGGCAAGATTGGAACGTAAGGTTTCTGAGTTTAAAAAAAAAAAAATAATAATAATAATAATAATAATAATAGTGCCTTGGTCTTCTCTCCTCTCTCACTGTACAAACTCCTTTGATCCAGCACTAACCCATGCAAAAACAAGGACCCCCACTTGGAGCATTGCTCCCGGCGGCAGGTGACAGATGTTAAAGGGCCAAATCTCTGACCACATGGTTCATATTTATGCAACTGCAATGAAGCTGCCTAAGTTCACGTAGTTAAATAAAAAGATCACAACCAAGTTACTTATTAGCTACCCTGAACCTGCCTCCCCAGGAGCCAGAGGGCTGGTGAGAGAGCCACTTTACAGGCGAGCTGGAATGATCCGCCCTGTTCTCCATCATGGTTTACACACCAGACAGTCATGGGCGTCCTGTGTGGGCTGAATGACCAGAGCTGCCCAGAGAGCCCTCACGGCTCATCAGGTTACCAGGCCCCGCAGCTGCCTACCAAGAGGCTCAGCTCCTAATCAGAGAAACCTGACGGAACTTTCCTACAAAGAAGTGGTGGGTCCTGGGCCCTTTGCTTCTGCACCCACCAGATGAAGGTGGGACATAGCAAGCAAAGGACACAGGCGCAGGAAGGACTTTTCTTCCAAGCACATGGAGGGAAAGCCCTGTTACGGGGGAGGGTTTAGGGCAAAGACATAGCCGAGGTTCTTCCATCTGTTTCTGTGGTTTGTTGGTCCTGGGATTCTCCGGAAAAAGGTGGAAGGGAAGGAAAACGGAGGGTGACAGCTCACAATTATCCCAGGGAGCAAGACCACCTCTCAGGCATTCATTCAGGATGTCCTAGATTCCTGGGTCTTCCTGGAAGAACCAGTTCCTTCCACTCCTTGCTTATAAACCTGTGAACTTCTCTAGATGCATAAGCAGTTTGACTTCCTGGCTGGGAAAAGTGAGGGAGAAGAAGACCTCGTAGTTGTAGCACAGGGCCCCTGGAGACATAAATGGCTAAAACACAGGAAAACACACAAGAGAAGAGAACTGGTTTTATCCATGGAGAGAGAGATATTTATAGAGTACAAGCAAGTGACTTGTACCTTGGACGATCCACATTATAAAATTCTAGGGTCGTTCTGTCACAGAGACAGAATGTAGAACAGTAGTGGCCAGGCCTGCAGAGGGGGGGGATGGGGCTTCCAAGTTTAATGGGTACAAAGGGCCAGTGTGGGAGGACAAAAAGTTCTGGAGGTGGACGGTGGTTGTGGCTGTACAACTGTGTGAATGTACATTATGCCACTGAACTGTGCACTTAAAAACAGCTAAGATGGTTTTATGTTATGTATATTTAACCATAATAAAAAAAAAAAGTACTAGAAGGGGAAAAAAGGGAGAAAAAAATGAGACAACTGTAACAGCATAATCAGTAAAATATAAAAAAAAAAAAAAAGAAAACTAGAGTCAGTGACGAGAGTGTAATTCCCTGTATGATTCATGGAAACATACAGTCTAACACTAAGGGTTCCCCAGGCTTGAAGGAAACATTGCTGAGGATACATAAAGATAAAGACTGCAAGGTACTGGAAATGCGTCAGTATCTGTTCAAGCTCAAGGCATTCATGTGAAACATTTTCCGAAGAACACGTCAGCCCAGGTCCCTGTGTCCTCAGCCTGCTGCGTGTGCATCTGCCTCAGTGCCCTGCACCCTCCCCAGATCCCGGCAGCGTCGCTGAGAAAAGCCAATTTGTCTTCTTGGCGTCCAACCACCGCCCCTTCTGCTCTTCTTAGCCAATCAACATTCCCTTTTTCTCTCCTGATTTTGGGAATGGATCTAACACCCTCATTCCCACCTAGGCAAGGGTCTAAGAAGACTTATACAGCCCACCTAGGAATATTTACATTTCACCTAGAAGCTAAGCCTGAGCAAGAAGAATTAAAATAGAGCAATGGCAGAAGAATTTGTAACCTCTCCAACTCATTCCCCCAAGCTGTGTTGTTTGTGGAAATCTCAAAATCACATTCCGCCTGCACGTCTCCAGTAATCTTAGGAGATTTCTTTTCCAAAGTCTCTTTCCCTGGTCAGTTTCTTCTTCGTGAACCCTTTTCAGAAGCCCAGTCCTTATTCTCACCCACCTGCCCTCTTGGCCACAGCCCCACGCCAAGTTAAGTTGCTCACTGGGCCCAGAAATGTCTCCAAGGCACCTTCTAAATCTGTCAAGGACGATTTAGAAGCACAGGCTGAGGCCAAATGGAAAAGCTGGAGAGCGCTGGTGGTGGAGAGAGCCAGCCCAGGCCTGAAGGCAATTTGTTACCAACGCAATGAGTGGCTCCGACCACATGAGCCCGCATGGACATTGGCAAAGAGCACAAGGCAAGTTCTATCTTCACTCAAGCCTGTAGCCTGTCCTAGAACAAAGGAGCAAAGGTTCCTTAAACATAAACACAGCTGACTCTCTGGAGAGAAAGACAGTCTCTCTTTCATATCTGCAAAACCAGAGCCAGCAGGGGCCGGGACCAAGAATCTACGTTTTTCAAAGGCTCCCCAGGCAAGTCCATGGTACAAACTAAAGTGATGACAAATCAAAAACCAAACTAGGGTGCTTTGTGTTCGTTTTGTCTTGTGAACATCAACAATAAACAATATGATATTTAGCGTATTTATTTACTTATTTTTTGAAAGAGCAGGAAGATGCCGAGAGAGAAGCCCGTGTTGAACAAGGCAGCTCGAAATGACCACAAAGGGCCTGTTGTTTCACACTCAGAGAGCCACCAAATGTCAGCAGTGACAAGTCCAACAATAATATGTTCTATGGCTTTGGTTCCCTTGTTTTCCCGTGATGCATAGAAAACCCTTTTACCCAAGCTAGGTTATAGGGCAGAAGGCCCCTTCTTTTTCTGACGGGAGGAAGCGTTGGCGGGGGTGGGGGTAAGACAGAGGGCCCGCCCCAAGCAGAAGGGGGCATCCAAGGATGCCTACAGCCTGGACAGCGAGCTTCAGGGGCACCTTGGAATCCTACACGGAACTGCCCTCGGTTTAGGGCAGAGGCTGACTCTGGGTGGATGGAGAAGCTGCGCCCGCCCCTCTCAGGGGCGAAGTCCACACCAGCACCTGTCTCAGTCTTTTCGGGCTGCTACAGCAGAACACCCCTGACTGGGCAGCTTCTAAGCAACAGAAATCTACCGCTCGCCATTCCAGAGGCTGGACGTCCGAGATCAGGGTGCCGGCCTGGTTGGGCGAAGGCCTCCTCCAGGCTGCAGGCTTCTCATCTGGTGTAAGGACCAAGGCTGCTTCCCAGAGTCTCTGTAGAGGCACTAATCCCATCCAGAAGCGCTCCATCCTCATGAGCTAATCACCTCCCAAAGCCCCACCTCCTAATATCATCACCTTTGGGGGCTCGGATTTTAGCATATGAAGGTTGTGGGGGGGTCACGAACACTCAGACCATAGCTGCACCCATCACATGGGTGAAAGCTCCCTCCTGAGAGGGGCCATCCATCCTCCCCCGAGGGCCGCTATCCTCCGTCTCTCACGGTCTGCCTACCCACAATGCCCCTCTCCGTTTATCTCAACCCTGTTTGCTTTCTCTCCCAACCTCCCATTCCTCCCAGGCACCCAGCCTCAAAACCTGTGAGTCGACCGGGTAGAATGAAAAAAGAGTTTGACTTGAGAGTCTGAAGCCCCAAGCCCATACCCCAGCACCACGACTTCCTATTCACGAGACTTTGGGCAAGTCACTGATTGTTTGACACTGTCCTTCAGTTTCTTTATCAAAGGTTTTACTTATTTATTTTTAGAGAGGGGAAGGGAGGGAGAAAGACAATGAGAGAAACATCAGTGTGTGGTTGCCTCTCGCACGCCCCCTACTGGGGGCCTGGCCCGCCACTCAAGCAGGAGCCCTGACTGCGAATCGAACTGGTGACCCTTTGGTTCACAGGCCGGAACTCAACCCGCGGAGCCACCCCAGCCAGGGCATCGGTTTCTAATCGCTGCCCAATCCACCTCCCGAGGCGACTGGGAGAATCAAATGAGCTGCGTGAGAGGTACTGTGTACATCTCTCTGTACGTCTGGTCCTGTTTTACCAGGCCCTCTTGCTGGCCACCACCTTTCGCTGGCCACCAAACCTTGCTGATTCTGCTCTCCACAGGGTGCCCCCGGCCCCCGAACATTTCGCTTTTCCATTTGTACTGCTGCCTCTGCCTCCTGAACGACTTGTTCAAGTTGACCTGACACGACGGTCCCTCACTGTTTTCGGACTAGGCGCTCAGCCTTCCGGCAGCCTTCTAAGGTAGCGGGGAGTGAAGGCCATGAGTCTTCCCTCCCTCCGCCTCTCGCCCAGGTGGCCCGCTACAATAAAAGCAAGTCTCAGACCACATTCTGACACACAAAGATGCTTATCAGCCAGCAGGAACCAACACCGGACCACCTGGTTTGTATGCTCAGCAAAGTCCCAGCTCTCCATCCTTTCACTCGAAACAGATGTCACAAGAAGCTAACAGCAAGATTCAGTTAATTGGTCCGACGACAGGGTTCTCCATAAGCAGATGGACACAGGATCTAGTGGGATTCTAGGACGGGAGGCCATTCCTAAGGGTGCGACTGCTTCTACCCTGCTCACGCAAAGGTCAGGGCGCCCGCACGACGTGCCTAACCGGCCCCAAACATCACCGAGTCTGCCGGAGCAAAAATAAAATTGAATGCCCAGTGTACTAATTAATATGCCGTCTGATATTCACTGGAAATAATTTCACCAAAGTATTGGCGTCAGCCTCTGGGATACAACAGATATTATAAATATTTTTATGTTCCTCAATAATGCCCGAATAACCCAAGAGTATTAGGAAACTTCAAATGTTAAATAACTATGCCTCAAGTAGCAATTAAACAAACTCAAATACACAGCATCATCACTTGTTTGAACAGAGTTCTCTTTTTATAAATTACAGATAACACGGCAGTGCCATGCACAGAGTTTCACTCTGTCAAACTGTCCTTTCTTCCCCTTCGAACATGTGCCACAAGCACGAGTGCACTCCTCTTCCTGCTCAGGTTCCAAGTAGGGCCTGAAGAAATGTAACAACCCCTTATCTCCCAACTGATGCAAGATTACCTTTCCATCCACTTATTCCACAACCGCTTGAACCCCTAACAATAAAAAGCCATGCAAACCTGAAGGGGCGGGGCTGAGTCCAACGGTGCGCTGACTTCAGGGAGCTCTCAGTCCGACGAAGAGGCGGACCCTGGAACTGAGACAATGATACACGGCAGTGAATCCAAGGACAGAGAAGTTCACGGGTTACTACGGAAGCACAGACGAGGCACCGATGGGAGGGAAAGGGCTGAGGACCAGGCCGCGCCTTAGACAAAGAGTGGAGGGTTAGGCTGTGCGTTCTAAGCCAAGACGACGACAGAAAAAAAAAAGTCTATTAATGGCTAAACTCTATGAAACTCTTGCTCTATTAAAGTCCAGGCACTTTTCTAGGAACATCACCTTCATTATTTCATTCACTTGTTATTATCCGTCCCCCACTGTATGCAAACTGAGGCTCTGAACATTTACATCCCTCGCCCCAGGTTGGAAAGTGGCAGAGCTGGGATTTGAACCCACGCCTTTCTGACTCCTGAGGCTTTACCCTATATACTCTGTTCAGGAACTACATACAGCAACTGAGTGCACCTCAAACTTAAGTTCGAGGCAGAATGGTGCAATCAAGTTGCAGGGATAAATCAATCAGAATATGGGCTCTTGGTTTGTCTTGTCGTCTAGAGTGTAACTACCTGAGTCAGTTCCACTTGCCTCCTTCGACCACAGAGTTAAACACACAGAGGGACTCAACAGGCTCTAGTGACCGAATTTAGAAAGAATTTCCAGAATAGATTGCTGCACCAACCGCTGGGTAGTGAGTCACAGCTTCTTCACAGAATGAGTTTAAAAAAAAAAATAGGGTTTCTAACATGCCCCAAATCATCAGGGATTTGAATGTCTTTGCACTGAAATGAACATTGGGGATTCAGCTGGGAATAAAATAGACAAGGTCCCTTCTGTTACAGAGCTTAGAACAACCCTCTGCTAATCTGACCTTGCCGGTTCCTGAAAAAGGCCAGGGAAATACCAACCCCCAGCGTGAGCGGCTCTGCCAGAGGGCGGCCCCAGATGCGGGCCTCACCCTTGCCCGGTCTCAGCATCTTGGTCCCCTGCTCAGGCCACTTGACCGCCACAAGTCCCTCGCCCCTGTCATCACTGAGAGCTCTCCAACTCCAAAGGGCCTTTATCTGGGCCATCAAGACCCTGTCCAGGGGGACATCCTAGACAAAGTGGTCCGACTAGGCAGCACCTGCTGATCTGACACCGCCACTCAGAGTATGCTTTGGCCTAAGAGCCCAGCCTTGGGTGAGGCAGTGGGACTTTTCTCCCAAGAAGAAGTCGCTTCTATTTAAACTCCACTCTGCAGGAATGCCCAGGATGCCAGAAAGGAACAGGGGGAAAAAGGGATCCGACACGGAGCATTCTGATGTGGGGTCTAGTTATCAGATCTCACGGCCTTTCCTGCTCTGAACCACAAACTTGCTGATGGTGGAGACTAGAAACAGCTCCTTGCTTGTGTGTAAGCAAGCCTGGCCCTGGGCAGCGTGGCTCAGTTGGTTGGAATGTCATTCCGTAAACCAAAAGGTCACAGGTTTGATTCTGGTCACGTACCTAGGTTGCAGGGTGTGGTCCCAAGTTGAGGCACACACGAGGGGCAGTCGATCCATGTTTCTCTCTCGCATCTATGTTTCTTTCTCTCTCGATCTCTCTCTTCCCCCCACCTCACCCCTCTAAAATCAGTAAGTATGTGCTCGGGAAGGAAGACGTCTGGAGGCTGGTCTCCTCTTTCCTCCCAGCCGTGTGGCAGGTGAGGAGAGGATCATGAACCAGGAGTTCAGATAGAGGCAGGGCAAGACCACTGGAGTGGGGCCTCGTGTTACTTCTTGTCAGATCACACTGACCCAGAGCTCGGGTTCCTATAGGAAGTGGCCAATCCCCTAGGTCCACTCTGTGGGGTCAGCTCCCACGTCGGGCTTCCCTTAGAGTCCCCCGCTTTCACCGCCGTTACAGATGGTGACCTTGGCTCCAAATGCCCTACTCTTGCTTCACCCCTAGGCAGAGCCAACTGTCCCTGCCAAAGTCTCCGTCCCAGGGTTGCTGGGGGCAGAGGCGGCTGGATGTGTGAAGCCCCAGCATCTCCCAGCCTCGGCCCTGAGACCAGGCTCCAGCCCCTGGGCCCTGCACTGTGGGGCCATGGTGACCAGACACACTGCCAGGTTTGGAGCACAGCGCCCTTGTGGAGGGAGCAGCCTCCCTGCACTCAGAGTTGCTGGGGTGCTAGTGATGCCCCCCCCCCCACTACAGCGCCCCACCTCTTGCCCTCCTCCCAGATGGCGGGGCCTGACGACGACCTTTCCTTAAAGGGTCAGGCAGTCAACATTCGAGGCTCTGTTGGCCTCATACAATCTCTGCCACAGATCCTTTGGTTTCTTAGGCTTTTCTTTTAATCCTTTAAAAACATATAAACCTTTGTCGGCAGGACCACGGGCCCGACTTGACCCATAGTGAGCGGAGACCTTGGCCTTTCTCAAGTCCAGCGCAAGCAGCAGGGCGGTCTGCTCGGGGGATTCCTGACATTCGCAAAGCTGCTCCCAGGTGGTGGCCCTGCCGGGGTCATGATGATGCCGTCATCCGACAAGCAAACTATTATCAACTACGATCATAATTAACGAAGGGAGAATCACCTGAGGGCAGGTTACAGTGCATACTGCGGGACCCCATCCGCTTGGACTCTCTGATTCAGTAGGTCAAGGGTAAGCCTGAGAACGCGCATTTCTCCCAGGTTCCCAGGGGATGCTGGTCCCTGAGCCACGCTTTGAGGACCCCTGCGGCGGACCACCCTTGCTTGCCAGCTGCGATGCATGTCAGGCGCAGGGGCATGGGCACACGTGGGAAACTCTGGGCTTGTCTTCCTTCAATGCTGCACTCATTGTCTCTGAAAAAGAATTTCACGTGGAGTCTTGTGGTCTGTCTCGTGGCCTATGCTGCTCTACACCAGCTTCCTGTCACATCAGGGGGCTGGCAACTCCCGCCCGCGCCAGCCCACTGTCTGTTTTTGTACAATCCATGACCGAAGAACAGATTTTTACATTCTTAAATGGTTTGTGGGAAAAGAGGGAGGAGGATAATATTTGTGATGCACGAAAA
This sequence comes from Mormoops blainvillei, assembly GCA_004026545.1. NCBI lineage: Eukaryota > Metazoa > Chordata > Mammalia > Chiroptera > Mormoopidae > Mormoops > Mormoops blainvillei. Next base: position 278,755 of record PVJD01000712.1, read on the forward strand.
TTACATGCGATTCGAATTTCACTGCCTATCGGTAAAGTCTTCCTGGGACACAGTCATGCCCATTCATTGCCGTGTTGTTTATGGCCGCTTTTCTGCTACTACAGTAAACTTGAGTAGCCAGGACAGGGACCCTGTGACCCACCAAGGCCAGGATATTTGGTATCACCTGCTGTTCCCCTGTAGAAAAGTTTGCTGTTCTCTGGTGCATACGCTCCCCATTTTGTTGCTCTGATTCCCCTAATAAGAGAAATTGAATCCTCTGGGGGTTTGCACAGTCCTGTGGTTCTGTGTTTTTCTATTTTACCTCCCTCCAGCAGCTGCTTGGGTGTCCTCTAGTCACACTGGGACATTGTTACCGACCCTGGAAGGTCTCTGGTAAGCATTAGGGTACCCTTACCTGCCATTCCCTCACTCAGAAGTTGTCCTGCCTGTGCACAAGCTTGGGAGGCAGGCCTTCCAATTTCCTTGTACTTGTACAAACTGAAATTGAATACAACCATTCCCTTGGAAACAGTTTCCTCAAAAGCACCTGTAACTCTTCCTGTGTAAAAAATGTTAACCTATAAATGAAAATACACACACACAGGTACACCAATAACCAATGTCTCCAAAGAGACATGTGCAGTGCCTTCCAGACAGTTCATACCTCTTCCTCTACAGCAGAGGCGCATAGAATTTCAAAACAAAATAACAAAACGTCTAGGGAGTTTAGAGCAGCTGCAGGGAATGTTCAGAGTTCATGCTCTCCTGGTTCCTCCTCGAGAAGGCGTGTCCACCAATATGCCTCCTCACTCAAGAACGTGCTGCGTACCCTCCAGAGGTCGGGGGCTTCCTCCGCCTGCTGGGCAGAGGCTCCCATGGTCTTTCTCTAGGGCCACTTCACAGGCCGTGCAAAGGCCCAGGCTTTTTACAAAACCCCAACAATAACCAGTCATTGTTCTTTTTTCTCAATAAAAGAGAAATTTCTTTGCCTGAGCAGGAATTTTCTAGCTTCTGTCTTACATTCAGAGAATCCCGTGGCTTTGGCACTAGAGACAGCAAGAGCCATCTGGCCCTCTTGTGCGCCTGGGCATGAATTCCTGGGGCCGCTGTCACTCTCTTTTGGGAGGTCTAACGCAAAGGCATTCCCCGGCAAAAGAGAACAATAGCAGGCAGGTAACAAGCTGGAGCTGCCAGGGGAGGAAACGAGCGAGCATCCAAAACCCTTCCTTTGCACGGCCAACCCCAGCTGTACAGCTGCAGAACCAGGATATTTGGAAGGCTGGGGTGTGGGAAATACGGTCATTGTTTTACGGTGGGGAACAGCGGTGTTTATATAAAGATTACTCTATCATGTGCTTTCTTAGCGGGCGGGTTTTGGCTCACGTAGTGGTTGAACGAGCTATATTTAAAGGGGCAAATGTTTTCCCAGCAGATGAAGAAGAGAGGAAATTTCTATGAAAAAGGACAGCTTTGGAATAAATGCTTTGGAGAAGCTAGATCCTCAGGGGCAGGTGTCTACAAATAATTGGTTTAGTACCTTGGTATTTAGCCACTACAGACACACTGCCACAGAGGATGGCGTGGCAGAGCACACACGAGCGGTGCGGTTCTGGGTGACCGTTCTATTTTCCTTGAATCCTGTAAGCCGGCCATATTTCTTACAGCCAGGGTCCCAGCAGGGAAGAGAGGAAGCATCTCCTTCCAGCAGCCCTTGGAGTTCTCAGAAAGCAGCGTGGACTTGATTTTCATTTTCTTGATGAGTTTTGTCCCTATGCAGCCAGGGTTGGTCCTGGACTGGGCTTGAGGCTACAGGCAAAAAGTAAGAGCAAGCCGACCCCATCTGCTATAACCCTGGGGACCAAAGGACTCTCCCGATGCAAACCCTAGACAGGGAGTCAGCCACTGTTATGAGATGCCACCCCCCACCACCTGGTGCAGCAACTTCCTCAATCGAAGAGAAATTGGCAAAGAGAAAATTCATTGTCTGAGGACACAGTTCTGAACCACGGGCCACTCATTCAATGTTTCTTAGCTTTGATGATCTAGTGGCTAATTTTACTTGCGAAACCTTATCGTGTGCATTTCCTTCCTCCTTGCTCAGTGGCTGTATGGTAAGACAATTGTCCTTATGGAGTCATCGTCACCAGGGGAGCCCTGCCACCGCTGCAGTAATAGTTCGGGCTGGGAAGCAGGCCGGGAGAGCAAGAATGGGAGCATGGCTCTCTGGGGCACCCAGAATGTGCCAGGCTGGCACTTCATAAGCATGATGTCATGGCATCCTCAGCACACCCCCCCCCAAACCCAGCACAGGTTCAAGGACATCCAGGTATGAGGACTGAGGATACAGAATTACAGTCTCCCTTTTGGGCAAATAAAAAAGATGCAACTTTCCCAAATTTACTGTGAAAGCAGTGATCGGTCCCTCCATTCTCAGAAAGGTTATCATGAAGCAAGAGGTACTTAGGAGGAAGAACAAATATTCTGCAGACATTCACAGAAAGAATTTCCTTAAGCAGTGTTTTGCATACGGAGAAACTGGGGGCTGCGGAGCAAACCAGTTTGTTATTCTGACAATGACGACTTCTGCTACTTGCCGATAGCGGCTTTAAAAACAGGAAGCAACGGCAAATACTTGTGAAGCATAAAGTGTAATAAACCCAAGTCACCTTAAGTGCTCACTGTGTGCTCTGCAAGACTCTAAGCTCTTCACGTTATTAACTCACTTAATCTTCACAAAAACCCTAGAAGGATCATTATTAGTCCTATTTTATAGACGAGGAAACTGAGGCACAGAGAGGCTTAGCCAGCTGCCAAAGGCCAGAAGGGCAGTGACAGCATCGCCAGGATCCAAACCCAGTCTGGCTGCAGGGCCCATGCTCTTCATAATTACCCCATTGTGCCCCTCTCCATAACAGACTACACCGCAAAGAAACACAGAGCTCTCAACAGGTCTACCCGAACAAGAAAAGGCAGCTTCTGTCTGATTCGCCTTCCCATCTCATGGCCAAGAAAACCTAGAATGACTGCTGTCAGCCCCAGTTGACATGGCAGACCTAGGCCTAATTAAAACAGTGTTGTTTAAACCCAGCACACAATTCTCTTTGTCGGGTTCTGTTGAACTAATTAAACAAGGAGGCCATTAGACCGAGATGGCCCTAATGCTTTGTACCTATTGGTTACCCAAGCAAACCAAAAACCGAAGCCTGTAAATGCTTCATGGTTAAATAACCGGAACCTTAGCATAAGTGGAATAAGCCAGTCGGTGAAAGACAAATACCATATGGTTTCACTTATAAGCGGAATCTAATGAACAAAAAAAACTAATGAGCAAAATAGAACCAGAGGCATGGAAACATGGACCAGACTGACAGCTGTAATGGAGAAGAAGGAAGTCAGGACTGATTGAAAGAAGGTGAAGGGATTACTCAAAGAACATATATGCATGACCCATGGGCATGAGCAATGATGTGGGGATTGCCTCAGGGTGTGGGGGGGGTGCTGGGTGGAGGAGAGCAAAGAGGGGGAAATTAGGACAACTATAATAGCATAAACAGGGGTGTCCAATCTTTTGGCCTCTCGGGGCCACACTGGAAGAAGAAGAGTTGCCTTGGGCCACACATTAAATATACAAACACTAATGAAGACCAAAAAAATCTCATGATGTTTTAAGTAAACTTATGATTTTGTGTTGGGCCGCATCCAGCTCCCAGGCCGCGGGCTGGACACCCCCTGTCTAAAATCTGAGCGAAAGGCCCGCAGACTTAGAGAGCCACTGCTGAAGGCCTCCATTCACACGGCAGCCTGGTTAACAGTAACAGACTAACCTGTTCACAATGGTGGGAACTGGGGGCACCTGAGGCTGGGGAGGCCTGAAAGAGAGAAGGAATCGCCTAGGTTTGGGGCTCTGGTAACCCCAACCCTTCTCCATGGACAGCTGCTGGTCCCTAAGAGGCTTAGGGGCCTCTTCCTCCTTGCACCAGCTATTTGGGTACTTTATACTTTCCTAGGATGGCATCAAGGAGTATCCCCTCTACCCCTCTGTTCTAATCTCCTCTAAAACCCCCTGGAGGCTCAGGGAACTGCAGCTGCCATTGGTGAGGCACGGGGTCAGACATTTACGAGAGGTCTTTGCGGAACCCCCTTCAGACGGGCCCAGGGGGCTAGACTGAGGGGGCGAGGGTGGCAGTGAGGAGCCAGGCTGGGTGGGGTCTGAGAGTGAACAGGGGTGGTGGCAGGAGGAAGGGGAAGGAGATCCTCGGGACACTGATGTGATCCCCCGCAGTCCACCGGGGTGGGAGATCCACCAGGGTCACCGGGCAGAAGCCCTTGTAAGAACCAAGACAGCTCAGGAGCCACACTGGGCAGGGAGCCCGCCAACCCAGGGACGGGGCCTGTAAGCGGGAGAGCCGGTTATGGCATTCAGCCCGGTCCTGGCCCTCTGCCCTGCTTCCCAGGTCCCCCGTCACTTCTCCATGACTGCTCAGGCTATACAGTTAACCTAGAACTTGTAGAAGGTGCATCTGGACTCTACAGAAAGCCACCAAATGTCACCGCATGTGTTCCGCTTCATTTGCAAGAAAGCTCTGTACTTTACAAGAGGGCGGTGCCCACAGCCTGGTGTCACTTTCTGGGACTGCCATGACAGAGCGCGATGCACTGGGTGGCTTAAAAAAACAGAAATCGCGGTCTCACAGCTCTGGAGGCCAGATGTTTCGAACCAAGGTGCACCAGTGTTGATTCCTGCTAGAAGGCCCTGACGGAGGGAGGGTCTGTTCTCGGTCCGTCTGCCGGGTTCTGGTGGGAGCCAGCCACCGGTGGCACCCTTGACCTGTAGATGCAGCACTCCAGTCCCTGCCTCCAACTTCAGTTCCTGTCTTCCCTGTGTCTGTGATTGGTCTCCTGTCCTCTTCTCACAAGGACGCCAGTCATGTGGGGTAAGAGCCCACCCTGTGCCAGTATGGCTTCATTTTAACGTGATGATATCCACAAAGAGCCTATTTCCAAACGAGGTCACATTTGCAGGTACCAAAGGTTAGGACTTGAATGTACCTTTTTAGGGGACATTATTTAACCCATAATGTCTGGGTAACTAAGAGAGGTGAGCAGAGTGAGTCCCGCACACAGATGCAGCGGCCTGTTGCCATGCCCTTTGGCCTCCCCGGATGGCAGCTTTCTCACTTAGGAAGGAAGGAGTTCACTTAGTCACTTCCGGGCCTAAAGGTTGTGAATCCGTTTTCTCCTGCGATGCTTCCTCTGCTCCCTCCTCCAATGCCAGACAAGCACTGGTGCCCACGGCTGCGCTCCCTCTTCCCCCGTCAGCTGTGAGTCTCCCGGCTGACGTGCATTTTGTCTGATATTCCAGGTGCCACCCTCTGTTTCTGGTGCAATGAAGGAATAAGCGGTCTCCGTCTGGACACAGAACGGCTCGGCTCTGTCCCGGTGGGGCAACCACTTCCCAGCTAACTCACGCCTTCCATCAATCAGGTTCCTGCCCCGACCAGCCTGTCTCCCTGCTGCTTCAATTTATTCTTGTCCCACTCTCTTGTCTCACCTGTCTCCCCACAAACACCTCTGCTTACACAAAACACACAGAGTTTGGCATCTTGTCTATACACAAATGGTCAGCAGGCTGCGGGTATGGTGGAGTGGGCTCCTGGCTGAGACAGGAGAGCCGGCTTTTACCAAGCTGGGCTGCTGCTGGCCTGCTGTGACCGCCCTGTCCTTGTGCCTCAGTTTCTCCTGTGGACAATGAAGAAGTGGGATTCAATGGGAATAATAGGCTCCAAGGAAGCAGACATGGGCGCGCAGGGGACAGGAGATATACCCTCCGCTGACCTCATGTGAACGCACTCACTCCCGAATACCAGGCACCACTTCACCACGTCCGTGGCTCCCGGGCCTGCAAGGATGAGGTGAGGGCACACTTCTGATTACCCAGCACATTCTCCACGCGTCAAAATAAAGGCCACTCGGCACGGTCCCCCACTCCAACTCGGGTTTTTCCAAATTTTAGGGGCCAAACCCCTTGGCCGCAGGGGCTCTGAGGAAACTCAATTTCCTACACGGGAAGCAGAACACTGACCAGCTATTTGACTTTTAACTTGAGGAGGAGTGCTGGGAGCTGCTGCGTGGCCCGAGGCTACAACGCTGTGTCACAGAACGGTGCAGGTAGGGTTTTCAGGAGGAGGTGCGGTTTACCCTTGTTCCCCCGGCACAAGGGCAACAAAAATGGAAGACCCTCCAGGGGTCTTGCTGACAAGCAAGGTGAGAATCAGGGAGGGGTAGCGGCAGGTTCCGAACACTCTTCCAGTCAATCTGCCCAGGGAAGGACGCCACCTGGGTTCCCTCCGTCCACAGCCAGGTCTTCTGCTGGGCCCTTAAACACGCGATGTCATTTCAGCCTCGTAACTCTTACAGGCATTGTTATCACTGTTTGTGTGTGTGTTTGTTTCTGTTTTAGCTGAGGGGAGACAGGCTGAACCACTTCCCCAGAGACACACAGCTAAAGAGGAAGCAAAGGTCTGAGCCCAACTCCAGCCCGTACCTTCCCAACATGCTTTGTTCTCTGTGTGGTGTGAGGGGAAGGACAGCAGGACAGTCACCTTGGAGGGGTAACAAGTTTCAGTGAATGACTGTTTTTATGTTAGGACAGAGTGGGCTTCTTGAGGAGGAAAAGGAGCAAGAGGAAGGAAAAGAGGAAGTCCTCAGGGACCAGGGCGAGGGCTCCCCTCTGCCAGAGTTAAGGGGGAAAGACGGGAGTGAGGCCAGGGAACTGAGACCTTTCTCCATTTAGGATAGTTTGCAAGAGCCTCGCACTTGAACTTCCCACTGCCTCGGACTGGCCCCTTCTCTGGCTTTCTTGCTGAGTCATGGCCAGGGTTGCCTGTAAAAGCTCAGAGATCACTGATTCGACCTTCATGCCTCTCTCTCTCCCGCCACATCTGCCTTTGCTACCCCAGGTGGAGCGTGTAAGAAAAGAGGGTGACCAACGACATGAAAACAGAAAGCGGGTATAGCCTGGACCAATTTCAGCAGAAAAAGCTGGGAAAACGTTAAATTTGCTTTTGATTTCTCTGCCTTCGGTGATTCTTGGTCACTGTTACAGAACTTCAGAGCCCAGAGATGAGACCTTTCACTAGTAAGTCTCCTACATGCAACGCTGGAAGAACCTGGTGGATATTATTAGTGTCACTTTAGAGGTGAGGAAACTGAGTCAGAGAAAGTGAGTGCCAGGCCTGTCTGAGCTCAGTGGAGACAAAAAGGCAGAGAGTTGAAAAACAGCCTCATAGAGGGGTTGAAGTTCAGTCCTCCAGCAACGGGCTGGCTAAGGTGTATTATTTTGTCTAGCGTAATAAAACTCAGGATTTTAAAGTGTATTCCCTTACTTACCCTGGAGGGCTCAAGAACTCTTTCCTCTTAGTTTTTACGACTCTGGTTTTACCTATAGAAGTAAGTGTCACTATAAATCCCGAAGAGCTTCCTACCTGCAGTTCCTCCCCACTGAGGCTTGAAGTGATTACGAGATATGGTTTCAGGCTTTGCACAATGATAGGAAACTTCAAGAGTTTGCTTCCTGCTCAGACTTACCAAGGAGGGAGGGTAATTTAAGTGGCATTTTATTATCTCAAAAGAGGTAGCAGTAAATGTGTTCTGTTACCGAGAACAGACACTTAACTAATCTCTATTACTGGAGATCTTTCTATTGCAATTAGAGTAAAACTCCCAAGTTCAAACTATCGGCCTTTCCAGATTAGACAATCCTGTACTAAATTGTTGCTCTTTAAGACCATCCACAATTGGAAATCACCAGTCCTCTGGACAATGGGCGCAGGTAGAAACGAAAGGAATTAAGGAATTCAGCCCCTTATCCGCCCCACTTCCAATGTGGCCCCACTCATCGTGCTAAACCAAGGAGGGCTGCCTCCCCCTTCCAAATGGGAAAAAATTCGTTGACAGTCTGCAAGCTGTCTTTTTGGTTTGTTTGTTTGTTTGTTTGTTGGTAGGGGGTAGGGGATAACTGGTATATAACATCAAATAACTTTCAGGTATACAACTTAATAACTCAATATCTATATAGACTATGGTATACTCACCACCCAATATTTAGTTTCCATCTGTCATCATGTATTTGACCCCCTTTACCCATTTCACCCTCCCTCTACCCTTTCCCTCTGCTAACCATCAATCCATACTTATTTGCATTGTTTTGTTTGTTTGTTTCTCTTACATTCCATACAATTGTTGTCCTTTTCCACCTGACTTATTTCACTTGGTATAAAAACCTCAAGGTCCATTCATGTTGTTGCAAAGGGCAACATTTTATCTTTTTATGGCTGAGTAGTATTCCATTCTCTATATACCACATATTCTTTATCCACTCATTGGCCGATGCCTATGTAAGTTGTGCCCATATCTTGGCTATTGTAAATAATGCTGCAATGAGCGTAGAGGTGCATATATCTTTCTGAATTAGTGTTTTCATATTCTTCGGATAAATACCCACAAGTGGAACAGCTGGATCACACGGTAGCTCTATTCTTAATATTTTGAGGAACCCCTATACTCTTTTCCATTGTGGCTGCACCAGTTTACAATCCCACCAACAGTATACAAGGGTTCCCTTTCCCCCACATCCTCTCCAACATTCAAGCTGTCTTGCAAAGGGGACAACCCCTGCTTCCAGCCCCAAGTCAGTGAGAAGTACACGGTAAGCCAGAATCTCAATGTGGCTGTCAGCATTACAATGACAGGCAGCTGGGAAATCTCAACATGCATTTCCACAGAAGTGCGGCAAGGCTTTGACTGGGATTTGGGTGTTCACATCTGCAGACACGGCATTTTTCTTTGCCCTTAAGGAGTCCTCGATAACGCTGAGGACCAGCCTCAAAACTCGACAGCGCGCTGAGGGTGAGGTCGGTCTGGGCCACCCAAAACTAGGGTGTGTTTTGTTTTGTCTTTTTCTCCTTAATTTCGTCTTGTCTAGGTCAATGCTGGTTTCCCTTCTCTTGGACAAAGAAGGGGCCGAACAGAAGTTATCGGCCTACACTTTGTTCTAGGATTTAACAGATTTGCTCTTGACTTCTGAAAAACATGTCCGAATTCTTACGTGTAATAGGAATGAATGGTGTTATCCAGGCGGTTTTAAGATAAATAAACCAAAGTGCCATCTTTATTTGCCACCAAGAAAGGTTACATGCATACATTTGGTTAAATAAAACTCCATAGTTATAAGAATATTAGCACGTGTTTGATAAGGATATTTTCACGGAAACTTGACTTGGTGTTTAAAGTCATTGGTGACTAATGATGAAAAATGAGATTTTTTTTTTCCCAAAACTACTCCTGTGGCAGAACATATGGTGCTATTGTATCACAGGGCCATGAGTTTCACTCATTGGAATAGGCTTTGGAAATGGTGATTGTGTGGGTTATGAAGCTACTGCTTCTCTGCTCCAAATCCACTATTCTAAATCCTGCTTTGTGATTCTGGGGCTGGGACGCTGCAAACCCATTTATCCTTTTTTCTATTCTTTTCAAATAGCCTTTAACTAATACAGAGTTTTATTTTACCAATATCTATTTCAAATTTTAAAAATATTTTTGAAACCCATTGTTTGGAGTGCTTCGTCCCCATCAGAATTCTTCCAAAGGGGTGCTTTGTGGAAATCAAATGCTTAATGAAGCCAGTAGGGTCAAGGCTCCCTCTGGGTTAGACTTCCAAGAGTGATAAGGAGGGCAAAGCAGATGTGAATGCAGCAGTTGCCTGAGAAAGGCTCGCTCATTCCACAAACCTCACGGTAGATAGATCATTAGAGAAAATTATTGCAAATCTGCAAGGCCACATACAACTATCTATTCTCTGCAATACCCACATGCTGTCTCAATATTGTTCCCCCACCCCTCCACGCCAAATACATATGTTGCAATCCTTACCCAGAGATGATGGTGTTAGGTGGTAGGGCCTGTGGGAGGTGCCTAGGTTATGAAGCAAGGATGGTGCACTCATGAATAAGATTAGTGCCCTTGTAAAAGAGGTTCCAAAGAGACAGGTTTCCAGACCCTTCCACCATGAAAGGGCATGGAGAGAAATTGCTGGCCATGAACCAGGTAGAAGGCTCTCAACAGAAAGAAATTACCAGAACTTGACCACACTGCCACCTTGATCCTGGACTTCCAGCTTTCAGAACGTTGAGAGGTAAATTTCTATTGTTTATAAGCCACTTAGTCTGTGGTTCTTCATTACTGCTGCAGGAGTGAACTCAGATGCTATTCCAGCTCGTCTTTCTGAGCTTGGAAGAGGAACTGCTGAGAAACGTGGGAGTCTGCAGGGCCCTGAGGAATCTCTCAGAAGGTCTGGCACAGTGGGGCATGACCACTCAGGTTCCCATCAAAAGTTACCCAGACCAAAGCCCTCTGCCCCATTCCATCTCCAAATCCCCAAACTAAAGTTGTTCATTCCCATGTTAGCAATTTTGAATATACTGACATTTACGATGGATAATTCCTGGGACTTTTTCTTGACATTCCAATATCCATAAGTACGTTTGATAACTGCAGGCCACTGTCATTTCCCTGTCAAATACGTAAAGGGAAACATAAGGAAACAGAGCCACACGGAGATGCTGACGCTTGGTACACTTCTCTGAACATGAGAGATGGGACCCACACCCCAATCTCTAAGGTAAGAGATTCACATCATGTCTCAGCAGTTTAAATCCCTAAGCCATGGCCCTTCCAGGTCATTGCTAATGGCACCCAAGAACAGTCTAACGAACAGTCAATGCCAAAAAAAAAAGTTTAATCTTCAAATGCCAAGGGTTTAATCTGTATGTTGACTTGGGTTGCTCTATTTTGATTAAAATCTAGTCACTAAAGTTCATATAAAGTGAGAATAAAGTATTGGAAATAAAATAAAATGTGGAGGGTAGATGTGACATACAAGTCCTTGGGCACAGTATTTGGCCTCCCTGAGTCACAGTTTCTTCATCAGTAAAGTGGAACTAATCATACCTACTTCCCCATGTTGTTTGAGGATAAATACAACAGTTCATGCCAAGACAATCTGCCACGAGGACAACTTCTGATCCAAGAACCACTTTAGAGTTCTCGATAACCCCTGTGGCTAACACAGTAACGGGCATGTAGTGGGCATTCAAGAAACACTTGTTAACTGACCAAACGAGTGAATGAATTCCACGATTTACTGAAATGTCCTCACATCACATCGGTGCTATGAAAGAGAGTATGTAACTCTTAAAGAAATCCATGTCGGGGGAGAAACCACCCAGAAATTGAAAGGATCTAAACCATTTAAGTTTTAAATGGTATACTAATTCATTTAGCTGTGCTTCTTCTCATCAGCTTCCAGGCATTATGTCATTAATCATGAATCCTTCGACAAGAACACGTGCAAGAAACAAGCAAGCGTGCTACACAGCCGCTGTATGACAGCTGAAGAAACTGAGGCACAGGCTGCTTAGCCTGACCAGCTGCCCTGGGCCCTGGGACTTCTAGCACTCGGACGTTGCTGCTTCCGGAACTCAGGGATAAGGCGGGCAAACACCTGTCTTTTGGCTGTAAGTAACCGACGTGCATTTCTGCTGGCAGGCTGTTTTGTAATTTCTTCTTTCCTCTCCTAGAAAGGAGGAAAGAAATTGATGTTCTCCACTGACTCCTGGTATGAACTGCCTGGCCATGAATTTGCTCAGTAAATACAGTTGCGGGTTCTGGCTTTTCTGTTAAACAGCCTCAATATTTAGATGAAATAGAGCATGAAGATCATGTGACCAAGCCACTTAATTCCCTTATTCCTATCCATGGCCTCAGCTCTTTGTTTCTAATGAAACCCAGGCCCCGCAGCTTAGAACTCACAGGGGAAAGTGGAAACCCGGGCTTGCTGCTGGCGCCCCCGCCCCACTCCCCAGCTCTCTGTCACTACCGCTCGCAAAACCGTGGCGAGCCGGGTGGGTTGCCCAGGTGCTCTCAGTGCAAATGCCCAGGAATCCGAAGGTGGTTTTTATGCTGCTTAACGTGCTGCACATCTTGCACTTCGATGTTAGGCAAAGCTGTAAACAATACTCTAGCCTATTTACTTGCAGTGTCATTCCTTCAGAATCTTCTTACTAAAACACCAAGGATGACAATCCGCCAATCTCCCTGGGAGCACCTCGTCTGAGGCTGCACGGGACCATCTCACGAAGGGAAGAAGAGGGCTCTGGGAGGGGCAGAGGGAAGCAGCCGTCAGGGCACATTATCGAAGGGGACCAGCCCCTTTGGAAAAGGAGCTCAGAGGTCTGCTTGGGACAGGGCCATAAATAACAGAAAATTACGTTTATGTCCAACTAATATTTATCACTTATGGTGCCAGAGTCTTCATCCACTCAAGCTGCTATAACAAAAATTCCATTGACGGGGCAGCTGAAATCCAGGACCAAGGAACCAGTAAACACGTTGGGTGTCTGGTGAGAGCCTGCTTCCTGCTTGGCAGACAGCCTTCTTCTTGCTATGTCCTCCCAGGGACAAAGGAGTGACAGAGCTCTCTGGAGTCTCTTTTATAAGGGCACTAATCCCATTCATAAAGACTCCACCCTCATGACCTAATCACCTCCAAAGGCCCAACCCCCCAAATACCAGGATTTCAACATACCCATTTTGGGTGGGGGGCGGGGTGGGACACAATCATAGAGTCCACAGCAACCATATTTCAGGACTTCCCTCCCCATTGACAACCAGTTCCCTTGGGCTTTCTAAACCTGGGTGTTTTCTTTCAGCCCTTCTTAGGCAGAGCCGTGAGTGGAATCAGGGGGTGTCAGGGAATCCCAGGTGTGGCATTTGCTACCTGTGGGAATGTGAAGACGTTTCTTCATCTCCCTGAATATCATTTTCTCACCTGAAAATAAGGATACTAATAACTACCTGGGAATATTCCATGAAGCTTAAGTATCCAAGGAAGTCACTACCACAGTTTGTGGCACTCGGGCACTTAATTAAGAAAAAAAAAAACTTGGATACGCGCTACATTCTAGCAACCTCCTACTGCTATGGGGCTGACAGCTGTCAGAATCTGTAACACACTTGAGATGAGTGCGGAGAAGGGTGACCCAGAACTGTTAAAAAGTAGGGATCGCTGCTGTAGAGTGTGTATCCTCTGAATACCTATACCGCACCCTAATACTTGGCAAGTGCTCATTTTTCCCTTCCTCAATTACAGCAAATAGTTATTGTCAACTCTGACTTTGTAGAGTCACAGGGTGGTGCTTCAGTGGTGTAAAAAAGTCACGGGCACACAAAAGCCCTCTCTCTCCTGTGATGATTCAGACCCAAATCTGGCCTGTTTCCTCTAGGGTAGGCAACTGAACGAAATAGGCAAAAGAAGCCTCTCTCATCTATATGCTCATCACTCACGTACATGATCTCATGGTCGGTGGGGAAGCACTGGGGGGCACAGCAAAGGTCTGATGAGACCGTGGGCGGATCCTTCTGTGGGAGGCACCAAGCTGCTCGTGGTATGGAGGGAAGTAGTGGGCATGGGAGACCAGAGACACCGGTTCCCGATCCGGCCCTGCTTTCGCTGGTTGTATGACTGTAGGCACGTTCACTAGCCTTGCCTCGGTTTCTGTCACTGTACAATGGGGCCATGAATGTATACTTTTCAAGGCTGCAGAGAAAATTAAATGGCTCATTAGGCCCCGATCCCACAGCATTTTCTTTTTCTTCCTCTTGAATTCTTCTCGTAATGGTATAAAACAGGTTTATGCCATATCATCAGTCCCTAGTTTATTCCATGCATGATAATATAGGCTGACGATCCATCTTTTACTTTGGGAGAATGCATATCATTACACGGGAAGTAAGTTGTCCAGGAAAATTTTAAAAACCACGGTGCTGGTCACATAGCTGGGCTTCATAACTATTTGTGGAAACTGGTCAGCTTGTCTCAAAACATTCAGATTCTCCATTTTTTTAGTTCTACGTGGCATTCCCCCAAATAAATTGTAGAGAGTCTCAGTATTTGTAAGGCACGCATTGTTTAGCGGTTCCCATTTTGAGTTTTTCAACTCTTGGCTTTTCAAAAGGATCTGTGGAGGTGAGACATTTGGGAGGCATGATGTCATTTGTGGTTCCCTTCCGCATTCTTTCCCCCGCGTTGGGTGGGCCAGTGAGCAGAAGCACCAGATGGTGTCTGTCCCAGGGTCCCGGCCTGCCATTTTCTGTCCATGAAACTGTACACACGCATCTTCATCTCCTCAAAGGCAGATTGTTATTCTGCTCTCGTCCAAACTTACTGAACTGAAACAAAAGGGCTGAATCTATTCTTCCAGGGATAATTGCAGCAGTTTCTGCTTCTGGTTGTATTCAGCCTGGCAAAACCACCTTTAAGTGTAGGTTAAAGAGGCAGTGAACACAGGTCTTTGAGGTGTTCCTACCAACTCAACTGACAAGAGACTGGTTCCTTATTCTCAGGCGCTTGTCCAGGTTTCTCACACCCCCTGCACCGGGTCTGAGATGATGCGTGGGCACAGGTCCACAGGGAGATTCACTGTCCAGGGCTAAGGCATGGTCCTCCTGCCACCCTCTCATTCAACGTCAACAGTCAGTCTCTTGGCTTACAAGTTTCCACAACCAAGCAACAGGGATCTTCCTCCAAGTCTCTGATGGCACTGGGCACTTTTTATCTCCCAGACATTAACCTTCTATCTCTCTGTCTAGAAAACTACTTTCTGCCCATCATACCTGCTATTATCACCCCCTCTCCACTCTGCCCAGCGACTCCTACTGCGTACCCTACAGGTTGCCTTTGTTCCAGAAAGCCCGGCCTGCCTTCCTATGTGTTCTCAGAGCACCTGTTTGTTTTCTCATCATAGCCAATTAATATTCAATGAAACAAGTGCTATTATGACTGTGCATACCCCATTACACTATCAGCCTCATGGGACCAGGAACATAGCCGTCGCATTAGTCATCATTTCTCCAGTGCCAGGCATGACCTTACTTACCATTTATAGCAGTCACTCCCATCAACTTCCATTTTGAAAGTATCTCCCAACCAAACAGCATATATAAACAAAATTTTATTTTGTTGTTTGTATTAACCAATGACATAAATGTATATCAACCTCCCCTCAGCACAAATCAGGTTCCTTTGGTTATAAAGGAAAATTATGATTTGGGCAATGAACTGGCAGTGCTCCTGGTAGATTAGATACTGGGGATCCAAGTCTAGATCCAAGTCTAGAATCCAGAAGGAGGCGGGTCAGAGAGTTTAGATCCCTATTTACAGTCTTATCAGGGTGCTGCCTTTGGAAAAAACGAACACCAAGTATTTTCAGTCTTTTTCTCATTCTGCTCAAAATTTAAATTCCAGGATACCTTTGGCCATGATACCAGCCCTTAGCTAGGAGATGACAGGACATCTTGAGTAATAATTTCAACAAAATATATTAAGTGAGGGAGAAATAATTCCCCACAAGGAAACTGAAGTACTATTACTAAAATAGACACTGGACAATAGATAGTCCCAAAGCATCCTTACTTTAAATACGCAGTGTTACCACACTCAGTCAATTAAGTTGTAATCAGAAGCAAATAAAGGTGAAATTTTTGTCCGCCTGAGTAAATTTGTAATGGATCGTTTTCTTGAAACAAAAACTTATTTTAATGCACTTTAAATTAAGTCCCAAGAAAGAGGAACTCAAAGGACAAAAGCAGAAAACACCCGTATGGCTTCCCTTTGCTGTTTTAGCGATCTCTGCCCCACGCCCTCTGGGGCGAATGCCTGGCTGCCTACCATACGTCCTATTATGACATGTATCATAATAAAACGGTGAACTTCACTGAAAGTTCCTGCCTGCACAAATCAGCTTTGCTCCTCAGGGGGAGTGCCGGCGGGGTGGGCTTCTAACCAGCTCCCCTGCCTTTCCCTTCCTCTCCTTGGCAGCCTAGATTTCTGAATCCTTCACGATTGAAGTTTGGAGGTGGGACTGGGGGACCGTGGGACTGGGGAGGAAAGAGAAGCTCCGGAAAAGCTTATGTGGCTGATACTGTCAAGATCTGCTCGAGTGTTCTGTGAATACAGAACACCCACCTGCAGCTTCCTTGACTGAAAAGGCAAAGGCTCCCCTCCAATCAGAGGCGGATTAAGGTCTGTTGAGGTCCCGGGCGCCGAAAAGAATATTGGGCCCCTTAAAAAAAGAGAGAGAGACAGGGAAAATAAAAATACATGTCTTCAGAAGTTGGGGCCCAGGGCGCCCGCCGTTAAATCCACCCCGCCTCCAGCTGTCTTCCTGTGACATTCCTACCAGCTTCTGCATTCCAAAAATCACCTCCAGCTTCCTTCTGACAGGTCGCCATCTTGGGTGAGCCCCCGCCTTGGAATGGTCTACGTTTAGTCTACAGGGCACCTCTGCCTTGCCGTCAGCGAAGGTCAGCCTTCTATCAATAGTGGGCCTCAGTGAAGGGAAATGCCACAACAGGTCAACAACCTTAACAAAGGAATTCTCCTGATGTCAATCCTTTTATACACTTAAGGGAACAAGGTGGCTCATAGAAACCTCATTGGCAAGTCCTGCAAAGGTGGTCCAGCATCCCACTTCAGAATGTGGGGTACTTGCTAATTATTATTTTGTTCTGAGTCTTTGAGTCTCATTTTTAAATGTTGCTGTATAGACATCTATTATATTTTTTGAATATTGGTCATGTGCCTGGCACTGCTAGTCACTGGGAATCCAAAGGTGAATTAAGTAAGCTTCCTGCTCCCTAGAAGGCCTGAAGATGCACTTTAAGGTAGGAAGAAGTATAGCAAAAAAAAAAAAAAAAATTACGGTAATTTAACCTTCTTAGTAAGCATGATCTCAAAAAAGCAATTGGTCCTTCCCGATCCTTTTAACATTCTTTAAAAATGAGGGGCTGGTTCCTCAAAAGGCCAAACATAGACTCACCCTACGATCCAGCAATTCCACTCCCAAGTATATGCAGAAGACTTGAAAGCTTGGACTCAGACAGATGACCTGTGAACGCCAGTGTTCACAGCAGCATTATTCATAAGAGTTAATGAGTAGAAAGCGCGCAAGTGTCCATCAACAGATAAATGGATAAACAAAATGGGGCATATATGTACAACGGAATATTGTTCATCTTAAAAAGAGGCAATTCTGACACAAGCTACAACATAAATGAGGCTTGAAGACCTTAAGCTCAGTGAAATAGCCAGACACAAAAGGATAAATATAATGTGATTCCACTTATAGAGGGTACGTAGAATAGTCAAATTTATAGAGTCAGAAAATAGAATGGTGGTTACCAGGGACTGAAGGGAAGGGGAGAGGGAGGTGTTGCTTAATGGGTATAGAGTTTCTATTTGGAATGATTTTTAAAGTTCTGGAAATAATACTGGTGATGATTTCAAAACACTGTAAGTATATTTAACACCCCAGAATTATATACTTAAAAATAACTGAAATGGTAAATTTTATGTTATATCTGCAACAGGAAAAATGAAGGTCTGGGCATGAGAAACCCCCCTATTTCAGTCAGAGTCTAAGTTCTCTAAGTATGGAAATTGCTACTATGGTGACATTAGTTTGGTTCATTAACTACAAAGACAAATTTACAAATTCTAATAGAAAAGAAAAAGAAAATTACCCACCCGCCAAATTCACCTCAACCTTAAAAGGGAGGGGACAGAAGTCAGGTGACCGAGGCAGCATAATTCTTATTCTCAGAAAGCACAGCTGCCAGGGAGCACTTTAATTTATTCATTTATTGACTGTGAAAACCGTCGCTAAATGTCTGAGGTGCGACTTCTCATCCAGAAAGTTCAATTACATGGTGTGAAGAAGTAAAGCGAAGCAACGTTTTCTGCTGGGGAAATGATGGCCAGGGAACCGAGTTTTAAATGGGTTTCTGAAAGTAAGCGGAACGTGGAGAGTGAGACTCACAGACTGAAACACTGAGCATGCCACCAAGCTGCCCCCTCGGATCTGGGGGATTGAGTGGTCGTTTCATTGTGAAGGAAATTTCAGAGGCAGTGGGTATGAGATCCCAGGAATTTGCTAACCATGAAACCTGAGGTCTTACCACCTGGATGACTGGCTGCTCGGGAGACTTCACTGACACTGAATATTTCACAAGTCCTATTTCAAAACCCAAGTGTGTTAAGGGCATGATTTTGTGAAATATCACACCTCCAACTCCTCAAAGCAAAGCCAGTTTAGAAGAGGTGGTCATTGGAGGTAAAACGGGCCACAAAGGGAAAGAAGAACAAACACAGACTTCTGATCACCCTACAGAATGAGGCCTGCCCGAAGAAGCAAGCTTTGGTGAAGATGCCAGCAAACGCACCCCATCAGAAATCTCTGCTGCTTGCTGAATGCTGATGCCCGGAACTCCTCGGCCAGACTGCTTTTATCCCAGCTCACTGCTGAAAGGTTAAATTCTGAGGAGAGGTTTCCTTCTAAATGAGTAATGTTAACCGCCCTCGTCTGAAAGCGGGGGGATGCCTGTGTTAACTCACGGCCTGCTCTGCAGACAGCAGCCTCTCGGGACGGTGGGCAGGACTCTGTCCCTTTGCAGAGTCAGCGGGGTTTTGCTGGGGACTCACGCATGACTCACCTGGGTTAGTCACCTGGGAAGTGTCACAAGATCTCTTTTTGTATTTCCCCTTCCTCACTCACCATGCTTTACTCTGTTACTTTTGGCCTCTTGTTGGGGCTACACATATCTTTTTGGACCGAAAATGGGCTCCATTTTCCTCAACCCTGTTTTCTCTCTCCCTTGGGAATGTGCCCCCTGCTGTGGCTGCTGGGACAGGGTCTTTGCCTGGCCTCCTGCTGGCTGAATAGAGGCTCTGCCCACAGGAGAGTCCCGTCTCCATTTTCTCCACCTGACTCGGTAGTTAACACAATTTTGGAATATAAGTGTGAAATGAGAGAGTTGGATTGGAATTCCTATTCCATCTCTCACTACCTAGCTCAATCAAGTTACTGAAGCTAAGCTTCAATGGTCATTTTCTGTAAAATAGGGTAATAAGACATAGCCCAAAGGATCACCGAAAGAATTTAATAGAATGATGTGTTAAATGCCAACAACAGATTAATACACAAGTGGGAGGCTGAGCTGCTGTATGTCAAGGCCTTTCAGTATATTGCTGGCCTTGCCAGCTATTTGATTTGATTTTTGTTGTTTGTGCTTGTTTTTCTTTGGTTTGTTTTATTTTGATAAATGTTGGCACCATCTTACATTCCCACCAGCAATTGCAGCTGCCCCAATTTTTCTCAACATTGGTAGTGTCATTTTAAAAAAATTTTTAGCCATTCTAATAGATGTACAATGCTATCTCATTTTGGTTTTAATTTGCATTTCACTGAGGCAGCCTCTAAGACAGCCTTCAATGTTTCGTACCTTCTCATAGTCACATCCTCACGTAATGAACTTAATGACTTGCTTCTAATGGATGGACAGCTGCAAAACTGATAGGACATCACATTTGCAACTAGGTTACAAAAAGACTGTAGCTTCCGCCTTGGGCTTCCCCTCTCTCCCCGTCTCTGCAAAGCAAGCCACCATGGAATGCTCAGGCATTATCTTTTTATGTATTTCCTCCATCTGCCCTTTTTTTTTTTACCTCCCTTTCTGGAACTCAGATGAATTGTACGTGAGAACTTTTTACTCTAGCTTCCACGTATCTTAACTTCTTTTCATTATTTTCAGTCTCTTTGTTCCTCTCTGCTGCATTCTAGGTCATGTCTTCCAGTTCATAATTCCCTCTTCTGTTGTGTTTACTCTGCTATGAAGCTTATAGTGTTTTTAATTATGAGGACTTTCATTCCTAAAGTTCTATTGGTTCTTTTTTATTTTAACTCTCCTGAGCTTAGTACATACTTTCAATTCATTCTTTTATTTCTTTAAACATTCAGCATATTTATTTTCTGTATCTGATCAATCTGACATCTGGAGAAGTTTTATATTTCCTTCTACTATCTGTTAGTTCTGCTAGCTTGCATTTACTATGCTTTATTTCTTTGTGATTTTGTAACTTTTGATTGTTGACTCATATTCCTTAGAACTTTATCTTTGGAAATACTTTCAGGCCAGTCTTGAAGATGGTTTCCTCCAGAGAGGATTTCCATTTCTTTTGCCAGGTGCCTGTTGTACCGATTCATCCTGAGTCTCCTTTAACGACCTCCTGCCTTAAGGTTTTAGGAATCACCAGGTATTGGAAATTTTGGGGACAAATATTTATGAACATAAGCTTATATTCTGAATTCTTACAAAAGATCTGTTTTGCTGGACTCACTCCAAGATTCAAGAGAAGCAGTTTCCTTACAGACCCTCCCTTACCTTTCAACTGAGGTGTGCATTTATTTCCAATTCATCATTATCCTAGGGACACAGCACTTTGAGTCTCACCTCTATGCAGGGGACCTCTAATTAGGCACTCTGTTCAGTGGGTCCTGGTTTTTGTCAAATGTTACTGTCTCCACAAGTCTTTAAAAACTAAGCTCAAGCTCCCTGGATTTCAGTAAAGACACTCAAGACAAAAGGCTGGTTTAGTGCTCTGCCTACCTCTCTACGTTAAAACTCCTTCTTAGCTTTGGTGTTGGAGTGCCCCTACCTCCTGTCTAGTTCACAGATGCATTTGAAAGTAATGTTCAAATAGTTTCATAGGCAGAGTCAGTATGGTATCAAGTTCAACTACTGCCAGAAAGAGAAAGGGTCCTTTAATTTGTGCAGGTTTCTAAGGAAGTGAAATTAATTTGACAGTGTTCAACCATGTATCTAGTACAATAATTCACAGGGCTTTGCCTTAGTCATTCAGGTTGCTATAACAGAATTCTATAGACTCAATGGCTTAACCAACAGAAATTTACTTCTCACAGTCTGGGAGGCTGGGAGATCCAAGATCAAGGCACTGGCACATGCTATGTCTCGTGAAGGGCCTCCTGCTGGCTTGCAGATGGCTGTCCTCTTGCTATGTCCTCCCATGGCAGAGGGTGGAAAACAATCATCTCTCTCCACTTTCTTCTCGTTTGAGCGCTAATCCCATTCACAGGGGCTCCGCCCCCATGACCTTTTTACCTCCCAAAGGTCCCACCTTCCAATACCACCACAATGGGGATTAGAGCTTCACATATGAATTTTGGGGAAACATAAACATTCAGTCCATAGCAGGCTTATTGTTTTCCATTTATATGGTTTGAACTCAATCAGTTGAATGTGTAGCTCTAAATCCAGAAGATTCAGAAGGTTAAAGAGAGGTGACTGTGTTTTCTTGTCACCTTAAGTAAACTTTTCAGGACGATACCCTCTCTACATTTTGACCTCATCTCATACCCATCCCCACACAGAAGGACGATTAAGATATTTTCAGACATCCCTAACGTGGATGGAATGACCTTGAATCCCTCTGTTTTGCTAAAGATGAATCTATCCAGGAGAATATAGAATATATTAATCTAAACATCTTTAGATAGCTTTTCAAGAAACCTGGCTATCCAAATCCTCAAGAAGCCCTCTGAGGTTATCATGTCATGAAGGTGCAGAACTGGAGGTCATTACTCCAACATCTCATTCAATAGCTAAGGAAGTTGAGGTCCCAAGACCGCAGCTGGGACCAAACCTGCACCTTGTACATTATGTAGCTCATAGGAAGCAAGTGGGTTTGATTCAAGTGGCCTGAATCCCACACCTGCCCTCTTTCCACCAAGTCCCACTGCCAACAGCCCTATTTGCACAACACGGGACTTCCCCTTTGAAATGATCTTTGAGGTTTTGTAGTACAAATATCCTTCCAGTAAAACTTCTTTTCAATGCATAGAAACATTGTTCATTTATGATGGAAAATGAATTTCTGCTTCTATTTTAAGTCACATCTCTGATTTGGACACTTAGAATTTTATATGTGCTATTTTTTGCACTTTATAGCCCATTGGAAGCCTGTCATATAATATGCACAGTGCATTTATGACCAATTTATAGGCACTACTATTTGTATTAATTGAAAAGGTTAATAGTTTGTATATTTGATTTTATGGTCCATATTTTGCATATCCATTATTTATTTTATATTGCATTCTTGATCAGAAATGTAACCCCCCAATTATAATATAGTTCCCATGGTAAAATATAGCTTGCTTTATGACTGTCACTTTATGACAACAATTTCTAGAAATGAATTATAGGCTACCTATAATGTGTAGTAAGTTTTTGGGTAATGAGATTAGAGCACGTGGCCTATGTGCTATAATTTGAGGGGCAGTGTCAACAGCAGCAGAATTTTGACAATTTTCCATGGGAAAACCAAGATTTTATGATAATTTAGTGAAGGAGAGAGGGTTGGAAATAAAGCATTTAAGGTAAGATGATACATTATTAACTATGATATATCTTGTCCCACTAATAAAGAAAGCCGAATTTTTATTTTATAGCAGGCTATCTATCTCCTCGGGAATAGCAACACTGGTCATTTTTTTCCATGGGGGGACTGACAAATTTTGCTTAATTATAAAATTTACAAAGCAATTTTGGAAAAGGAATAATAGTGACTCAAATGTGGCTCTGTTTTAAAGTAGAGAAAGTACATTCAAGATTTAGGGTGTTGGAAAATGTAAAGCATGAGTTACCATGGAAGAGGAGGCCATACGAAAATAAGGAGAACTGTTACTTGTTCCAAGGACTTAAGTCAAACATTGACTTAGCATTAAATACTTCCCGAGGGTTGTGTTTGACTTTGCATCTTCTGTTATATCCATAACCCCGGCAAAGACTTCCATCACCATTTAATATTAACAAATCAATGAACAAACACTGTGACCCATTACGGTCATCCGCGTTTGCACAGTTAGCATTAAAGTTGTTAGCGTGCAGCATCTCTAAGACTAGGTGGTTATGGATGAGTTATGTGCTCCTTGAGAAGCAGCTTGGTGTCCAGTAGTAATCAGCTTAATTTGTTAATACTGGCAACCAGCCATCCTCACGACACAAATAATTGCAATCTATTCTATTTAATTATTACTTAATCTGATTATTACTGCCCACCAATGCCCAACCTAGGTCTTACAAGGCTTTCTCATGGAAGCCTAGGTGAGAGCTAACTTAACACTATCAATAAGGTGGCCAAGAAGGTTAATCTGCTTCTTTGAGACCATGAGCTGCTCGGGGATGGAGGCATCAAGAAGGACCTGGAGGACCTCTAGGATCGCTTTCATAACCAGGCTTCTCATTCTCTGAAGGAAGGTGTATGTGTGACAACGAGCCAGAACAGGAGTGGCTCAAGCGACTAAAGAGCATGGGACATAAGGAGCAGAGTTAAGAATTCCCACTTCAAGTGGCAGCAAATACAGCCTGAAATGGCTGCTATCACCAGCAAAACATTCACCCATGTGGTATACGGAGAAAAGCATTGGTCCAAAAGTCAAGAGTTCTGAGTTCAAGCCCCACCTCTGCCACTAAATAACTATATGCTCTTAAGCAAGTTTCTTCACTTTTCTGGGCCGACTTGGGACTCAATAATCCTTTCCAGCCTCAACTTTTGGCCTCTTACTTGCCTGTTCAGAGTAAACCAGCCTATCTCACATTTCCCAAGCAGGCATTTGTCCACATCAAGGGTCACCATCTCGGCTTCCCTAGGTACAGCAGAGAATGCAGGGAAGGTATTGAGATAAACAGCCTGCTCTCACAGACTTTATAATCTAACCCATAGATCAGATGGTTCTTACCCACAGGGAGGTAAGAATTAACCTCTACAATGCTAAATATAAATAGTTCAAGGTTCCCTTCCCCTAAAATTCAATGCATACTTTTTAGCTCTTACCTGGATGACGTCCTGCTGGCATGGTCTATCCTGCTGACGGCCTCCTCCTCTTTTAATCCTGCTGTCGTCCTCCTGCTGACGTCCTTCTGCTGACATCCTCCTCCTCTTTTAAATTGTTTCTGTCTCTCTTTTTCATACCAGGCTCTCAGTTCATCCGCTACCTCTTGTCTCACCCCTCCCTCTCCCCTTCAGGCTTCGTCATAGCCACTCTTCCTGAGCGTGTAGGTGCTAAGGGGCTCCCCAGTTCCAGCCTGGCTTCTCTTTCACTCTCACTCTCTTGAGTGGTTGCACCCGGTGCTGGCGTCTGTCACCATCACATGCTGACGCCACCGAAGTCAACACCTGCAGCAGAGCTCCTGCCCATGGTCACTGGCCCATGGTCACTGGCCCTGTGGACCCTCCATGGGGTGGGGGTCCCCCAAACATTTCAAACCTAACACGTTCGAACTCTTGAGGCTGCAGGGTTAGCCGTAAACACCCTTGCCGCAAACACTTTGGCTGCATCACCGCTGATGGGCCGTAAGTCAATTTTGCCGTAAAAGGTAAAATACCTGGTTGCCAGTTGGCTCACTTTTCACAGGCTTAACGTAGTTTATCAGTTTGGTTTTATTTCTCCGTTGATGAAGTTCTTTCAGTACTCTCCTTTTTATATGATGTAAACCTTAGTCTTCAGGACGGTCTGTACAGTAAGGAATAGGCTGGTGTCCCTAAAATAGTGGATGGTAACTACATATGAAGCCAGATTGCACATGACTCTAGAGCGTGATCACAGAGCCATTTGGCAATCCCTCTGGGAGCACAGTCATCCCTCCTACCCGTCAAAACCAAATTTCCCAAGTTGTGGCAAATATACTACAAGAGGTGGCTACAAATTCACAAGTCTTCCAGGGCATTATCAATTTTTTAGTTGGAAACTGACAACTCTCTTAACAAAGGAAGAAATTTTAGCAAAAGAAAAAAAAAAAGTAATGCCAAACAAAGAGATGAATCAACAAGCAAAGAGAAAAAAGTATACTACTATGAACAAAAGACTGCTAAGATGACATATTTTCATTTTTGCAGTGCATTTCATTATGTCCTTTATAATGTCCCTCTTTTATTTTCCATTCTTTTATTTTCTGCAGCCAATTAATTATTCAGTAAAAAGGCCTGAGGCAAATTTGTTTGTGGAGGAAAAAGGTTTACTGTGAAAGTACCTCTAACCTTTCATATTGGGACACATTTTGACCCCTCCCATGCACACACATACCAGCTCCTCCTCCGATATGCCCTTTGTTAAAATGGCAGAATTACCATTAAATACCCAAGCCAGAAAGTTCTCATCATCTTTTACTTCTTCCTCTCTCTCATGCCCATTTCCCATCAGCTATAATCACATCGATTGACCTGTCCAGGGAAATTGGAAAATCCTCAGGTAGGGCCGTTGTCCTGAGAAGAAACTGTATGATGCTCCGCGCATCCGAGAGGCCATTAATCAGTCTAACAGTGTGTCAAAGGCAATGGTGGTATGATCTGTGTATTAGGAAAAAGGATATGAGTATTCAGATGACTGTCATTCGTTGGTTATAAATGTTTTGGGATGATGTAGTAACCTGGTATTGAGTATGCTCTAAAAGTCTGCTTTTGAAACATTTGAAATGTATTTCTTGTAAAAATTTAATATTGGCAAATGTGATAAGTTACTCCCAGAAGCCCCGGGAACAACATGTGTTGTTAGATGATAAGGCCCTGATAAGTAGCAGGCAGGCAGTCAGCTGGTTTGCTTGGAAGGACTGGTTGAGGGAGCCCCCCTCTCCTGCTCCAAAGTCTGCTGGAGGCTTACCCAGATTTTCAAAGCCCCTTCGAAGCCGAAACACTTGGCTCATTCGCTTCCAGTGGGAAGTGGCCTCGTCCTACCCTCCAAGACCCTCCTTTCCAGACAACTTGGAGCAAAGACACAGTATGGCAGGTAATGGCAATAAATTCATGAAAATAAAACAACACAGTTGGCTACTGAATTGTCTTGACTGTGACAGAAACCTCTGAAAGGGTACTGTATATTGAATTGTGTCCCCCAAAATATATGTTCAAGTTCTACCCCTGGTACCTATGCATGTGACCTTACTGAGAAATGGGCCTTTGCGGATATAATCAAGTTAAAATGAAGTCTTACTGGAGTAGAGTGGGTCCTAAGCGAATGACCAGTGTCCTTAGAAGAAGACATTTGGAGTCAGAGACCCAGGGAGGAATGCCAGGTGCAGCTGAGGCAGGGAATGGAATGACGTGCCTACAAGTCAAGGAACACCAAGGATTGCCAGAAGCTTTCTGAAGCTAGGAGAGAAACCTGGAAGCGATGCTTCCTTAAAACCTCAGAGGAAACCTTCATTTCAGACTTCCGGCCTCCAGAACTGTGAGAAAATACATTTCTATCGTTTTAGGACCCCCAGTTTGTGGCATTTTGTTACAGCAGCCACAGAAAATGAAAGCAATGGGGTACCTCTGGATGGGACAGAAACAGGAGCCGAAAGAGGGCCTCCAGATCCTCTGCCACAGATTTAAGTGGCAGCCTAACCAACGCACTGTCTTTTTAAGTCCTCACCTTATTGATTTGAGAGAGAGAGAAAAGAAGAGGGAAACATTGATGTGAGAAACACTGATTGGTTGCCTCCCATACACACCTCGGCCAGGGATGGAGTCCAAAACCTAGGCATGTGCCTTGACTGAGAATCGAACCCCGACCTTTTGGTGTTCTGGAGAACACTCTAAACAACTGAGCAATCAGGCCAGGGCCGATACATTGTATCTTAATGGCTCTTAGATTCACTCGCTTCTCCCAGCAAGGTCTTCATGCCATCTTGGCTGGATTTCATAATTGTCTTCTAACGGATCTGCCTACCGCAGTCTTGCACCAAGTGATAGGGGCCACCCCGACAGTAACAATAGTCACGTTTAGTGAGAACTGGGTTCCTGACATTATCTGCAGCAGTCCCTATAGTGTGTAAAAGTACAGGCAGAAGCTTAAAAGGATCCTAATCCCCCTTTAACTTAATTTTCACAACAATCTGGCTACTTCGGGGCACTTGGGGGCATGGGAAGACTGAGGCCCAGGGAGGTTGAGTAAATTAACCTAAGGGCACACAGCTGGGATTTGAACTTAGGCCTGGCTAGCTCATTTACTCTTTACTGTGATACTGCATTGCAGAGGCGAGGTGGGGGACCACGGTCCAGGGCTGCAAGGAGCAAGCAGAGCCCCTAAAAGAATGGGAGCAGACATCTCGAACACTTTTTTGAAACTGGGAAGGGCCGTCATCTTTATTTCTCAATGGAGGTGCTGAAATCTGAGATTTGCCTCAGGCCCCAGTGTGAGTCAGAACTTGGACCAGAAACACCACTTGCTACATCTTCTCTCGTCTACCAATCACGGCTTGTTCCCTCTTTGGGCCTCCTCCAGTCGGGGCCATGAGTGGAGCCTGCAGGATCCCAGGGCCCCAGCCAGCTGCTGACAAGGCCGATCTCCCAGGGTGAACCGAGGCAAAGGCTCGCTTGCTCACACTTGACAGTCAGCGTGTTACCAGTAACTTTCCCAAGGGTGCAGTAAGAGTTAATGTTTATAAAGCGCTCGGGAAGCCTCTGATCAAAGGCATCAAATGGCGTTAATAGAACCCATTCTGCAGGCCCCACGTCTTACTCGTGCTTGATGCAAGTGGGCCCCTCTGGCGCAGTAGCTGGACTCCTTGCTTCAGGTGAATTGAGCTCATTAATTAGGATTCTGCCTGCAGCTTATTGTGAAAGATGCTCAGTTATTACTGTAATTAGAACCCTGAGCCAACCCCAGCCTATCTCACTGTAAACATATGGGGGGAGGAGGCTGTCTCCTTGAACCCATTGTGCTCATAGTTGCTAAATTCAAGCCCATTATCTTGCAGAGACAGGCAGCCAAGGCTCTAATAAAAGAAGATCGCTGATTCCGACAGTGCTTTCTTAGACAATCGGTGTATGAGCACAATAGTGATGAATGCATTGCTTAATAGTGCTTCCCTATTTCCAGACATGAGCTCAATTCTGGCCCTGTAACGCCTCTATACATCATTTCCACTCCACATCTAACAGACATCTCGAAGCAAAACCAAGCTTCTTTCCCCATTTGCCATCACGGCACTACTTCCACTAGCTGGGAAGCTGCAGCACCTGTGAGGCAATCCTTCACAACCCTGGTAGCACATTAGAAGCCTCTAGGGAGCTTTTAAACATCCAGACGCCCAGGCCTTGGCCTCAGGAATTTCTGATTCATTTGGCCTGGAGATCAGGCATTAGTACATCAGTATTTGTGCATCTGCCTTTGCGTGTGTGTGTGTGTGTGTGTGTGTGTGTGTGGTGTTGGCGCCTTCTGTCTGTCTGTCTTGCTGGCTTGCTTTTAATTGATAGTTGTTGTTGTTTTTTTAGAGTGGTTTTAGGTTTACAGAAAAACTGAGCAGAGTCCAGAGAGCTCCCATATACCCATATATCATATAGAACATATATACATATACACATACATATATATATATATTTTTTTTTTTTTTTAATGCCCTGAGTGATTCAAATGTGTAGGCAGGGCTAAGAATTCAGTTTTAGTGCAATCATTACAGCTGGAATTCAACAGCCTTTGAAAAAATAATTTCTGATCAAACCACAGCCCAAACTCTTCCAGGTTTGCTCAATCCTTTTCCCCTCCCATAACAGCCCGAGGTTGAGAATGTGATTGGCATTCATTCAAACGAAGATGACTGCCCACCGTCGTGGTTGGCGCCTTCAGATTGCATAACGAGTGGCCTAATCAGTTATTACAGGTGTTGGAGGATTCTCTTGCTTGTTAGATTAAAAGGAGTATAAATAGAGATAATGCAAACAATAGTGGCCCAATAGTGGCAATCCAGAACTCCGAAATGGTGGGCAATTTGCAGATCTTAAGAAGGAAAATTAACATATTCATTCTAAAAAGGAGTTCATAGAATATTTTTTAACACTAGTAGTCATGCTGGAAAGGTAAGTAGAATGGAGGCAGTAATCCGTTTTATAGAGAATAAGGAACACAAAGAAATGCTTTACCATACCTAAAAGGAAGCTACACAGTTAACCAACTCTTTTGGGTACATAATCATTCACTCATTCATTCGTTTTAAAAATATTTATTAAGCACGTACTACGTTTCACGTTCTAGGAGCTATGGGTAAACAATTTACTGAACAGGCAACAGAGCTGCTCTCATGGAGTTTATATCTGGGGGCACGTGTAAACGATAACACAGGCAGAGCCACTTCGAAATGGAGCCGGAGTGGCCGTGTCAGAAGAACTGCCTCGCACGTCTTACGCTTCACGCCTTGGAATGTCAAACGCAGGGCCAAATAACCTTGTTTCCCAAAGAACTGTTTGCAAAGGTAACAAGAAAGCAGTTATTATGACTCCTGGACTGATCATTAAAAACGCTGTTCAGCGTTAATATCACAATGTTATGTTCTGTGCACCAATAGAAATGCCTTCCTTCTGTGGATGTTACTGTAACCCTTCCCTTTCTCATAACTACCCAATGCCTGTGTATCTTACTTGGAACATTATTTGGGCTTCTGCCTGAATTAATGATTCCTGAATAGCTAATCTTATTGATCTCAATAAACGCTTGTTTGCCTCTCACTTTGAAATGCCTTTTTATTTTAAGTTAGCACATATTAGAATATATACTTCCTGCTTATCCAAATACCACTGAAACTGTTGAATTAACAACAGTTGGATATTTGGGGAAATGTGAAATATTATGTAAATTCTACACATTATTAATATTGATGTCAGTTTGGCCTTTTCATTACACTGCCATCAAGGTAAAAAAAAAAACACTAAAATTCTCTATGAAATGGTCTTGGTTAGACTTTAAAGAAAGTTAATATGCTTTTAATAGGTAGGCACAAACTAGAAAGAGGGAGGTTAAGAACAGTACAGGAAATGGAGCTGCCAAGGACCTTATATGAACAACCCATGGACAAGAACTAAGAAGGGGGGCAGTGCGAGACGGCAGGGGGTGCAGGGCGGAGGGTGATAAAGGGGAGAAACAAATTGGGACAACTGTAATAACATAATCAATAAAATATACTTTAAAAAACAAAGTTGATATGCTTTGATATTGGTGTATTATAACAACTGGATTGTTGAAATATAAATCATAAATCATATAAAGTACAGAAAAGTAATGAATTCAGGTTCATTCATAAGGTTAATAGCTTATGGGTGTGTTGCGTCTATTTAAGTTGGTAGACATATTTAAAATCTTGTTAGAATGATTTATTGAAGGGCTCTATCACTTAGTTGATGCTGCATAATAAACTTCCCTGAAATGAAGAAACTTAAAACCGCCACCACTCTCTTTAGCTCACGGTTCTGTTGTCAGCTGGGAGTTTGCGGAGCGGCTCCGCGGATCTCTGTTGAGCACTCTCCCATGCCGTGGCCAATGGGGGGTGGGGGTGGGGGTGAGTCTCCCTCCCATACTGGGTGGTGCTGGTTGGTCTGGAGCCCTCCAGTTGGGATGGCGCATCTCTTCTCCACCGGCCTCTCATCTTCTAGGGGCCCGGCCTGGACTTCTTCACACGCTCGCCGCAGGGACCCAAAACTCAGAAAGAGGGAGCCGGTCCCAATGCTCGTGTGGGGAGAGCACTCCTGAGAGGCAGTGAAGGAAATCATTGTGGCCATTTGTGTAAACAACCTAGCCCGATGCACCATGGCCGAGGTATAGGTTTTTGGGTGAGGATCTCTCAGAAAGTGCCGTTTTATAAAAGAAGTTCCCCCTTTGGCCCTGGGCCCCCTATACTGCACTCAGCTCTGATGGTCCCCAGTGAGGGTGGCCCAGGGAAGATGGCACCTTGCTGCATCCCCACCCTTCGTGAGTTCTGGGGCCCAGAGGTGCACACCTGCTCCGACCCCAGGACTGCACTAGCTCCCACCCTGGGGGCTGTGCTTTCCCATCGTAAAGTAGCCGCATAAATTTCATGAGGACCCTCAACCTCCCGGAAGACCAACCCCCGGAATCTCTAAGAGACGAGAAAGATGTTTGTGATACAGCTGTGAATACATCTTCCTCAGGACTCAAATCCAAACCGCCTTCCTCTTCCTTAACCCAAAACTGTGATTGAATTATTGTTACAACCACTGCCTGGGGACTGGAGACTCGGAGTTCATGGGTCGGGGTCAGAAAAGAGGACCTAGAAACAGGGAAGATGGGCTACCTCCCAAGCAGACTCAATATGGAGCTGCCCTCGCAGAGATGAGAGAACGTGTAATTTGTAGGAAAAAGCCAGAGGGGCCCGTCTATCGTCCGTATCTCCTTACTTAGAATTTGATAAAATTTGTTAAACATTTGGCATCACCTGGGCTTTGTGTATCGAGTCTGAATATAATTGCCTGAGTAATTCACTACCCTTGTGCAGGAGGTAGTATGAGCTAGCGGTCAGGAGAGCAGATCTTTCTCGGATCCAGCGTCCGACATTTATTACTTACACCTGTGTGACCCTGAACACGCTCGCCTAGGTACGCCTCCGTTTTTCCAGAGAAACAGAACCCATAGGTATAAATATGGATATAGATAGATATTGTATATGCATATTCACACATACACACACACACGGGGGCATGCAAAAGTAGGTTTACAGTTGTAATACAAATAAATAATACAATAATTAATGAATCATAATACAAGAACAAACTCTGTTTTGCATGCTCACAACTGTAAACCTACTTTGCCCACCCTGGTGTGTGTGTGTGTATGAGAGAGAGACTGATTCTAAGAAATTGGTCCATGCAGCTGTGACAGCTGGCAAGTCTGAAAGCTGTAGGACAGGCCGGCAGGCAGAAATTCTGATAAAAATCAATGTTGCAGTCTTGAGTCAGAGCCCCACAGGGCAGCAGACTGGAAATGCAGACAGGGTTTTATGTTGTGCTCTTAAGGATAATATCTTCTCCTTGGGGGGTGGGGCGCGAGGAGGGCTCTGTCTTTCCTCTTAAGGCTTCAACTGATTGGATGAGGCCCACCCACATGATAGAGCATAAGCTGTGTAACTCAAAGTGTACCAACGTAAATGTTACCCACATCCAGAAAATACCTTCCCGGCAACACCTAGACTAGTACCAGACACCTGGGCACCATAGCCTAGCCGAGTGGACACACAAAATTAGCTATCACACCACCCATTAAAGAGAAGAAAAATAGTCCACACATCATGAAATTGTGGCTCGCCAAAGCAGCGGGAATGGCCCTTAGCAGTCACGTTGATGGTCATTATTCTTCCCCAGGCCCTTCAGATGCAACAAGGGCTGGTCAGCCGTGCGTACCAGGGCTCCCCAGTGTGGGGCGCAGAAGGTTTGGTGGATTTATGACATGCAGACTTTTTACTCCTTATAAAACCAGAGCAGGGCATTTGGCGTTAGTGTTAAATTGATGTTTGCTTTCAAAAGAAAAAGAATTTGAAAAGAGCCCTGATCCTTTAAGACTGAACTATTGCTTTAGAGACCTATCACCTAGCAACAGGCAGATAATACCTTCCCTCCTCCAACAGGTAAACCTCTGGCTTATCTAATTGAAATTTCAGGCTTCCTGCCACACTCCTGAAAAACTATTACTTTAAAGGGATCAAACCGTACAAGCCAGATTTGAATGTGCTCCTTTTCAAATGGCAGGCTAATGAGATTTTCATTGGGTGAAGGTACTGGAAGCTTCACAGTTCACAATTTAAGTAGCTCTGTTCCATTTGCATTTGCTGAATATCACAAAGAAAAAAGTGCTTGCAGTAAAATTCCCGTTTTGATTCTTGCCTGGGGATCAAAGGGAAGTTGTTAGAAGCAGAAACAAAGTGTACATTGTAAGAAAATAAGGAATTATCTAGACTTCTCACCAGGTTCCATTATCTTTTATTCTTCCTCCCTATGCCCTGACCCTCCCCTCCCATATTCCTTACGAGTGCTAATCATTCTGCTCCTAACTGAGTGCTCACCTGTGCTGCTTCCTCCCACTCACACAGTACCCTTCTCAGGGTTCCTCCCTGACCTTCCTGACCCCGTATCCCCAATCTAATTTCCTCTTCACACAGTTGGCCAGTTTATTCCTTTGAAGACACAGCCTTTCCTCCTACTTTTCTGCTCTAAAGTTTCGATAGCTACCATTGCTTTTTCAACAAAGTCCAAACCCTTTTGCCTAGCATTTAAGACCTTCTGTGATCTGACCTTACATTTTCTTAGTCAACTTATTTTTGTTCTTTCTATCCACCAGTCCTTCCCAAACCCAAATTTATTGCCCTCTCTTTATATGTCCTATGTCCTTTTAACTTTTCGCCCCTGCTTGTATAGCCAACCCTTGAATTCTAGTAATTCTTCTAGGCCCATGTTGAATACCCCTTCCTCCAAGAAGCCTTTCTTGATTTCCCTCCTCCTAAGTAGAAGGAGGCTCTCGCCTTTCAGTTACACCTCTGTTGGAATATTTATCACATTTAGAGAGGTCAACAGGATACAAGGGCCAAGAGCACAACTTTGGAGACAGAGAACTGGTCTGAGCTCCAGCCCTGCGGCTTCCTAGCGAATCGCTTATCTTCTCTGAGTCACGGCTTATGTTTATTTGTCTTTTTGAAAAATGAGGCAGCCAGTGGTTGGATAAGTTAAATCATAGAAAGTGCTTACTTAGCCCAGAGCCTGGCATATAGCTGATAGTAAATATTAACTCCTATTTTTTTTAAAAATCACATTTCATCTTTATTATAGTCCAAATAGCGTCTGTCTCTTTCCTCCACTATAAAATCCTCAGGGGGTAGAATCTGTAGAAATCCCACCCAGTTCCAGTTCCCACAGCCCCTGCCATGTAGTAATACTTGAAAAAAAAATGTTATTATCACAATCAGTTCATCACGGAGTGCCCTGGGCACCCATCTGAACCCCAGTCACGCCAAATCTCTCTTCATGGTGCCTTATTTTCCACATGACGCTAATCATCGTCTAAAGTTACAGTACCTACCTATTGTTTTCATAACCTGGAACATTTTGTCGTGTCTATATCACTTTATAAAAGGTAATATGAAATCGGAGCCAGAAGTGGAGTAGACCCAGTAAGTGTGCTACAGGAATGCAGAGCCGCCAAGGGCGGGGCTGGGGACAAAGTGCTCCCGAGGAGGCGAGGCAAAGGGAGCGTAAGATAACACCAGAGATGAGAGCACAAAGGTCCGCCGTATGGGCCGACCAGAGAAGGTGAGCAGGTGAGACTTGTGCCAGGCGGAGACGTTCATTCCACGTGGCCAGTCTAGATGGGCAGCCACTAGACTCTGCGATGTCGGAGGGTAGGACCTGTGTCCCTGGGCCTTCTAGTTTTCAACAGAAGTTACTACTCCAGATATTCGTGAGAAAGAGCCAGGTTTGTTCACATTGGCAGCTAACGTAAACATGTTGTGGGTTGCTGGCTGAACTGAACTGCTCTTTGCAGCTCTGACCCAGGTGGGGAAGGTGGGCAGCTTAAGAAAAGCTCTCTCGTCCTATCACGGGAACCTTTGCATTTCAAACCACGCTTGTTTGGCTGTATGCAGAATACATTTTACCCTGGCTAAATTGATATTAGATATAGTGCATTGACTTTGCATAAGTCCTTGATTTTGAAGAGGAAATTTCAGCTTTGCGCCACCCTCCTGCCCCACACATAATTTTGCTGTGTCAACAGGAATTGTCCCGAGCCACAACCACACTGCTGAGAGCCGCCGATGGCGGGGATCGGCCATGATTAATTAAACTCTATTTGCTGAGAGCAAATGGCAGGGCTCTGGGTCACGCTTTCACGCCTCTCCAGCTGCCTCAGGAGAGAGCTGTTCTTCGCGATTAGAAAGCCGCTATAGCAATCCTCCCCACTTACTGCTTAGTTATTTATTTTTTTACTATGTGAAAATACATATAATATTTACCATCTTAACCATTTTATGGCATTAAGTACATTCACAGTGCTGTGCACTGCATCCTCACTATCCATTTCTGAATCTCTTCCATCTTCCCAACAGAAACCACGTACCCGTAAACCAACAGCCCCCTCTCCTCCCGGTCCCTGGCAACTCCTATTCTACTTCCTGTCTCTTCACATTTGCCTCTTCTAAGCACCTCCTGTAAGTGGACCCACACAATATTTGTCTCCCTGTGCCTGCCTGTGTCGCTAAGCATAATGCTCTCAAGGTCCATCTGTGTTAGAGTGAATATCCTGTTTCAGTTTTGTTCTTTTCCCCATGTCTCTTTTACCTCTTTCCCCCTATTTAGTGGTTACTATATACAAAAAGGGTGATGCTTTTGGCAAAAAACTCACCTAGGTATACATCACTCAGAGTTTTAATTCTCTTAAAGAGGAAGGATCCTGATTTACCCAAATCTTTGGGTTTTCAACAGCCTGGACTTGAACCCTAGCACCACCATTAAGTTCTTGTATGGCTCTAGGAATGTTATCGAACCTTCCTTGGCCTGAGAATCCTTACCTGACAAAATAAGATAATAATAATACATATGCATGTTAATACCAAATATTATACATAACGTATATACATGAACACATGAGCACCCATTTATTCAGAAAACTTTAGTAATTTCATTTCTTGAAACACAATCACTAGAAGTTTATATATAACTATATCACTATATATTTTTTATTTATTTCTATTTTCAGAGAGAGGTGAAGGGAGGGAGAAAGACAGGGAGAGAAACATCGCTGTGCAAGAGATATCTGTTGCCTCTCACACACCCCCAGCTGGCGACCTGGCCCACAACCCAGGCATGTGCCCTGACTGGCGAATCAAACCAGCGACCTTTTGGCTCATGGGCCGGGGCTCAGTACACTGAGCCACAGCAGCTATGGCAATATATCACTATATATATATTTAAATAATATAAATAACTTATGAAAATAAGTCTTTGTTAGTAAATACATACTGCTTGCTAACCAGGGACAGATGAGGGACCCAGGACTATTGGTGGTTAGAGAGACCGCTGCCCCATCCC
Organism: Mormoops blainvillei; assembly: GCA_004026545.1. NCBI lineage: Eukaryota > Metazoa > Chordata > Mammalia > Chiroptera > Mormoopidae > Mormoops > Mormoops blainvillei. The sequence continues at coordinate 314,552 of PVJD01000712.1, forward strand.
AGTCTCCACGCTGAAGCTTGGGAGCAGAGGACACATTACACGACAGGACTGTGGTTACAAATATTTAGAGGGAAAAGAGGAAAGAACAGAAAGGAAGTGAAATAAAAGGAGGAATCCCATCCATTGAAGGGGCAGAAAGCCTGACATACCTTTTCTTAGTCCTGGAGAGCATCACCTTCTCAGCAGTCAAGCCCGGCACAGGGGGTCTCGCGAGAATGCCCTCCACAGAGCGCTGGCACTGAGGGACATGTGCAAGACCGCTCTCCAGAGAGATCATGGCTCAGCAGGGCAGGGAGCTATGTATTGGCATGAGTCCTACAGGAGTGCAAAGCACAAGAAGAGAAGTAGGTAAGATACCAGGTACCACAGAGGTGGGGCTGATGGACCCTCTCTGTAGGGTGAGAAAAACCACCTGGCGTATGGACACCTACACCAGAAAAATGGGTAGAGTCTCCCAGTCAGACCAGACGGACCAGGAGAGAGGGACCATCTCTGACCAGCTGCATTCAGGGAACATTTACGTACCTTTAAGTCTGCCGGAGCTTAAAACAAGCTGCAGCAACAGGTAGGGGCAGGAAGGAGGAACCTGTGTGTGATGCTAAAGGGCCTGGTTCCTGGTCTTACGGAGGAGATGAAGACAGGGAAGAAGGGTTTAATCAGGGGAGGGGAGGCTGAGAGGCCGGCAGTTTCTGAAAGAACACACTTGCATTAGGATGAAAAGCGGGTAGTAGGGATGAGCGGAGGGCAGGGACATTAGCCAAGAGTCCCCTGGAATCTCCTGCTGAGCATCTAAACCAGGGCCGTGGCCAAAACAGTGTAGGGGGAAAAAATAAACAAACGCCACTTTCCTTTAATTATCCCTGACAGTCTTTATAGTCCTTCATTAAACAGGTATTTAATGAGCATTCACTGTTAACTGAAGCATTTCACTAGTACATAGTGTAGAGCTTTTTCGAGGATTTTCACAAGCTTCAGTATCTTGCTGGACCCCCGGAGTAATTTTGCGAGACAGGAAGAGTAAGTTCTGCCATCCCCCATTTTACAGATGAAGGAATTGAGGTTCGAGAGCGGAACTCATCTTCCCCGAGTTGCACAGATGACACGCTGCAAAACCTGAGCTTAGACCCAAGACTTACTCTGGTCCCGTCGTACCCCTGCACGCTGACCCCGTGACATCATAGCTCAAAACAATTTCCCGGCCTAGGTATCCCCAGGAAATGAAGTCAGCTTGGCAATGGGCTATTAGAGAAATGGAAAATTTCAAGAAAGCCGAAAAGTTTAGCAAACTGTAGAATTCTCAAACACTGACTGATGTGCCAGCAAACGGGAAGGAATGCGGGGCAGCTTCTGGTTTGCTTCTGAGCAAGCGGCGAGCCTGCCCATCCGCACACCCAGCTCGGACGCCATTAATAGCAGGGATTCTCGGGGCCGCACACGGGATGCCTCCGTCCAGCAGCCAGGTGGAATCTGTAAACCCTCTGCTTTGGGTGGGAAGGCGACGCAGCATGAGGCTCTGTCCTGATCACTAAGGAAAACAAAAAAGCCTTTGGAGGCCCATTTAGTAGCTTCTAGGCCTCTCTGCCATCTGTGGGGGCCGGGAGCCGGGCTGGGTTCTGCGCGCTCATTCGGGCTCTTTTTGTCTGGTGTCTCCATCCGCCCGTGTCCCAGGCACAAGGGCCTTCAAAAAGGCAAAGTCCCCTCTTCCACATCCTACTCAGTTGTCACTTATTTGTGGCTCCATGACCTCCAACGTTTTCCTTGCTCCCTTCAGAGTTAAATCTCGCTGATTCGGCCACAGTAGTTATATGGCCGGGTCTGCGTTTTATTTCTGTACAAAGAGATTAGTCCTGCTATAATAGTAATTCCCATTCAGAGACCACTTTGGGCTGAGAGGCCCATTCAGAGCCAACTATTGAGATGCTGCTTTTCTGAAATCAGCCACTTTGCCACATTGAACTGTGATCATGACAAATGGCCTCCAGGTACAACCCCCTCAAGGACGTGGTAGGAAAACAGCCTTGAAGGAGGTTCAGGTGGCAATTCGCTTCCTGACCCCCATGGGAGTGGCTGCCAAAACATCAAGTTTAGACCCATATGAGAGCCAGCTGCGTTGACAGGAAGAGATCAGCTGCAGAAAAGTCGAGGAGAACTGGAAAGCACCTTAGAAATCACCAAGAAGGGTGATATTTTAGTGTATTTCTTCCAGTAGAACTCCTGTAAGCAGAAAAAATCCACACCAACTAACTGACATGGCCTCCGCCACATCTCCCCTCCTCCTCGAACCCTGGTGGCCCCTGGGCTTCCCGGGGGCCCTCTTTGAAAACCTCTCTTGTGGGCCAACTTCCTTATTTTTAAGAAAAGAAAATGGAAGTCCGGAGAGGTGACAGGACCTGTGGCTCAAAGGCCAGCAGCAAGTGACAGGGCCTGTGTGGTGTCCTAACCGGTCTCCTCCGCTGACGTGGGGCTTTAAAAGAGGAATGCTGATGGAATTCTTGTTCCTCTTTGATCTTTGCAAAGTTAGAGTTTCTCCCGAGTGAGAACCTTCACAAGGTCATGGATTTGGTTCCTCTCCCATTTGCTTCCCTCCCATTAGTGGGCATTAGCATCTTTTCTTTTTCCTTTTTTTTTTTCCTCTTGGAAAACACGGCGAAACGACCTTGCAAGGACACACAGGATCGTCCACCCCGAAGCCTTCCCCTTCCTGAGTCACAAAATAAATTGACCTCCAGGCGAGAGAGCCCAGCCCTTTGCAGATGATTGGGGGGCACCCCTCATCTCTGGGTCCCCCCTGCCCAGGGGCTCCTCTCTACCCACTCCGCTCTTGCTCAGGGACTTCTCTTGTGTATGTCAAATAAAAAGGCAAGAAGCATGAATCCACAATGTCAGGATGCAAGCAAACTGGAAGACCAGCCTGCTTCAAAAATCATTCTGGAAGGCAAGAGTCCTTTTGATGAATGTTTTTAGACTGACTGCTCACTATCCATCCATCACCAGTCCTTGTTTGCCTAGCAGGTCATTTATATGTGCCTAGAATCCCTGGGTAATGGGCATGCTGTAAAAATAAATGGAATAAATAAATTAGTGCTTGAACTTCTCAAATAAATCCGGTTGAATTAAATGTACCTAAAACCGCTCAGTCTTGAAGAGCAAAGTGGGGACTGTAATGAAATAAGAAATAGGCTCTTTGCATCAGAAAAAAACACAAGAAGAGGGATGGAAAGTCACTCAAAAGGCATGAAAAAATTCTAGAAATAAAGGGAATCATATTTGCACAGCTAGCCATTGTTACGTTTGAGGCATTGTCTTCCAGCTGCCTTTTCCCACAACCTCAAGTCATGGCATTTGAATTCAGGTCTTTCAAAAGTGGGGTCAGGGAACGTAAGGTAACACCGCAAACAATTACTCCTCAGAAAGAGGAAGTGGCCCAAATTTTCACACCGTTCCTGTCTTTCCCAATATGAGGCTCATATACTTTGAATGACAAGGTTCTACTTCGATTAGACACATGAGTTAGAAACACCCACACATACATGCACACACACATACATGTAGCCACCCTTGGTTGAGACCCCGTAACATACCAGCCACTGTTCAAAGTTCTTTATTTGCATTAATTGTTTTTATCCTCCCAACAAGCCTATAAATCATATACCATTATTATCATCCCCATTGTAATATGAAAAAACTGCTAATTTTAGATTCTTAGAAAGGTCACCTGATAAAACTGTGTTTTTAAGGGGCAAAGAAAGAAAAACTACCTAACATTTAAAATGTATTGCACAATTAAGGTAAAGTATATTTAGAGCAGACATTTGACATCTACCCCTGCGTAAGTTTACATATTCAAGCTGGCCTAAATCACATTATTCTTTTCTAGATCTTTCAACTGGGAAGAGGAAGTATGACCTTCTAATTTGGGTAATTTTCTACTTGGGCATAGCCAGTAATTACTGAGCACCTATTATGTATGGAAGACTGTCTTAGCAACTGCTGGAATAACCAGTGATGTATATCTGCGTGCCACCTTCAATCCAGTCACACTCTAGACTAACGCACACTCACACACATGTATGAATACTCACACACACACTCGCATGTTCATGCTCACACTCACCGCCCCCTCCTCCTCTCCGAGCTGGGACTGGGGTGAGGCGAGTAAGGATTTACAGACAGTGCAGGCCTCCGGGGTGCCTCTCTTGCCTCACCCCAGTCCAAGCCCTGTCCCCTCCCTCCTAAAAACACACCACCGACAATTAAATGCAACAAAATGGAGCGTGGTTATGTATTCAAATAATCGGCTCTGGGGAGTGCACAACGTCAGCAGGTGGTCAGACAGAGAGGGTCCGTGTAGGCTCATCAGTGAATTCAGATTAACAAGCGAAGTTGCCAGGGCCAGGAGCCTGGAGCGTGAACGTGTTGAGGAAGAGGAAATGACTTTGTTGCAGGAAGATAGCTGAACAGGAAGAGCTCATTAGACTGGGTTTGATGGGCAGGAAGGAGAAAGCAGACGATTCCCCAGAGCAATAGCAAGAATCTAAGGGCAGAAAGTGATGAGGTCGGCAAAGAAGAGAGCCCCAGCCACCCGCGCATTCCAGAACTGTCAGAGCCTCCGAAGCCCGATGCTACTGACTTATCTCAGCAGACAAGGCGGTTCAGACACTCATTCATTCAGCAAATCTTCGCGGAGCGTCAATCATTGCCCTGGGTGCAGGGGGTGCAATGATAAGTGTGAAGCGTGGATAAGTCCCAGCCTTGCAGGGACAGATTCTAGACAGGATCAACAGGATTTCGTCTGTCAGTGGGGTCTAGTTTGAAATCTCTTCTAGGAAGTCTTTCCCCGTTAACTGCACATTCACTACTAATTCTGCTTCTCTTCAAAATTCACATGGGCAATCTATCCTCTTCTTCAGGGCAAAACCCCATTTGCCAGAATTACATAAACTGAGGTCCTTCTGAAATTAATAGCGGTCTCCATAAAAATAAAAACCACCAAATATCTTTCTTGAAAAAGGCTAGGTGAGCTGGGCTGAAACTTCAGGAGGTACAAACATTTTATTTTGGAATGAATGTTACCCTCCCTGATGGTCGGAGGATGGGGCAGTTCACATGCAATAAAATTAAGACCATTTCTTGGTTATCCCACATGAAATTAGAAAGGAGGTGTGCTTTGGCCGAAGTGGTGACGATAGGGAAATATAATTTAACAGGAAACTTAACTGTGCAGTGGGGACTTGTGTTTAAAATACATAAAAATTGATGGGAATTCATAGACGTGCATACTGTTCTTATATTGCCTATATATTGAGTATATTTGAAAGTAAATATTACAATTATTGATTTCATCCTCTGAAATTTATATTCCTATTGAAACGATGTCCTATAAAACGAAAAGTAATTTATTTTTAAGTGTTTTGCACATGTTCATAAATTCCTTTGTTTGCCTAATCTTCCAGCTGTGGTTCTCAAACTACTGTTCACTGAGGGGCCAACAGGGTTTCCTTATGGATAGCGCCCCAGCAATTCCAAATCTTCTTTTTAAATGCCTGAGATTGACTCATTAATGGTTGCCTACGTAGGTTTCGCTAAACTCGGTATTTCTAGACTAACACGAATGCGTTTTAGAGTTTAGCGAATTTAGGCATGGCTGCCATTCAGCTTTTTACCGCTCCAGGATTTTACTGACATCGTAAGGCTCCCGCTGCGCTCGTGCGTGTGCAAATAGCTGAGCCCCCGGGATTGGGGGCGGGATGCGGATTCATTACCGGGGCTGCCCTGAATGATCATGGTTTTTTGTTTTTACACTGTCTAAGTCTACAGAACGGCTTGTCTCACAGAGCAGAGAGCACTGGGATAGGTTAGACTTCGTTGCTATGGCAAGCTCAGACGGTGTCAGGCCGTTTTGATCATTTGCCACAGAATGCTGCTTGCAATGATGTTTTTTAATTGCTGCTCCTCTTGCTTCTTAATAGCAAATTATTGTTAGTTTTTCTCATCATTATCAATTTAGTTTGTTGTGGGCTGTTTTTAACCCCACAGTATGTACTAATGAATATTTATGATTTTTTAGGCTATAATTTTCCAAAACTACTCTAGCACGTATGCACTGTGATCAAGTATGAATCACCCACATCCGTATTACTAAAGCAGATGTATACATATAGTCCCCTATAATTTGCTAATGTGAGAACATTTTTCTGGTAACGTGTGCAGTGCATGGAATTTTAGCATGCAAATTACTTACAATCTATCAATAAGGTAAGTCTAACAGAAGTATTAAATTGTCTTACATTTGCATCACATTGTTTTAAAATACAGAAGTAAACATATGAGTGAATGGTTTAATCTTATTACATAAATTATAAGTGCTAATGTTTTTTGTTTGTTTTTTGCCAGATTTTGATTACCTGGGGTAGGTCAAAATTGCGAATCATTACTCAAGATCAATATTCCCCAACCTGTGTTCTACCCAATGTCAATAGGTGTTCTGCAGATACTGGATTCTTTGCTCAGATAAGCTGCGAGAAAGGGAAATATACTCCTTTTCCCTTTTAGAGATTTGCGAGGACCTTTAAGTATATCATGGTAGTTAGTTTTATGTGTCAACTGGGATAGGCCACGACACCCAGATACTTGGTCAAACACTTATCTAGACGTTGCTGTGAAGATATCTTTTGAGAGATTAGCATTGAAATCGGTAGACTTTGCGTAAAGTAGATCGTTCTCCGTAATGCGCCAGGGCCGAGTCAATCAGCTGCAGGTCCTGAGAGAGGAGGCTGACCTGCGGGGAGGAAGAGGGAAGTTTCCCGAAGGCTGCCTCTGGGCTCCAGCTGCAATGTCAGCTCTTCACTAGGCCTCAACCTCATGGTCAGCTTCGAAGGTTTTGTGTTTACCGGACTCTACAATGACATGAGCCAATTCCTTAAAAGAAATCTCTCCATAGATGATAGGGAGAGAGATAGACTGATAGAGTCATAAAACAGATACATAGAGCTATAGATACATCAATTCATAGCTATAGATATATGCTATGTATGTATATATGACAAAAACCTGTAGATACACACCCTATATCTCATGTACGCATATGTGGGAGGGGAACACACACACACACATGCATTCTGTTGGTTCTGTTTCTCTAAAACTAAGACACATGTTAAAGCTCTGAAAAGTTCTGCAATTTAAAACACTACCTCAACAGAGTATTTTTCCAGTTTATTTGACCACAAAACATTTTTCATATAACCCCTACTAATGTCTCAAAATATAGCTTGGAAAATGCTTTCCTCAAGACTTTACCATAGACACAGGCTCATCTGTGCCCTATGTCAGCAACACCGGACTCTAAGTTCACCTGATTCAGAAATTAATAAGTTTCAGAACAAAAGATTCCACGTGTTCTTTTCCCTGCACATGGCGTAGGCAGAGGAAAATAACTCCATGTTATGCAAGCACCATGAGCTGAAACGTCCACTGCTGAGCGGGTCTCACATGTAGTGATGTCCGATAAAAATATGCTCCGGTGAAATGGCCCCCATACTGTGCTTTTGTAAAATGGTCCTTTGTAGATATTCTTGGGGACTGGAGAGTCATACTGAAATGTCATCCACTGCTGGGTAACACAGCACAAGGCAATACATGAATGGCAGGGAGCCGAACAAGAAAGGGCGTCTCTGTCTTCTAAATGGCCTCCTTTTCTCTTATTGTCCCTTCTCGAATGTGTTTCCTCACAGGGTCCTCACTGGTCCCAATACATCCTTCAGATCTAATCCTGGAAGCCACTTCCTCCAGAAAGCCTTTCTTTTCTGACTGCCTCCCTGCCCGGAACCCACCGGGTCAGCCCACCTCTTCCCTGTTAAATGCTCTTGAATACCAGGAACCTCTCTTGGCATTGGATGTAAACATCGTTTAGTTAGAAATGCCTGCCTCTCCTACAAGACTGTGAGGCCCATGAGAACAGGGGATGTGTCCAGCTTGCTTGTCTCTGCGGCCCCAGTGCCTGGCGATCAGTGGGAACTTTGAGTGAAGGATGAAGTGATTGAAAGGGGAACTTCCCTATCCCTAGTCTTCCTCATGTTTCTATGTAAATTATTCTTTCTTTGTAGCCAAACCTGAGTATTTTTATCTGTTTCAATCTCTCTCTAAAGATCTGCACTCTTTCAACCTTAAGAAATGTCTATGCCAAGTGTTCACGTAATGTGCATATATATATGTGTGTGTGTATGTATGTATACACATATGAGGTCTGTCTGGTAAAAATCCAACAATTGTTAATATAACAAGAATGGTTTCTGCAACATCGATGTGACATCCTGGTGGCCAAGGAGAGTGGATTGGAATGTGCACGTGTGAAAGATGACCACTTCATTGTACTAGTCAGTGGGGGTGGTAAACGCCATTGAGTGAGCATGTATACTGTGTGGCCGTCGCATTCAAAATGACTGAGCGAGTAGGGCAATGAATCTGCATCACATTTTGCATTAAGCTTGAACATTCCTCCACAGAAACTATTCAGATGATTCAGAAAGGCCACAGCTCTGGGCAACTGGTGATTGGCAGCTTCATCACGACAATGCGCCCGCTCACGCATCACGTCTCACGGACTTTTTTTGTGAGACATCAGATCACCCAGGTGATTCAGTCCCCCTAGAGCCCAGACTTGGTGCCCTGTGACTGCTGGTTTTCCCCAAAACTAAAATCATCTTTGAAAGGGAAGAGATTTCAGACCATCAATGAGATCCAGGAAAATACGATGGGGCAGCTGATGGCCATTTGGAGAACTGTGTGAGGATCCAAGGTGCCTACTTTAAAGGGGACTGAGGTGCCATTGTCCTATGTACAATGTTTCTTGTATTTTGTATCTTCTTCCACAGATGGCTCTATTTTTCATAGTGCATGGCTGGATACTTTCTGGAGAGATCTCAATCGTGTGTATGTACCCACATGTGCACATGCATGTACACACACACACATCTATACCCTCATTCACTTGTAAATAATAATAAAAACAACCATTTATCAAGCACAATTGTGTGAAGAGAGATGGGGAAGGCGGGGGCAGCAGGTACGTGAAATGGAGAGACAGATTCCGATTACGGCTGTATCATTTTGGGGGGTCAAGTAAAATCGTGCTAAAGGTTTCGGACCTATAAGAAGAAAAGCAGAGGCTCAGTCTAATTCTTGGATGGGTCCCCTCCCCAGCCCACCACAGGCGCCATTTACTAAGCCCTGGTGCTACATTTCAGTGTGTACACTGAAAATGGGTTTCTCTTCCCAGAATTATCACTGGATCCAAGAGCACTAAGAAAAATAATGCACTGGCAGACAGACTTTCACTTCGGGAAATCTGACCGAGGATTTGGGTGGGGGGGTGGGGGGGTATGTATGTAAAAAATGAAGGTCGGGGTGGCACCCTGGGGTCACTGGGCCTGGCTCCACTCCCTCTCCGCGCACCCTCCCGCACCCCCTCTGGACTCTCAGCTCCTCACACTCAGTCACCCTTTGCAGGGAAAGGCTCGAAGGGCAAATTCTTAGAGCTGACACGGGCTCACCCTCTCCTCCCTGCCGTAACCCCAGAGGCAAAAAAACAATGCCACCCAAACAGCGTCATCTGAAGTTGCCAAAGTGTGTTATCCCTGGACAAAACACACATGCGCGGTTCTCTCATGACCCCTCTCCTTGGCCCTGGTCCCCATTAAGGCTACAGAGAAGTTGCCTCTAACCCAGTCCTGGCCTGAAAGACCTAAGGTGTGGAGAAGCTAAGGCATCTCTAGTCGACAGAAGAACTCCAGCAGGAGCAGGCAGCTCTCTAACGATGAGTCTCCCCCGCCCCGCCCCCTCCTGCCCTGGCGGGGACCAGGGAAATCTACACCAGAATTTCTAAAATATGCTAAATAAATCTTCACACTTTCAAAACCTGGGCTATTACAAAGCTTCATTTTGAGTACAAGAAATGGGTATCGAATCGCAGGAACCTCCCACTTAAAAAAAATTTCCCAGACAGCCAGAGCCCGCTCACCCTAGCATCCATGCATATTAGGTCATCGATAACCCCTTAATTAGGATGCGGCCACCTGCCGAACTGAATAGAAATTCCTTGACATGATCCAGAGTTATGGAAAGACAGGATGCTTTGAGCAAAAACAGCTCTCCAAAACGCCCTCCGTCCCATTGACGGGAACATTAATGGAAGGAAGGCTCTCTAGACTCAGAGCTGAGGGGGATCACTGTGCCTGCCTCTCACTACACATGCGTGAAGACGGCCTCCACTCGGCACGAGACGGCCCACCTGGGGCCGGACACACACGGCGTCATTTCTAATCAGTGGAAGGAAAAGGCAGGGCCCCCAGAAGCCACAAAAGTCCAACTTGCTTGTATGTAAAAACATGCTTGGGCTTACTCGTTACAAATGCATTCCTCAGCAGCTCAGAGGAGCCATTTGAAGGTCACCTCCACTCGAAATCCTTAGCTTGGGAGCTCCTTGTTGCTTTATTACCTCAGTCTGTTAAAATCCTAAGAGTAACTAATGATGAAAATTCCAGCCACCATTTTTTTTTTAATCTCTGTGGAGTGGGGGAAAAGAAAAACCAATGCATGAGTCTATTTGAAATCGTTTTATGAATTTTAATCATAGCAAATGTGTTTTAACAGTAGTCATAAAATCAACATTACCACATATACAAAGGACAAGACACCAGTTTGGCATACAAAAATACCATATATTAAAATTGAGTTCATTGGAAAAACTCAGGACTTGCTAAGACACCATCTACAACAGAGAGAGCAAGCAAGAATGCTTTTAAGACATTCAGATTTATAAACAGCAGCTTGATATCCCCCTTATGAAGTCAGTATTTGGCAACATTTAGACAGTATTTTCTACACAGCCCGGCAGCTCATTTATCTGTAGGGCGATTCAACCCTTTAAAAGAAAAGCTCCTAAAATAAATAATCCACATAATTGTAAATGAAACCTGTCACGGACTTGAGTGAACATCCTCTGAGCAGCATTAATCTGACCATCTGACTGGAGTATGAGTTATGAAGAGGGCCAGGCAACACACCGGTGCAACCACGAGGGCAGGAACCCCGTGCGGCTGTGCTGGAGTTCAAAACCACCCCAAGCTGAAACTGGCCCCCCCAACCTGCAACTGTCAGGCGAGGCAAACAGGAACAAGTAGTGTAAGAAAAAAATAGAATGAATGACAACAACCAGGATAGAAACCTAAATATTCTTGACTGCATCTTCCCAATACTATTAACCTACTCAAGTCAGGACCCATCCCTAGGTACAGGCATTGCCTCCCACGGCTGAGAGGATGTGTGCAGTTTGTGGCTCAGTGACCAGCTCTAGGGCAGGCCCTGAAATTGCCCAGTGTGCCGGCCATTTGTGAGGCCTCCTTGGACCCTCTCATCAGCTGAGCACGCTCCCTGTGTCTTCAATGGAAACATCATGAATTGCATCTGGTAGGCCACATGGAAATGACAAATTGTGCTTGGCCATTGTTCCCAGTTGTCGCGCTTCAGCTAGTTTCTGCCATGACTGACCTCCAGCTCCTACCTAGTCTTTTTTGGAGCTACAATCTCATCATAGATTTCCTTCCCTTTTATGACAGTCTTTTCTCATTCTCTGGGCAGATCCGTGCATCCTTTGCAACAGGCCCAAGGCCACGTCTCCACCTCCCCCACACAGGATCTACTCAGTAGTTGGGTTGTACCTCAGCCAGGCAACCCCATACAGGAATTGCCTCAGGCAAGTGTAAGATACCAGCTTGTCCATCCTCCCACTGTTTAAACAGAGATGACATAAATACAACTCGGTCCCCCTTTGAGGGGCATTTGCCTCACCTACTTCCTTCCTCTTACAGAGCCAGTTCATTCACCACCATCAGTCATATCCAAACTTCTATTCCCGGATTTTCAAAAAGCCAATGTCAAGTCAAAAACTGAGCATACCTTTGGAAAACTCATTAGAATAGCCCAGTAACTCACACTCCAGGGAGACCACAGAAGACGTTCATGTGGGCTACTGGCTACATCCACAGTGATGAATTTAGGGCAGTGTTCTAGAAGAACAGGTATAGCTATAGAAAACACCCCCAGAAAAACAAGAAAAATACATGCTGTTGCAGACTTCAAGAGATCCCTCAGTACTTTGCCACAGATATTACTGATTGTCCCTAAAAGGATTCATAATATGAGTAGTATCAAAAACCTTAGACTAGAGTAAGAAAGTCTAGCTAACAAGATGAGTGTTTTCAAGCACCACTACACTGTGAGATATACATAGTGGGAGACCCCAGGCAGTAAATCCTGAAAAAAAAAAAAAATTGGCTCAACTGTGCAAGGAAGCTTGTACAGAAAAACCAGACCCATAGTCTAAGAGTTCAGGAAAAATGGTGCTCTACCCATGACCACTTGAGCAGAGTCAAAGAGGAAGCCATTTGGAAGACAGAAATTAAATCCCCCACCTGTTTATGTCCTTCAATCATCAATAACTTTCCAAGAAAATGTATGCAGAACCCACCTCTTCATATATTTGAAAAGTCTCAAGTTTATTTATATACATATTCACAAAGGTAGATGGTGTGACATAATGGATGCAGCCAATGGAATTTGTTGATATTAATGTCTAAATTCAACATTATGTAACCCAAACATTGGAAAACATGACTGATAACCTCTTTCCTTGATTTAACTCATTACTGCTACATCATGTATCTACATATGTATCTATATGTTAATCAACTGTCAGAAGAAAATCGATGGTTTGAACATCTGCTTATTTTTAGGAAGTGTTTCGTGTTTAACAAAATTCAGCAACTGATCACCACCCCTTTTTCAAATAGACTATGATTTTCAAAACAGCTGCTGAGTTACTGTTGACCACCTCCTCCTCTGGAGTTCGTTCTGGTAGGGCTATCTGGTAGGTAGCATGTTGCTGAGAATAATGGAAAGGGGAGGGAGCAGCTCCTTTCTTCCAGGCCAGGGACGTCAGAGCAACTGACAGATGACTTGTCTTGTGTGCAAACAAAACGCTGACGGGCTGACGGGTTAGCAGCATCATTTTTCTCAGGGAAGATAGAAATTCAAATCTTTTTTTGTAGATCACTCCTCTCATACCAATAACTTTGGGTCTCTAACTTCCTCGTAGTCTAAAGAAAAACTGTCATTTTAGCAAAAAAAAAAATTTTTTTTTCAGTAGTTTTTAAAAACAAGCTAAAAAAGAACAGTCAATGCCCGGTGATGAGCTCTGGGGGCGGGGGGCATCAACTCAGTTCCATTAAATGGAAGCAAATGCATTTGGCTTATATTATATTCGAAAACAATAAAAAGCAGTAAAAAGCGGGCTAACCAATTTTGACACAGCATGGGTTTTCAAATCAAGCTATGGGAACTCTTTAAAATCAAAATCTAGACCGGAACAAATACTGCATTATCAGGGAGAGTCTGATCTTTCTATGAACCTATATCTCACACTGAATTTTCCGCTTCCATTTACCCACTTAAAAAAAATTTTAGTCACTTCCACGGGCCATGCTTTTTAATGTTAAAAAAAAAAAAGTGTCTGTGTCAGGTTGTAAATCTTCAATTCTTTCAGTGATGAAGAAAATTAAAAAAATAAAAACAAGACCAAAACAATGTCAAATGTGACTAAAAATAGTACCTATGTTATAGTCTGGCAAATGAAAATGACACCCACATATGCCCACACCACACACAGTGACCGGCTGGCAGACTTCAAGGACAAACAGAAACACGCTCCATGAGCGCTGTAAAACGGGCTTGCTCTTCCACCCTGCACCTCACTGACACCGTGGTGAGGTCTGGGGCAGATGTGGAAGGGGAGGAGGGATTTCATCAGGTTTTTTTTTTTTTTCTGTAACATTTACTTTTTGGCCACAAGACTCTAAACACATTTTCACAGTTAACAGGTCATGCATAACTTGCAAGTCAAATGTTTTACAAGTACTGTCTAACTACTATTTTTGGACAACGGATTCACATGCAATCATCCCAGAAAAGGGGCTTCGATAGCACTCTTTAAGCTTCACTGATCGTTTCTTGGCCCAAAGTATCAAGGATGATCCAAAGGGAATAACCCCAGAGCGCAATCAATGAATTTTTACTGTCGAACTTGAAATCATATACTTTATAAGCCCAGAGAGATTTTTATTTTTGGTTTCTGCTTTTAGCCAACTGCATGTTACTACTAAGCCACAAACTGTCTTCTTAGCCTTCATCTGTTACTCCCAACTCTTTGATGCTAGACACCATTGCACAGCCATCCAGAATGGTGCTGGCCGCTGTGTTAGCCACTAACAATGAATGACTCAATTTAAATAACTTAAAATTAAATAATAAAACAAAATCCAGTTACTCAGGCAAACTAACCCCACTTCAATGGCCCAACATTGAACCACATAGGTTATATAACATTTGCATCCTCACAAAAAGTTCCACTGAACTGTGCCAACCTGGACGATCCGAGGGCTTGTCCCCCTCATAGGCTTGACCTTCAAGGGATCCACTCTTCAGTAGTGCACAAGAGTAAACTTAATTCTGTGTTTGAAGAAAATACTTGATAGCCTTCTGATCACACAGTATGACTGGAACTGATAACTGATTTGCCTTTTCATCACAACTTATGCCCCAGGTCACTGTACGAAGTTTTCCAAAGACAGTGCTTTGTGATAGCCTGTTTGGCTCTACTTAACATAGTAAAGCATTCTCTTGCTTATGTCAACGTCATTAAGAAAGATGAAAATTCATGCTTCTTGTAGTTTACTATTTACACAACACTCATGTCCTTTACACAGAAGGGGAGGAGGAGGGAAACCAACAGTTTGCAATTTAAAAAATCCGAATCCCATGGTTTTCTTTAAACGTCTATACTCACCGCTAAATCAACCCTCCTTTGATTTCCCAGAGAGGTAGATGCTAACTAAAATATGAATATATGACTCTATAAAAGAAAGAAAAAACTTGAATGCAAGAGTTGAGTTCGTAAAGGGCATTCATCCACCCGGAAAGAGGCCATCCATCGCCCACCAGCAGTGCGGGCAGGCCTGGGGAGGAGAGGAGACTGCAGCGTGAGGTTCTGGTCTCTGGTCTCTTTGCCGCAGAATTCCAAGCTGCCGTGCAACCCTGCAACTCCGTGGGCCTCGGTGGGTTCGTCCTCAACATGAAGCCGCCAGAGGTTGCTTTCAGCTCTAACTTTCTGTGCTTTCCGTTGTGATTTTTTTCATGGATGTGCAACTGTAAATTCCGGTCGATTGTGTTCCTGGACTTTGGTCACTGGGGTCGATGAGTTGTTAGTGTCATGGGTTAGTGCCAGAGCAGACCAGAGCAATGGACGCCAAATCCATTAAAACATCAAGTCTATAAAAATTCTATTAGGCAGGCTGAGACATATCTCTCTCTCTCTCACACACACACACACACACACACACACACACACACACACACACGAATGCATACCCTACCAAACAGGTGCACAAGTAACTGTAGGCAGAATTCACTCAAACAGTATTTCTTATGTCTGTAACACTCATACAGAAAATTCTGATTTGGTGGTTGTTGTTACACTAGGTTGTAAAGTCAAGAATCTACCACAGAGTTGATTAATTTTGCACTGCTTAATTGCAGTTCTAGCATCAGATTGTTTTTAAGTAAAAGTTATGTGAATGTTTTTACTCAATATTTTTACACTAAGAAACACAGGGTGCTGGACTGTCATACACGTTAGTGTCTGTATGTGACCTACTTAACACAGAGAAGTCTATCAAGTACTACACTACACAGCTGGTCATTTCTTACTGTACATAAACGTATGCAGATATCATTTACAAAATGCATTGGAACATGGCATGGCTTAAAATTGTGAGGGTAAAGTCCATTTGAAACGTAGTGTTCTTAATGCAACATTTCTGTGGGTTGTTATTTTTTTCCCCCCAAGAGGAATAGAAATTAGGTCAGACATGCAGTACAGCAGCCTGGTTGAGTTTTGAGAAATTGACACTAACCCAACAGTATATTATGTTATGTAATAGAGAATAGCATTCAGCTAACATGATACCTAAATTATTAATATCAAATAAATCCTAGATTTGTTGTATAATGCCCAATAGCTTAGACAATAAAATGGCATTTTAACCTAATTTCTACCTTGAGCCTTCAAATACATTTCCTAAAGGTCTTAAGAAAAAAATCTGAAAGATTTGAAAAACCCGAGTTCATATTTTTATATTGAAGCCCCACACCAATGAACACTTTGGAGTCCAGTCATTATCCTGTGATTTTATCTCACACAATTTCCATCACTTTACTGAGCATATTTTGTGCTGCTTGAAGGTAATAGTTAGCATATAAGGAAATTAAATTGTCTCCATCATACAGGGTTATTTCTAGCTTTGCTTTTTGGAACCAGTTACTGCTTAGCTTTCTCTCCCCTAGTTTCAGGGATTCATTGGAACTTAAACATATATATTTGTGAGGAGTCTTTGTCACATAACACTGGTTCCAGGAATTCTATAAAAGAAATTAGAAAAGAATTGTAAAGCTCACAGCTACTTCTGCATGCACACACACCCAGGCATAGCAATTTATCATTTAATACTAGCAGACCTTTCTTTGTGAGCACCCAAAGACCTTCATACATCGAAGCATATTTGAGAATTTAAGAGGGACTGGACCATTTAAACTGAGAATGTGAGTTGTTGGTTTACCTTGCCACTTTTCTCAAACAAAACTTATGTCAAAATACAAGAGATAGGCTTATTTATACAACAAGAGGACACTGGAATTCTGATGGTTTAACTCTCATGGAACAATAATATCTTTCAAAAAATAACCACAGACTGTCTACTGAAAGGTCAGTCCAGGGCTGTCATTTGTTAATAACACTCACGGACATGGTAATACCCCAAACTGGGAGAAAGGACAAGATTCTGTCCTCCATTTGTGCCTTATAGGATACTGGGCTTCACTACAGCGCAGAAGAGGAGCAAGTGTTGGAAGCGACAAGGGGTGGAACACCTCACTGGTGGGTCACGGGGCCCAGGAGGTGGCCACTGCTTCAGACCCTCGACCTGCTCGTACCCACCGAGGCTTCCTACCAGGATTCTCCTGACAAGATCCAAAACCTGAGGCAAATCAAATCACACACACACACACACACACACACACACACACACACACAAATGCACAATATTTACATGTAAAATTCTTGTTTTGTGAGGTGGCTTGAGAAAAATTGGCACACGGTTTTCCTGTGGGGTGAGGCATTTCTCATCATTACTCAGTTTACTGCTCCCCCATTGGGCTTTCAATTTAATAAACATGTACTGAGCTCTAATTACAAGGGGAGAAAAATGAAGGACCATGACAAAACACAGCACATTGGAAACACTTGTTCGAATATTCCCTTCAAAAAATAATGGTCCGCCTAACGTATTGTGATTTGGGTGCCGTTCAAAAGTATAAAAGGCCTTAGCAACTGAATGAAGACTGGGTTTCATTTTAAAAAGGGAAAGAGACCAGCACTGTGTATCATCGCTGAACTTGCACGTGGAGTCTCAGGGTTAATTCTACTTGTATACATAGCATCTTTGTTTTAATCTACCACATTTAGAGAAGAGCATATTGTATGCACTTGCACAGTTTAACGTCTAAGCAGAATATGTCTATTTTGTCACGTGATTCTGGAAAATCGTAAATTACAGTCCATTTAATAAGTGACTATGAGGATGCATGCAATCGTCTTCGAGCTGCTGCCATCAATGCCCAGAGCAATCTGCCTGGCCTCTCGCTGACACCTCACATTCTGCCCTCCATGTTTGTCTTGGGTTAATCGAGTGGCAGCCCAGAGGCCAGCCCTCGGCACCAAACGATCAGCGTCGCCCCCGTCATCTCCCCTCGGTCCAATCACCAACACCTGCTCAACCCCTAGTTGGCACCCACGAGAGACGTCCCTGCAGCCCTCTTCAGCCGCAGGATATCACAGTGAAGCGCTTGGAAATGCAAGACATGTTGTGGAGCACGATGCCCAGCAGGAAGACCAGGACGCAGGCCACCAGGATCACAGTGCACACCCCAGACCAGGTGGAACTTTTCACCACGCCCCGCCGGTCTTGCTCCTCCTCCGCCGCCTCCTGGGGAGGCCCACCCTGCAAAGGCTGCTGCTCTGCAGGGACGGTCACCACGGTGACAGGCTTCTGCTGGCTCCCAGGCAGTAGGCGGCAACCCATGTCTCCGGGCAGCAGCGCTCGCTCCTTGGAGATGGGCAGGGGCAGCATGTAGCACCCATTGCTGGGAAGTTTGATGAAGACCGGAGTGTGCTCAGAGGCGTGCGGGATGGCAATGACGGCTAGGACCTCAGGGTCATCCGGGAGCTGCGACACGGAGAAGCCTGGAGGCAGCTTGGTGATGCCCCGGCACCACGGGCACCTCACGTCCTTCTGGCTTGTCCTCATCTGCTGCAGGCACACCGAGCAGCAGGTGTGTTTGCAATCCAGCAACTTGGGCCTTCGCCGGGGGCTGTAATAATTGAAACAGATCTGACATTCCAGCAAAGAATCTTGGGAGAGTGTCTCCATTGTGAGCCGGGAGCAGGGAGGTCAAGGCCAAGGGGAAGAAGCTTGTTCTCAGAGGCCACTACTCTAGCACCCTCCTTCTTCAAGCCTTTCCAAAGTCGCGAGGTGACTGGGGAGCTCACAGGCATCGAGCATGCTCAGGTGTGTTCATTTCTGAAGGAGACAAGAATGCACACAAAGTTAATTATTTCAAGCAAGCAGAGACGTCAACATATCTGACAGATTTATGCCACTGCTCAAGAGTCTTGACAGTAGGTCAAAAGCATAAACATTTTCCACCCGTGAGACTGCGGGATTCCCATGTGTCCAATGCGGACGAATGACTTGTCTCAGACAGCTTGTCATGGCGGATAGTTTGTTCATTCCTACAGAACCAAGTACCTCTGGGGTATATGGGTACACAATGCCCCACATTTCGGAAAAGGGCCAGCCTATTGTCTGTTTTGTACATTTCACTGGACCTGGATTATTCTCCCAATGCACTGGAGAAACTCTCTTGCTTCCAAAAAGTTTGTAGCATTTTCTAAAAGTAAACTCCTTTCTTCCGATCTTCTCACTTTCTTTTCCTGACTCTATTTGCCCTCCTGCAGGTGTTCATTGCCAAACGCAAGCAACTTTACGATGCAGGTACTTCGAGTAACTAATTTGCCACTTTACAAGGGTTGGGACTGGTCCTCTCTCACAGGTCATTAGAATGACACCAAGAGAGCACACGCAGGCCGCTCTGTTACCGTTTCCACAAAACCGTTTGAACCAAGGCAATTCTTGTCAACTGGTTTTAAGAGAGAAAAACAAAGCAAGACACAAAAGATAAGACAATGCCACCACCAAACCCACCAGAGGCAGTAAAGGCACCAGGGGTCGCAAAGGCACACGGGATCAGGAACATCGCTCCGGCAGTTTATTAACCCCCACTTAGGCTGCACCAGGTAAGGTGACCACAGGCAAAGACCATTCATTGATCCTAATCAGGTATTACAGTGCAAGGTTCTCAGAAGACTGGCAGGCACGCAGCCTTCCCTGCTGCCCCCCAATCCCAAAATAGCACGGCGTCAACCTCCTGGTACGGACCAGCTGCAGGGTGACTCCGTATAACTCAGCCGGGGCTGGGGGGACCCCTTCGTGCTCCAGCCGCAGGAATGAAGGCTGCCCAGCCCTGCTTCCTCCTGAAAGTATCCAAATCCCGTGTCTCTGGATGGAGCCAGGGTGACTCTGAAAAGAACTATTCGACAACTATTGTGGAAATAATCGCTAGTCCTGGAACTCCACCCACACCCAGAGGCAGGCGCCAAAGACAAGGAAAAGCTCTTTCCCATTTTTCTTAAAAAGCAAAGCTTCTTTTCCCGACTTCCTTCGGGAAATTAAGAATGCACGTGTTAAAGTCGACATTAAGAACACAGAAAAACTATACAGTCAAAAATAGCCACTGATAAAAATTAACAGTGCCAATCAAGAGAGCAAGATATTTCAAAAACATTTTAGTTGCAGTATTAAATTATTAAAAGTAAAATATAGTAACATAGCATGCAGAAAGTTCATATCGTAATCGATGTTCTATCTACTACTTCGAGAAATATTTATTGAGTAATTAAAATTTGTTAAGAGTAGAACTTATTCTCATTTAACAGGAAAAAAAAGAATATAAATATGTGAGGCAAAAGATGTGTAATCAGCTGCAGGGGTGGGGGGAGTCCTTTCACAATGTATCATTTACCATATCTCGACGATGTACACTTTAAATATCTTACTTGTCAATTATGTCTCAGTAAAGCTGAAAAAATAAAAAGAATAAAATACCTATCGAGTATCTGTCAGGCACAAATTCAGCTACTGTAGGATATGAAGAAGAATCAGACCCAAATCCTACCCTGAAGCAATTTAAAGTTAGGTGAGAATGGATGCATATTTTTTCTCTTCCATCTGTTTATTCATTCCAATTTTCATTGCATAGTTACCAGGTGTCAATCATTACAGTATTTACTTTTGTTCCTTGTAGCTAAGACCTTGTCACTGCCCATAAGGAACTCCCAGTCTAGAAGGACTCACACAGCTAGACATACAAAGTGATACATGCTACACAGGGGTTGGAGGAATCAGTGATGGCTCGGTGACAAACCTGGATTCAGGGGAGGATTTAGATATGTAAAAGCAGGGGACAGGTTATTTCCAGGTCAGAAATCAGACCGAGCAGAGGAAAGGCGATGAGTAATCACAGAATTATTTCTAGACTGTAGCTGTCACACAGACTATACAGGATTTTTTCTAACAAGAGTCACCTAGAGATCTCATCCCTAAGACTTTCACAGTTCCAGCTCTTACGTGTAGGTTTTTGATACGGACGCCCACAGGCCCAGCCAGGGACAGCAGGTGCTACAAGGAGAGGAGAGATGAGCAAAGCCAGCCACAGGTCAAGGGTCACAGATCGCCGACCGTGGACAGCGAGTGCCAGGCCAACAATGTGGGGCCTTCTGCTGAGCAACGGGGGAAGCCGGCAAGGTGAGGGGTATGAGGGTGACTCAGCAGGTAGCCCTATTCAAGGTAGATTCAAAAGACCTACTGGGATGCCATTCTAACATTAGACAAGAGTAATGAGCAGCTGAGGTAAACGGTGACAATTAGCATGAAGAGACGCAAACTGTCGAGAGGTCTTACGGGAGTCTAGTGGGATATGGCCATGGCTTCCGGTGAGTCTGGGGGAGGGAAGAAGTCAAGCGAGGTCTTGAGAGGAGGGCGCTCTCATCAGGAGAAACAGAAATCGCCAAGAGAAACACTGTAAGTTCTGTGGCTGTATTCCACCTGAGGTGCTCGAAGAGACAAGACATTCATTCTTCAGAGAGATATTAGAGTCAAAAAGGAGCTGAAAATGGGAGGCTGATATCGCAAAGAAAAGTCAGGACTGGACCCAAGGGACCTAGGTAGCATCCACAGAGAAGAGACATCAGCCAGAGACAAACAAAACAGAAGAGAAGACCCCCGGGGGAAACCTATATTTAAGCCCAGCCCAAAGGAAAAACAGGGGACAAGGCAGGAGGAAACTGATCACTGTGTCCCAGGCAAAGAGCTCCTAGAGTGAAAGCTGAGGAAAGACCTCAGAGTTCAGTGGCCAACAGGTAGCTAGGCCTGTTGAGTGGTTTCAGCAGGTGTGATGGATGGAGCCTGGGGGAGCTGCTAGAATTTAAGAACGAGAGCCCCCGGTGAGGCAATGTGCAGTCCAGGGGTAGATCAGAGGGTGGACAATCAAGGAATGCTTCTTTTTATCTTTGGGATAGAGAAATTTGAGCCAAGAGGGGCAGAGGAGGCAGGTCCGGGTGCCCCAAGCCAGACAGATGTCAGGTGTGTGCTGTCCAGCATGGCGACCACCCACCCCAGAAGCAAGTGAAGGCAGAGGGTGGAGCTTAGAAATGGGCAAGTGTGTGTAGGGACGGCCGCAGTGGGGAGTGTGGCCTGGAACAGGGACGCCCAATGCATTAGTGACTGGGGAAGAATTCTTCTAACTTCATATTTCCATGGTACCGCATTTATTTTTTCTGAACGAAAACACAGGGTTTGCTGGTCAATAGTGGCAAATTCTCTCTCTTATCTATTCTGACTGTTTAAGCCCATGGACAGAGATATTATACACCGCAGGGAGATGAGCAATGTATCCGACACGGAAGGATTGATCTCTTTGAGCTGCGGTGGCAGAAATGACAGCACTGGGGAGAGATGGCAGAAAAATGCGCAGGCTGCTGCAACTTTATGAATCTGGAGCAAGCCTGCCTTGACCACGGCCCCTCAGGACAACCACCCTCAACACCGATGGAGTTGAGAACAAACAATGTTTTCCGACGCCAATTTATTTCGTAACCTCCCGCTTGTCCCCTATTATTTACTTTCCTTTCTTATAAAAGTGTGGGAAGAACGGGGGCTTTGGCCTCAAAGACTCGTGGGTCAAATCCTCGCTCTGTCGTGCAGAAGCAAGGCGCTTAACTTCTCAGGACCTGCTTCCTCCCTGGCCAAACGGGGAGGATGGAGCTGTGGCTGAAGGGCAAGCAAGTTCAGAGTCGGCGTCCTGCCAGGCAGTGAAGGACTAGATGCCCGTTCCCTCCTTCCTCCCAACTGTCCCTACAGTTCTGTGTGTGACCTGCCCCAAGGCACTCCCCAAGCTCTCAAAGAACTGCCATTTTGAACAGCTTGGGAGGAATGCAAGTGTCCTCCTTGGCCCTGCCCCAAGACCTGCCACACCATTCCTCACCCCCGCCCCCAACAAAACCAACATGCAATTTTCCCCATGAATTTATGTTCCAAGTAATGTTCGCTTAATTGCTGTGGAGCTGCCTTCAAATTAGATTATATTACTCAAATTTCTAACTCCATCCAAGTAAGCTCTCGGCTTTATCATACAGGCTGAACACAACGGTGAGATCGTCCTGCGCTCGGTCCCTCAAGCCGTTTTGACAGCAGCCTCTCTGATTTACACGCCGGTTGTTCTCTACAAAGCCCACCTGTGCTGCGTTCCGGTTTACTTTCTGGAGCATAACTAGGGAGGAGGATGGTTAGTGAGGTAAAGAGAGGAAAATATATGAGGCTGCGGACCGACTAATGATGAATCGTTGCTTCTCCCTTTCACCATAAAGTCCGACTATGTGAGTAAGCTGCAGAAGAAAGAGAAGGGAAACCCGGGCTATGCTGGCTCGAAGCGAAACGCAGCGCTCCGGGCCAAATGCGCACGCGTGCACTAGCGACCGTCCGGCAAGACCGGATGCTCCCACACTCCTTGAATTCAAAAGGCCAGGGTGCTTTGCTGGGGGGCATAAGGACAAGTATATACTCAGGTACACTGGAACAATTTTAAATATCGCCACGGTTGATTTTGAAAGAACCTAAGGTAAAGATCAAAGAGAAAAACAGGCCACAAAAAGGGAGGGCGTCCTCAAACTAATTATGGCTTACGGGGTGCGACTTAGGTGCAAGCACATGTTCATAAAACGGCACTTGGTTTCGTATATAGTATCATTTGTACTGTATGCAGATAAAAGACCTTGAGTAATCATTGAACTCGACACAAATGCATGCTTTGGTTTTAAAATACTCTGAAATACGAACTCTGATGTATGTACACCAGGGAGGAGTGGTTTGGGGGAAAAACTGTCAAAGCCAAAGGGGTGTGTTTGTTGCTGCTGTCTTTTGGGCAGAGATATCTGGCACTTTATAACATCATATATTTTCACAAAATAAAATTTCTTCTTTAAAAAAAAAAAAAGCCCTCTGTATTTTTAAGCATCTTTATGAAAGGTGTGGGAATGGTAACGCACAAAGGTCTCCAACACTGAATTTTTATAATCTCAGTTGCTTTTAGAAGCCCAGGCACGAGGACAAAAAGGCCAATGAAATAATCCAGATAATTTTACTTTAATAATCTTTCACTTTTATACTCTCGAGGCTCTTCATGCATCCTGATTTAGATTTGCGACAGTGGCATTAAGTATGGAGCCGCAGGACTGTTACAAGAACTGATATCAATTACGCCTGGCTGACCTTGACTTGTCCCATTGGGTGGGCTACGCGAAGACCTTAACGTCAATGGCTGTGTTGAGAAGAATCTCGGCCAGAGATGGAACTAGACGCTCTGCTACTTTGCTCACTGTAACTGAAGTAGCACGTCTTTTTGATGCAAGCCGTTTCCTCAAGTCTTCGAGAAAATGCAAATATTTGAAATGTGATTAAACAACATAATTACAATTCCATTTAATGTGGTAGTTCGGCTGGCAAGACCTCTTAGTTATATTGGACCTTAGCAAACACTTCAATTAGTGGCAAGAAAGGGAATGGCCTGGCAGTGACAGATGCCACTGACTTTTGGTGCTCTGGTAGCAGAGAGTAGCTCACTCAGGGCACAGCTGCCGCATTCATGTAGAGCCCCACTGGTGTAACGACTGCCTGTGTTTTAACGGAGAAGACAGTGAATTCTAACAACTCTCAAATGAGAATTCCATTGGCCAGTCTCCAATATTTGCCCTGTTTCCTCCTCTAAGCACCCTGTTTTGCTGCATTTGACAGTGCAAAGACTTCAGAAAATGAAAACTGTCACTTCAAAGTCTTGGCTGACCACGGGGGATGGCAGGGGATGGGGACAGCACTGGAGGCAGACTGGCTCTGGCAGCTGGGGCAGGCAGGCGTGGGGCAGAGGGATCAATGGTGAAACAGGCAGAGAGCAGCAGATTGGCCAGAATATCAAGGTTGGTTGAGGAACCTGCCACGCAACCAAAGGACTAGCCCTGCCAGCACTGCCCACTGGGCCCAGTGCAGCTGACCACAGCATTGGTGGCGTCCCGGTCTGCATGTGCCGATTCTGTTGCTGCAAAAACACAGCTAACCAGGCTGCGTAGCCCAAACCGCGGTCTCCAGAAATGTATTTACTCAGGAGCATTTCATTAAGTTGAGTCTGGAGAAAAGACAAATGAATCTGAGCCATCCACAGTACAGTGACAGTTAAAGTCAAAGAATATTGGAATGAAGACATTTTAAGAAATCGAAGATAAATTTCAGTATTGCCATGAGTGATGATAACCACTGGTGTTTGTTGGCTTGTTTTACTATCAGATAATTATTATTATTAGAGATCAGGAGACGAGGATTTTAGCCTTAATTCTACCCTTAGGTACATGGGTTACCTTAAGTGAATAATCGCTCCGTGCACCAACGTCCTCACCTCTGGGACCTGTACTAGGTGATCCGTAGGGTACCATCTAGGAAAAATGACCTATGACCTCAGTGATTGCTAAACACACTCCTGGGTTCCGGACAGCAGGACAAGAGCTGTTGGGCTGTGCATTCGATGCTTATTACACCTGACTGACAACATTTAAACCTTAACTGTTCATGATCTCAAAATGCGCATTTGCATGAGACATCGGACATCTAATAAATGGGAGGCAAATGATGCTAGAACTTCTTTCTTATATGCCTTTGGTTTAATGAATGAGTCTAAATAGCACCAACACCCTAACAAAAGCAGCCACAACTTTGATTGTAACAACGATCAAAAGAATAACCTTCCCAGGCCGAGTAAGATATCCCTATCACCTAAACTTGCTACTAGGTGAAGGTGGTCCCAACTCTCCCTTGAAAAGAAGCCTGCTTGGCTGTCCAGCTCCTCCGAAGGCCAAGGTTAATACTCATGAATCAATCAGACACGCCGCTTCACCTTCACTTGCTCTGATCATCCAGCGACAGTGAAGACAAAGTTGCGGACAGTCATAAAAGCAGGGAAGAGATATAAAAGACTGTCAGGGGGTCCCCAGGCTCCCCGGAGAGAGGGGTTGATAAAAGATGCCACCAGACAGACAGGCAGGCAGGCAGGCAGAGCAAAGGGAAAATGATCAATTACCTCAACTCGGAATTCTGAGTAGACCTGAAGGAACTCATGAGCCAGACCCATAGTAAAGCCAAAGCAACGGAAAACAAACAAAAATCCTCAGTCTTCTCAATGGTTGGACATCTACGAAGACAAAGTATGCAGTGGGAGGAAAACAAACCTTCACTGGGAACCCGCCGCGTGCGGAGCATCGCTCAGGGCACTGGGGACGCCCCCTGAAGGAAGATAAGGAGAACCACTGGGAAGGAAATGGGGAGGGCAGACGGAGCACTGGAGGAGACGCTCCCTCCAGCGATGGGGTTTTCAATCGATCACACGCAGGGCTTCGATCCACTCTGCAGAGAAGAGTCAGTTCCTGTTAGAGCTGGGAAGGGTACTGGAACCCAAGGAGCTCACAAGCTGGTCCACTGCGGTTCCCACTCAAGAGACACTAGGGAGCAAGAAAGGACACCAAAATATCCTTTGTTTGATTAAGCATCACATCTGACCCAGGTTGGCACCATCCCGGGCAGCAGCGCAGGCCCTGAGTCTCAGAAGATGCAAACGTTTAAGGCGGTCTCTCTGGGCAGGGGAACGACAGCCCAGTACTGGGGTGCACGGTGCTGGCGGGGAGGGCTGGGGGGCTGGGAGTTGTATGTTAAGGGCTGTGAGACACCCCTCATCCCCCTTTTCCAGGCAAACTCCATTGGGGGGGCGGACCTCTCTCTGTGGCCATTCTCCCCCTCCCCCCACATGCTGTACTCTGTGTGCAGGGTACAGAGGACCTCCGAAGGCCCCAAACTTCCAATGTAAATATTTACATTTTCATTATACAAACCGCACATGTGCAGTCCCCACGCCTATATTCTACCCCATCACAAACTCCAGCACAAACTGAAACCTTAAGTGTTTTTAAGTGTTTTCCTGTTACATTTTACCTACATCAGCGACCCACACCCTTTTCTGCAAAAGGACAGGGAGTATTTTAGGCTCCGCATATACTCTTTGCCATCAAAATGTGAAAGCCAGTCATAGGCAATAGACAACAAGTCAAAGATCAGGCAAGGCTACATTCCAATGAGACTGCATTTCCAAAAACAGGCCTCGGCTGAATGCAGTCAACAGGCCACCACTTGCTGACCCCGCTCTACATAATTTCTCATCGGCCCTGCCCTGAGTCCCTTAAATTCAGTATGTTGCTCTGGAGACCTCCACCCTCAAATTAGCACATTGCTCTAACATTAGTTATCTCACCAGAATTTCCTGTCAATAGATAGAACAAAGCATTTTCATAGTTATTTGGGTGACACAACAGGAAATACCAGCTTTACAGATGCAACGTCTTTACAAATGACCGTTTCTAGACAACTGGAGGAGCGGGAGCTGAGCAAAGAACGTTAATAATCACCTGCCCTACCAACAGCAAGTGCTAAGACCCTCAGTGAGAAACACAGAGGGAGTTCCGAACTCTCTTCACACTGGGAAGCATGAATCTGTTACTTCAACAGAATGAGCACTGACTCTCGAGCTCATTCTGACAGCCTCAGATTAAAGACGACCCTCAATTTCATGGAACGCCAGAGACGAGAGCGTCTGAACTTTGGATACCACTCCTGTGTCCGTCTGCGCAGCTGCTGCAGGTCCCAAGGCGGCTGAGCCACTCTCGAGTTGGCCAGGCTGGTCTCCGCTCCACACAACGGCCAAGGGGCTCACCGCTACCCAGCAGGGACACTGGGCAAATCCCCACCACGGGGAGCATTCCTTCATAGTGCCTCTGAAGGTGCATTTTTTTCCCCTTAAGATTTCTTCAATTACACAGAGACCATTCTATATTAAACCTTTGAAAAGAATGGTACATTAAAAACTTGGTGGGTTTTACAGATATCGCTTTAACTAAGTCTGTTCGAAAGCCATTCTTAGGGTTATTCTCTCTGAGCGGACTGCAATCCCGCCCCCCACCCCCACCCGGCCTTCCCTCCACAGTCGTGATTCACCCCAGGGGCGGAGCCTCCAACTGAAGTCGCGTAGATTTCCTGAAGGCACCGGGACTAAAATAAAGCGCCACGGAGAGTCAGCTGTCAGTCTGCTCATTACTCCTGCTTTTTTCTCCCTTCCAGCTGCAATAACTCAATGAGCATTGATGTTCCATTCAGGCAAGGTAAAAAGAGGAGAAAAAAAGTAAAAAGCCCCGAACTCGATATTGAACAGTGGTCCAACCTAATGCTGTCAGTCATTAATTAATCCATCTTTCCGAACCAAACAGTAAACCCCAAAGAGTTCTCCTCTGGCTTTCTTCTGTTTAAGTCAATTTCGAGATAAAATTCATAAAAATAAAATGCCTGTATTTTAAATATACAGTTCAGTGAATTTTTGGGGGAAAAAAATGTACACAGCTGTGCAGCCACTATGCCAATCAAAGCTATTTCCATCACTCCCGAAAGGTCCCTTTGTGCCTCATCCGGTCCGTTCTGCCTACCCCCACCACTCCCCTATCTGCTTTCCAGCTTTGAATTTGGGTATTTAAAACCCTACCTATGGGATTTGGTTTAGGGGAAAGTGGTAATATTCTGAGAGTACTGGCAAATGACCTAGGACCATATTTGGGGAAATAAGGTATTATTCAACTTCACCTCCCTATTACCCGGAGAAAATGCTAGAGTAACAAATCCTACTACGAACACACACATTCAAATATATATTGAGTATAAGACACTGTTCTAGGTTTGGGAGAATCTAAAAAGAAAGACGGGGCTCTTCCCCTGCAAAGACAGTCATGCTAACAAATAATAGTAGCTCACTGGGTGCTGGGCTTAAGACAGGGATCAGGTGGAAATGGAAGAAGGAGCACCTGTGTCTGTCTGGCGACATCAGGGAAGATTTTTCTGGAAAAGGCGGTGTTTTGACTTCAAGGTTGAGGATATGGGGTTTGCAAAGGCACAGAGGCCTGGATGACACAGAGCGGGTGTCGTTAGGAGCAGGGGCCAGAGCCTATGTACTCCAGTCAGTGACTCAAATATCACTTAAGTGACAGTTACAGCACTTACCTGATAGGTTGTTCAGAGTAAGGTGTATTAACATGGGTACCGCACTTAGAACGAACATACCTGGCACCTGGTTGGTTCTTCCTGGTATGATCAATCAATATATCAATGGATGAAGTAGGAAAGAGAAGGCCAGTCTACCACACAAGGCAGTGGGGATGGAGCTGCACTAATTCATCAGCCAGTGAAGCACAGGCCTTCCCTCCACACTCCGAGCCCAGAGGAAAAGCAGGTGAAAGAACAGGTGGGCGTTCAAACATGGCCTTGGCCTTGTCCCAAAGCAAGACTGGAGGGAACAGCGGGGCTGCAAAGCCAAAATGTCAGTTCCCCCTCCTTCTGGTCCTAATGAACGGAGCAGCTGTCCCTGCAGGCTGGGAAAGTCCAGGTCACTAGGCAGCCGCAGGGGCAGAGAGTAAAACCTGACCCCCAGGAGGCCTGGGAGGGAGACAGGAAGGAACAGGGGGGCAGAAGGGGAAGAGGGAGCATGCAGGCCAGAGCAGGGTCCTTTCCCCTCCTCCTCCCACCCTCAGAAAGGGTGCTGGGCAAGGCGGAGGCCCCCAGGAATCGCCAGAAGCAGCAGCTCTTATCTGGTGGGAGGAGGTGGGAAGCAAGGAATAGAAGAGTCACTTCTCCCCTGCCTACTGAGCACTGTTCCGAGTGTACTCTGTAAGTGGTAGGACCTGTCAATCATACCTACATCACTAGTACATTTTTTATCACTATTTTAACCATGTGAAAGTGTATGATTCAGTGCCGTCATTAGGTACATTCGTCATGTTGTGACCATCGCCACTATTTCCAAAACTTTTTCATCATCCCAAACAGAATCTCTGGACCCACTAAACAGTACTCCCCACTCCCCCCACCCCGCACCCCCAGCCTCCTCCTGCTTTCTGTCTCTATGAACTTGCCTATTCTAGGCACCTCGTATCAGTGGGGCCACGTAATATTTGTCCTTTTGTGTCTCACCCAGTTCACTAAGCATGTTTTCAAGGTTCATCCGCATTGAAGCACAGATCAGAACATCATCCCTTTTCACAGCTGAGTAATATTCCATTGTGTGTAATTTTATAAATCTTCTCTGGTAGCAGAACAGAGAATGAATGAATTGGCAGTGGGGCCAACAGAAAGGGAGGATGGGCAAGGCTGGAATA
This sequence comes from Mormoops blainvillei, assembly GCA_004026545.1. Lineage (NCBI taxonomy): Eukaryota > Metazoa > Chordata > Mammalia > Chiroptera > Mormoopidae > Mormoops > Mormoops blainvillei. The sequence continues at coordinate 344,673 of PVJD01000712.1, forward strand.
AAGGCAGTGGGGATGGGGGGGACAGAAAGCAAAGGAGGAATGAGGACTAGATGTCCAGGTCCCTGGGTCAGGCAGCTGGGTAGAGGTGCCATGTCTGAGGGGCACTGCTCTGATGGAGCTCAGCGAGGGGTCTGAAGATCACAGAGCTTGCGAAAACACTCCGAATCTTGACGCTTTCCATCTTCTGAAGTCCTGATGTGTATACCTAAAATTTAGGTAACTATTGGGGAACTAGCTTTACCACATAATTTTATTTACATGAAGTTATATGCCACCAACCAATTATTACACAACAGAGAAATAGGTATTTTCATTAATGGGCCTTCTAGGAAAAAAATGGGGGAAGGAAAGAGACAGAATCACAGATGTTTACAGAGATAAACTATAATGGTGTTCAAATTCTTCTCAACTGTGGAGCCAGTCACGTTGTCCAGTAAGGACCGTCTCCAGGCCCACGGCCACGTCTTGCCTCGTAAATCCCTCTCTCCAAACATCGGGCTGTGATCACAGAATCAACGTGGGGAAATGCTAGATTCACCTGCTTTCCTTATTATTTACTCAGTTCGAGCTCCTTCTTCCTCTTTAAACAGATACATCTTTATGGATTAATGAAGCTGCGAGCACAGGAGACAAACAGCACATAGTGGGCACTCGTATATTCAGTAACGCCGGAAAAAGGGCATGCCTGCCCCTCGTTCTCTTACTGGCTCGATAATAAGAATACTCAGCTTTCCAAGGAGCCAAAACTGAACGGGGAGCTCGTGGATGAGCCGAAACTTTATATCCAAGACTACACCCAAGTATTTGAGTTGCAAGAGAAAAAGGACCGAGCCACTTAGGACACAACGCTTGCCCCCTACTCCCACCTAGGTCCCTTGAAGCAAAAAAACACTGTAAAAATGCGATCTTCACATCAGAGAGAGGGCAATGAGTCATTTCGTGAAGAATTCTGCAGGTCAATGATGTCTATGAAAAATAAGTTTTCTTGTTATATGTTGCAACTTCAAGGTCTCATCATCAAATAAAAACAATTTACTTCCAAAACATGTTATTTAATTATGTAACCTTTTAGAATATAAATGCATACTCTAAATATAGCACTGTGAAGATATAAGTGTCTTGACCTACAAGTATATTTATACATGTAGGCCACATAAAATCCAATTCATTTTTTTAAATTCAAAAACCCAGACAATCCCTAAGTCTTAAACTGGTTTTGTTATGGAGTTATTGCAATTATTCTTCATAACAAATATAGTCAGTTTGGGGGGAAATAAAATATGTCATATTTTTAAACAATTGAAAGTCATTTAAACATCAGAATTAATCAGTAATGATTAACATTTAATGGTAATTTTTACCAAGGCAAAAGGTCATTGTTTTCGGGTGGTGTAAGGTCATTCTAATGCATTTTGTAACTGAAGGAAAGTCTATATTATTATTAATAATACATGGATATTTAATTTTTGTATATTTAATTTTGTGTTAAGTACACATACATAAACTACTTAAAATATAAAAATATCTATCTTTATAGTACAGAACATTTATTTGTCCTAAGCTAGTAGCTTTAGTTAAAAGAATTGCTAAGTCTTATTTGATGAAAACTGGTATCCCAATTCAGTCAGGCAAAAATATTCCCCAAACAGCCGGACTGCCCCCATTATAAAGGATGCCTGTTTAATCTACAATGACTTATTGAGTTTCAGCTTTCATTTCATTTGAAAAAAAATCTCAATAACTTATCTTTCTTAGAATAGTCACAGGATGTCTATACAGAGTCAGTTACCCAAATGCTGCCTTTGAATTTAAAAAAAAACACAAAACAGTCTAATTTAACAAGCATGCATTCTGTAAGTAGAAAGTAAATTACAAGTCTTTCAAGCCAGCAAATAAAATGGATAGGATTTTAGAAACCGCCCCCAATACAGAGCCCATCTGTAGTAGGCCTTGCCTGAATGAAGAACGTGTTTTCAATGACCAAACAGAAATTTGCTATAGCTGACGCTGCTGAGCTTTTGTGGGTCTATTCTCATCTCGTAAGTACCTATGATAACACAGGGATCTATACGTAGCTGCCAATTCAAAATTCTTGTCAAAGCGGGAGAGAAATGGTGACGCATCTCAGGTCGCCGTGCCAGTTCAGTGAAGGCAGGGAGCATCCAACCACCCCGACCCTACGTTCCTCCTCTAATTCACTGATGTTTACCAGCAGAGAAAAACAGCCATTCTCTTGCTTTCTGTATATTCTAGCACATTCCATAGAGACATAGCAATAATAGGAGTAAACTGGCAAATACAGATTTAAATGAAAATAGATTCTCACAAAGCATTAACTGATGTAGGTCATGGGAATCAGATGAAATTGGTTTATTAAGGCAGCCAGTCTACTTCAGAAAATAATTCTCTAATGCTCTCAGTTATTGAGTAACTAAAAACAAGGTCGAATTCACCCTCCTTTAAAAGGAGAGAATAGGTAGCAAAGCCTCAAAGAAATACAAATCTACAGCGATTTCCAGGGCTCCAAGGCTACGCCTGTCCTTCAAGTGATCGTTTTGATTGTCACAACCCTGTGTTCTTGTCTCATGGAATATGGATGAGGCCACAGAACCACAGATACACACAAACACGACTTCCTGAGGAAGTGATTCTAGAGTTAACGTCACTGAACACTGGGTGTCTGTTATCTCGTCTGTTTGTTTTTCCCTAGCTGAAGGGAGGCACTCCCAGAGCTCCTCGGGTTCCCAGGGCCAAAGGGGCTGTGTGTTTTTAAAATGCCATCTATCCCAGAAGCTGGATTATAATAAGCAGATAAAGAGACAGGAACATCATGACAGTGATTTGAGGAGATTGATTTTTTTTTCTCCCTGCCCATCAATTCAGAATGGGGCAGTACATCATCCAGGTGACCCTTTGCAATTACAGCTGCTTCCATAATCTGATTGCCATTTGCATTAAAACAATTCAATTTTACTACAAGATAAAACATCAGATACACTGGGAACACTAACTGCTTTTATTGTGATTAGCAAACCACTACTGCAAAACTGCTCTATTCCGCAAGCTGGCAAGTCACCATTCAGGCCATCGACCACCCAACACCATCCAATGGCTTGAGCACCTACTACACACTGGGTGCTGGAGCAAATAATGTGGCCTTTGGTTACTTGTCCAGTCTTTTTGTCATACTCTGGCTTGAATCCCAAACCCCCGCCGCCCCGAGCCATTTGAACGTCTCCAAAAGCAACACGACCTGTCTCTCGCCCCTAAGTCTTTGCACACATAGTATTCTCTCAGCTTGAGATGCTGTCCCTCCCTTTATCACCTGGAAAAATTCAGCCCAAATGTCCATCACCAATCCAAGAAGTCGTCCCTTACTGCTTGAGCTGGGTTAGACAACACTCCTGTGGTCGGTCTCTGAGACTCCTTCCTATTGTGATCATATTCTGTTCCATTGTGTCTGCCCCATTGGAAAGTGAGTCCTTAAGGGCAGGAACTCACACATACACACCCTGAGTTTGGCCAGCTGAACGGTTCAGTGAGCTCCTTTTCACCTGCCTCTCCCCCAGCTATGATTAGGACCCCAAGGACAGGGACTTGTATTTCCCCCTCAGTACCTAGACAGTGACTGGCATTCAGGAAGTACTCAATATATGCTCATAGAATGGTCAAAATCTAGCTGCTATCGGGTCATTTTTTAAACATTAAGGATATACATATGTTCACCAGTATTTGTAGACAATTCAGTAGTCATGAGCTTGACAAGAGTTCATGCATTAAAAGTATATAGTTCTTTTAATATTTACTCCTAGAATGGTAAGTTTGTTAAAGGAAAGAGTTACTGTGTAGGTAACTAAACATAAATGCTAAACCAGAACTTCTACAAAGTAATTTCAATCCATGCATCATAAGGTCTACTGAAGGCCAGATAAATCAGTCCCTGGGGGTGCCGCCCCAGCATGCCTATCTGCAAGGAGCTCCCTGCGTGACTGCGATATCAACAGAAGGCATTTGGAAACAAAGATCTGGGTCATAGGTGTGTGCTCATGGCCACTGGGTATCACTGTCCCCAGGCCCAGTCAGAGGACTCAGCTGGGAAATATGCAAGAACTGAGGTCACTGGAGACACGCCAAGTCTTGCTCCCGTGAAGCAGATAAACCTCAACATCAGTGAACCCTCCTAGGAGCCCACAACCTGGACTGGTCTGTCTTTTCTTCATAACCCACAACCCCCAGGAGCTGTCCTCAAAGCGGGGGTCCTGTCCAGTCTCTCACAGCTCTTCCTCCTCCTCGTGCAAAGCCTCACATGCTGGTCTGGGGTGGGGCTCCTGGTTCTCTCCGACGTGTCTTCCTTGGTCTCCCTCTTTGCCATGTTACCCTGTGTGTTTGCTTTAATTTTTTGGCTTCATAGGCAGACTTTCAAAGCCCGTGGGTCCTAGGCAGCCTACGACAGCCCAGCCTGCCCTGCATACACCTCCTCTTCAGCTCCCAGAAACCACGACCCCAGGAACCTGTTTGTCCCAGAGGAAACCCCCCACTCACCACCACCGCCACCACCACCACCACACACACACACACACACACACACACACACACACACACACACACTGAAAAAGCACCAGAAAGGATTGACATTCTTCATAATGGAGTCCACCTTACCCTGCATTCATTTCTAATGGATACAAAGTCTTAGGTTGTGTAGCAAAGCAATAGGCGCCTATCTAGGTTTGTGGGGTAACATTTTGGCCCCCAGGTCAGTGCTCCTCAGCTAGTTCTGCTTTTCTGAGCTTCGTTCCTTTCTCTACCTCTGATCCCACAATTTTCTGAAAGCTCTGTTGTCAGTCCTCCCTCTACCGATCTGCGTGGCTTCCATCCCCAGAAGCAGGTATCCAGCTGGGCAACCTAGCGATGATCCATCAATCTTCCGGTTCCCACCACCTACTGTAGGAGTTTGAGGAGGGGTAAGGAAGTCCCACGGTGTATATGAAAGAGCCATTCATGGGAAAGGTAATCAGAAGTCAGCCTCAGACCATGTTAGGTTGCCTCTTCTGCTTTCCAGAAATCCCTACACAGTTCCATACATGATGGATGTTTGATAACATTGTCGGGCTAACAAGCGGTGATTTCTTCTCGTGGGTGCCCTATAAAAAGTCATTACAAAGGCTTGTAATTTTGGACCTCGGAGCTTTCACTCTCCTAGGTGGGAGAGGCATGTGATAAATATCTCCAGAACCACAACATGATGTGACACTAGCTATGAAGGCTCGAGGCACCAATATCCATGAAACAGTCCCTTGTCCATTAATAACAGTTACAAAATGGCATATCCCCCAGCCGTGCTGTGCTGCAAACCTGATATTATTTATTTATGAATAAATAAATAAATGCATACAAGCTGGGTCTGGCATTTTTAGGCACAGAGTAGTGAGATCTTTCTAACCATCCCTTTCCAGGCCTAATGATTCTTAACTTTGGTGGCGGGGTGGGGGGAGGTTGTTGCAAACCAGTCTGAGGAAGAGACAGGGCACAGACCTCTCTATCTGTGAGACTGCAGAGGTACAGAAAAACACCCGGAACCATGCCTGTGACTTCACGGACCTTCCCTGCTGAAGCCCCTGGCAAAGAACCTCTAACCGAGCCCGCTGCTCTCAAACTGCAACATGCCCGTGAACCACCGACACTGCTTTGTGTGGCTGAGTTCTAGAATATAGGTATGCACATGCACACACACACATACACACACATACACATGGTCCAGCAGAAGTAACGCCTGCCTGAGTGTGGTTGGTAGGGTAATAATATGGGTGTAATGATTTATAAATTTGAACATTTCACCTAAAATGTCATACGGTGTGCTTGAGTGTGGTATTGTTATGTTACAGAATTACACGCTTATGATTTTGTAATAAAAAAGGGGCCTTACCCTGCATTCATTGTGCCGGACCCTGTGTGTGTGTATTTCGCACAGGACAGACGGTAAGTATTTTAGGCCTTGTGGGCCACCTAGTATCTGTCACAGCTTACTCGAGTCTGCCATCATGGCAGAAAGCAGCCATATCCTAAGCACAAACAAATGGACATGCCTGGGTTCCAATAAAACTTTATTTACAAATCAAAATGTGGGCTGGACTTGGCTCCATGATTATACTGGTAGGCATTACTTTAAAGCAAGAACAAGCAATTTAATAGCAAATCACAAAACTCTACTCAGTTCTGATTATTTTTAAGGGTTCGTATTTATTTTTACCACAAAGTTTATCACATTCACTTGGTTATATACTTAACCAGAAATTCCCATTACCACATTTTTCCTACTGAACAATTTGGTATGAAAAAGCCATTGTTCCATTATCCAGTTGACACAATGAGGGTCAGAATAATTCCGCCTTATACACATTTCCTGAAAGACCCTCTGTGGCCTAGTTTTCAGACTCCCAGCACAGTCCCATTCACTGACAGCCGACAACACGCCAGACATGAAAGCAGAACCCATCCTTTCGTGTTCCAGGAAGCCCGTTTTGCTTCTGGAGGCCGCTGTCACTTCTTTAACAAGCCTGGCAGCTGTCAGACTCAGGCCAACAGTCAGAGGGCTTTGTCGTTCTGCAGACTTGTTTTCTCAAAAAATTAGGACCCGCACTGGGCTCTTGGCTAGCCTACCCCTTCCCTCAGGACAAGAGGTCAAGGGCTTTGCTGTTGAGCACCTTCCTGGGTGAACTTCACAGAGTCGCTTCCCATTTCCTGACTTGTTCTGGCAACTCACTTCACCACACCCCCTAACTTCACAGCGGGAGGTGGTTTCCTCCTGAGTGTCCGGCATTGTCAAGTTCAGACACGGCCAGGTGCCTGCTGCCCTTCTCCGCGGGGAGAATTTTAGGATGAGGGCTACCCTGACAACTGTCTCCAAGTGACTGAGGGGCTACCCTGACAACTGTCTCTGAGTGACGGAGGACTCTATTGTCTTTTCAACTCAGGCACATCCTAACAGGAAAGCCAGCTCCGCCTGGACATGGCTTGGGTCGATGGTGTGTTTCCAGCCACTTTCAATGGTTTATCAAGTCAAGCCTCAACCAATTAGGTGTTGGCTTTTTTTCTGGATTGTCGGTTGTTGTTTAAAAACCTAGAGTAGCATTTAGGTGTCTAAAAGGTACAAGTGCAGAACTCTACAAAGTGCACACGATGCTTATCATTTTGTATGAAAGCCAAAGTCAAATACATGAGCAAACTCCTTTTATAAAATCTCATACCACTAATCTGAAAAGGGGTGTGAGTAATAGGATTGTTGGAAGTCACAAAAACATCCTTCCCCATGGCACAGGACAGCCATCACTCCATCTGCTCTCTGATGAAGTAAGACACACCGGCTCTTGTGTTTTTCGTGTTTGTCATTGTTGCTTGTGTGTGAGACATGTTTGGGGCTGTGAGGTATTCCCAGCAGCATCTTCTTCCCAGAAGGTAAACTTCTTTCTCTAAATCACAAGCCCAAAAGGTCCAACAAATTCTCCATCTTTCATCTACCCAATACCTGTGCAGGTTATGAGAGGACAAAAGTAATGACAATACGGTCCCGTACGTCATACCATATTTTGCTGTGTATAATGCGCTCTTCTTGGCCCAAATTTTTGAGGGAAAAATAAGGGTGTGTATTATATACAAGGGTATCATAATCCTGGGTATAATGCGCACAAAACTGTGACTGCACAGTATACACAGCAAAATACGGTATGTGCTGAAAACCTGTATCCCCAGAGAGGACAATAGATGCAATGAAACTCGATTTCTCAAGGGAATGCACAGAATGCACTTTACCCTGGTTTTTAAAGGCTCTGATGCCCTTTAGAGATCCACAATGACCTTGCAAAAAGGCATTTATCCACCTCCTCACCCTAGCGATGTACAATTTAATGCAGGGCAAGTAACAAAGAGCCTATTTCATTCATTTTATTCCCTCTGTTCCTCCCGGGGGCTGTAAATGGACATGAGGGTAAAAGAAACATTGGTGACATTGTAGGGATTTTATACTAGCAGGAAGGCTGGGTTAGGGCGACTTGCTTACTCACTTGAAGAGGCGACAGTGTTGGCTGTGCTGCTTAAGCGGGGGGGGGAAAGCTAGGGACCTCAGATTAAACCTGGTTGAACAATGAAGACGCTCCGAGTGCCAGACCTCTCTCCAAGGCCACGCACCGGCTCATGCCAGCTGGGCACCCAGTACACACCACTCATTCAGGCCACAGCTCCAGCCAACTGGGCCACCTGGGAGTTTTTGTGCTAGAAAGCATCAACCTTCCTCTATTTAGGTGCTGAAGTCTGAAATTTATAGTCAGAAAGTTTTCTTCCATTACGACAGGTTTTGAAAGTTTTTCTATTATTTCTCTTTAAATGGGTACATTCGTACTTTAAGGCATCGCCCAGTCTATGCAGCTACCCTCAAACACGTGCACACTCCCCACTCTTGGAGAAACCGGCTTCCCGTAGCAAAGGCCAGCTGACAGTCCTCCCAACCAAAACCCTCCTCCCAGTCAGCACTTGCATTTGGTGAACCTGACTGTAAACCCTCTCAAAAATTTCGCCAACTCTCAATCCAACCATGCTCACTCTTGTTCTTGGCTTTTTCCTAATCTTTAAAAATAAAATAAAATAAAATAAAATTCCCAAAGCACTGTCTTGGAGAACGGTTATGGTATCATGAAATAAAAAGTGAAAGGTATGAGGAGCTGGGGGATTCGGTGAAAAAGGTGGAGAGATTAATAAGTATGGATTGGCAGTCCCAAAACAGTCACAGGGATGAAGACTTCAGCATAGGGAGTACAGTCAATATTATGCTAACTACCTGTGGATGGGCCCAGACAGGTACTGGGCATATGGGGGGAACACCATGAAAAGCGCATGACTGTCTAACCACTATGCTGTACACCAAAAACCAATACAAAATAATATTGACTGTAAGCTGTATTTGAAAAAGTAATAATAAATAAAATTTTTAAAAAGTCAAAGGTACAACAGTCACTTAGTACCAAAGCGTAGATCACCTCTATCCACGGTACGCCCACTTCACCTCCCCATGGACCCACTGCACCTGTGCAATCTCATCTGATCCAGTCTCAGCACACCCTCGGCCCTTTTTTGGTGCCACTCCTGCTGCTAAGTGTTTCTTTCATCCCTTCTTGGCTGGGCAGTTCTTTGGCTTTGAGGTGGGCGGAGGTGCACGGTGCAGACCAATGCACACTTGCAAAGCACCTGATCCTCCCTGTCTTTCCCCATGGAACTCCTCATTGACTGTTCACTGGAGGTTAGCCCCCAGCACGTGCCGCCGCCCACCAACACTGAGCACACAGCAGGTGCATGCCACAGGTTCCCGTGACCTCGCGGGAGCACTGCGGGGCTCCAAGCAGGCAAACGTGAGTGCTGTTCTGCTCCTTCTTCGACAGGGGGCGTGCCAGACAACGCAATGCACCGACACCCGGAAGCACTCGTCTGCCCAAAAGGGTACCTCGCTTAGGCAGAGCCCAGGCCCTGGATGTTGAGAATTCACCAACCAAGTCAACGAATTAGCCACGTGACTTTATGCAAGTCACTTAAGCTCTGTGCGTGAGTTTCAATTTCCTCAACTGTTGAGCTACAATAGTCACACTATCGCAAAATACCGTCTCAGGGATGAAATGGGTAGGCCCAGGGGCCATCAGGTAATATCAGGTTGGCCTAAAAGTTCGTTTAGTCTTTCCGTACAATGGCTCCCATCATGCTTAGTTGTCTTTAACTTCCTTTGAAACAATTTTGTCAGATTGCACTGTGACAGCTGTCATATCAGCATGCATTTAAAAAAACTTATGAAAATTGGTGAATTTTTGTGCAGCCATTTTAACATTGAAGATGGAAGAATACATGCAACTTTCTCGGGATATTATGCTTTTCAAGGAAGGCAAAAAGGCAGCTGAAATGCAAAAAAACAATTGGTACAGTATATGGAGAAGGTACCGTGACTGATCAAATGTGTTAAAAGTGGATTCTGATGTTTCTTGGTACTATTGACATTCTGGCCAAAGAATTGTTTGCTGTGGGGCTGTCTTGTGACTTGGAAGATGTTTAGCAGCACCCCTGGCCTCTACCCACTAGAAGCCAACAGCGGGAGAGAGCTGACATAACTTGAAATATCCAAATCAATAAAGTTATTGGTGAAAATGAAAAACGTGTCTTTTATTTTATGAAAAGAACTAAATAGACCTTTCGGCCAACCCAACAGCTGCTGAATAAACTCTGGCGTTCTTTCTCCCTACGTATAGTCTAACCTCACTTTGGGAGCCAGAGCGGCATGGCCAAGAAGAAAATAGAGCTTCCAGAAAGACAAAAAAAAAAGATGTGGTGAGCAAGCACAAGAAAAACATACCAGAATAGTGTTTATATTTATTTCTTTACTTATTTTAGAGAGAGAAGGGAGAGAGAAAGAGAGGGAGTGAAACACCGGTGTGCAAGAGATGCATCGATGGGTTGCCTCTCACATGCCCACACCTGGGGGACCCGGCCCACAACCCAGGCACGTGCCCTGAGCAGGAATCGAACAGGAGACCTTTCAGTTTACAGGCTGGCACTCAATCCACTGAGCCACACAGCAGATCGGGGCTTTGCTAAATGTGCCATTTCCACGTGCGTGAGGTCAGCTTTTGTGGCTGACTTGAACCCCTCTCTGCGTAACGCCATAATGGGAGGCTCTGCTCTGAAAGAGGTCCCGTGCAGTTACAGCTGGAGTCGGTAAAATGGAGCCAAAAGTCTCTTGGCTCCGAATAAATTCCCACGAGTCTCCTGAATCTGTTAACTATGCAAAGATGGTTTTGGCATCAATGGAAAATACAGGCATTGCATATTCCGCCTTGAGGCTTGCTCTCAAAATCACTATAGCCATGGTGTAAACATTCCTTTTCCTTTCTTTTTTTTTGCAGCTTATTTATTTTTTTAAATTACATTTTATTAATCATGCTATTATAGTTCTCCCAATTATTCCCCCTTTGCCCACCTCCATACAGCACCCCCCACTACCTCAGGCAGTCCCCATGCCATTGTTCATGTCCATGGGTCATGCACATACCCCATTTCCTATCCTGTCCTTTAAATCCCCATGTCTATTCTGTAACTACCTATTTGTACTTCTTAATCCCCTCACCTCTTCACCCATTCCCCCATACCCCCTCCCATCTGGCAGCCATCAACCACTCTCTGTGTCCATGAGGGACTCATGGACATGGACAACAGTGTGGCGATTCATTGCTGGGGGGAGGTGGGGTATAAGGTGACTAAATGGTAATAGAAAAAAATACTATAAAGATTAAAGTAAAAACAATAAAAAGATAAGAGTGAATTGTAAAACAACAACAACAAAAAGCTATCATTCAAACATTGACAAGTCACACATTTGAGATCACAACTGGGGCACACGTATCAGAGTTAACATGTCCAGGACGAAATGCCTGGTCTCCCTCCAGCCCACCCCACAGCCTGCCCTTCCCACAGTCCCCCCCAGCTCGGTTACTGGCAACTCCCTCCCAGCAGCTGAGGCCAAAGCCCTCAGCATCACCCAAGACCCCTCTCTCTGTCACACCTCACAGTCCACCTACCCCACCCCATCAGCCTCCCCTTTTTCAAAATGTCTGGAATCTGACCACTTTTTCATCCACCAGTGCCCCGCACATCCTGGTCTAGGCCACCACCCCATCACCAGTATTGACAGTACCCTGGTCTGGCTCCAAGTCCCTCCGTTGTCCCCCTACAGCGTGCTCTGGGCACTGCACCCAAGCGACGGTGGACAACAGAACCCAGAGCCAGCTGTCGCCTCCCCACACCTGCGCTAGCCGCTCATTTCTCAAGAAGTACAACCGGCGTTCTCACCGTGGCCCACAGGGCCCTGCGCCCCGGGTCCCCTCCCCCTGCACGCCCCCTGGCTCCCTCTGCTCCAGGGTCACCCCGCTCTTCTCCTCACTTCTCTCTGACGTTCATGAGCATTTCCTCTTCGCCTCTTCCAGTTCTGTGCTCAAACGTCACCTTCCTTGACTTCATTTTTCACAAAAGGCAAAGCCTCCCAGCATCCCCTCCCCGTTTCTTTGGTTATTTTTCTCCAGACACATACCATCTTCTTATGCCTTATGTCAGTCACCCATTTTACTTTGCTCGGAGTCACCCCCAAGTGCCCCGACCATGAGCTCCACCCACGTGTGTCTGACTCGATGCTGTGTCCCCAGCATCTAGAGCTGTGCCTGGCACAGAGCAGCCACTCCACTGCAGTAGCCAATCACACGAAAGCCTGCGAGGCAGCAGGAAGACCGGGCTCTTACTGCCCCTGTCTCCCCGTCTCTGGCACATCATACCAGAATCTTCCAGGTTTCTCAATATTGAGGCAGCACGTAGTGCTTCCACAATTTTTCTGACCATGAATAATTACGCCACGTCTGAACCACTCCATATCCCCAAAGAGAAGCTTAGATGTCAGATATGATCAAAGATACAGTCCTCTGCCATCACTTCCCCCAAACAGAACTGAATGACAAGCAACACCCGTATGCTTCGCCGTTGAACCCACAGCCGCCCAGCCTGCACGTGGCCGAGGCAGGCAGGGTTACATTTTCCTAAGGAGAATCTGCAGACAGGCTAAGGAAGGGAGTGCACGCGGGTCCCGTCCAGGCCCCCGGGGATTAGCAACAGGAGAAGGCCCCTACCGACCCCAGGGCTGAAGAACAACAGGAAGAAGCTGACACCAGACTCAGCAGAAGCTCCTGGCAACAGACCATGGAAGCCTGTCTGCCCAGCAGGAGCCGACAGACAGGAGGGGACATGGAAGCCGTGGGGCTCTCGCAGGGAAGGAGCAGGGATATGGGGGAACGGAGGAGGGCTCTGACCTCTCTCTTCTCATGTTTTTCCATCTCCTGCCAGTGGCCAAACCCAACCTGAAGCCAGAGGGCAAGGGAGTCAAGGTGATGCAGCCCAAGAAGGTCTGGGAAGATGGGAGAACCACCTGGAAAGGCGTGCAGAGAGTGTTTGGCACGCTGTTGGTAGCCAACAGAAACCCTGGACTCTTGACCAGTCCAGAGAAGGGCATAGGAAGGAAGCTCAGGCAGGGGCCAGCAGACCCCCCCTTGCTTCCTCGCCATTACCTGTCGAGGAGCAAGGGGCCACGTCTGTGTCAGGAAGCCCTTAGTGTTGTTAACAGCTACTGACTCCCACATGGTCTCCGGTATTCAACACATGAAAACCGAGGTGCAATTGCTCCGTGGGATGGTCGGAGCATTCCCTTTTCAGAAAATCTCCATTTCTGCTATCTTGAAGTTGAACCTGAGGAACTCTTTTGAGAACTCTTTGAGAACTCTGGCTCTCTCCTCTGAAGTTGTTTGAGATGCATAATCAGTGACCACTCCCAGAGCAATTTAAAGTGAACAGCCCTAGGTGTCATTAGCAGGCTTTCCTCCCAGTAGCCACGCACAGGAAGTATTTGGTGCCAAGTGGAAGTAACCAGCCCCAAAGTGACCACCGCCAAAGTGGGGGCAGGTTTCTAAAGTACATTTTAAAAAGAAGTTCCAAAATTTAATGCAAATTCTTAAACCACTGGTTATGGATTCCCCAATACAAAGCGGATCTCTCCTCCATCAATTCCTTTAAATTGGTGTAGACTGTGTCACTGTGGACACTGAGCCTTCGCAGGATGAGTTTGCAGAGCACCCGGCTTCTGGGTGAAGTTTACTTTGTGACCCGAGGCAGTTTCTCAACTTCTCAGCACTGCCGTGTCCCTGTCTCGAAGATACTCATCCAAATTTGTCAGGGACATATCGGGGCGAGTTAGCTAATAGATCCTTCCCATCTCTTTTAGAGGCTCCTCTCTCCCCACCTCCTAAGTGTGCATTATGCCCAAGGCAGCAATACAGTAAGGAGTGTGGAAAGCCCATCTGAGTCAGACCCATCTGGAATCAAGCAGTAGACCTTCCGCAGATGAGCGCTTTGAACTTGGACGACTTATCCAACCTTGTTGTGCCTTAATGCCCCTCTTCTGTGCGTGAAAACTAAGAAAGCCTACCGCTCACACTTTTGCTGGGTGATAAAACGAAAACTGAGATTACGTGTACAAAGCCCTCAGGATACCGTCCGGCATAGAATTACCACTAAAAGGCAGAACGCAATCACCATCGCCCGTTAAGACTCTCATTGTCATTTTTCTCACGCAGTTCTCCATGAAGCTGGAGAAAGCACAAAATTTCTTTGAGCATTCTCTAGAATTATTCTAGGTCCTTGAAATAATTATCCTTTTTAGTCTTGAAAAGTAGAGTTGAAAAATCACACAAACGGTGATGATAATCACCGCCGAACTTGATTAACAGCTCTCTAATCACTAATAAAACCCAAGTTAGTGAAACGCATGGCCAAGCTATATAGAATTGATTGGAACACGAGAAATTCATACCAGGGGAAATCTTGGAAAAGGGGGATTTTATTCTGAACCATTTCCTATGAAAAAGGTATAAATTCATGAAAGCTAAAGTAAACCAGTTTGTGAACGGTACTCAAAAAAATAGGTTAAAAAATAAACAACTTCATGAACAATGAAATAAATACCCAAAGTGCTTCTAGGAGCTCGGGGACCGAGTAAAAACTTCCTGAAGCTCCTACCCAGCATCCACACTGTGAAGACCCCCATGCTTCCCCTGGGCAGTCTAGACTGTCAGAACCTCCCGCTGGGCAGGGAGGCCCGGCATCCGCAATAGCTGGCAAAGCACCGGGCACATGGACATGCCCAGTCACCATGGTCTCTCTGACAGGTGACAGGCTGTATGGCCAAGCAGATCAGAGAACCATGTCCGTTGCCCAGGGGAAGTCTCGAGGCATTAGCAACATGCCGGCGACCCTCCTCTGCCTGTCCCCAAGACCACATACTGACATCCACAATAGTAGAAACATCATATAAGTTTACTCTGGCTGGCGCGGATAAACCATTTGAGGGTTTCCACGTCAGGTCTATCAGAAACAGACAGGCTGTCCTCACCCAGGCCCTCCCTGTCACCACTCTGTATCAATACGCATATTTTTTCATCTTCTCCCTAGAACATGCTTATTGATTTTAGAGAGAGAGGAAGGGAGGGAGAGAGAAAGGGAGAGAAACATTGATGGGTTGCCTCTCATACGCACGCAGGCTGGGGACCAAACCCCATAACCTAGGGGTGTGCCCTGACAGGGAATTGTAAGTGTGAACCTCTTGGTTTATAGGATGACGCTCCAATCAACTAAGCCACACCAGCCAGGGCTGTATCAGTATTGTAAATCAAACTTTTAAACCATTACAGTTCTTGACAAGAATATCTACTTTGCATAAACGTTACAGCCACAGTGCAGTTCCTAGGACTAGTAGGTGTTCAATTAATATTTATTAAAGGGAGGGAAGGAGGAGGGAAGGGAAAGAGGAGGAAACATTTATCCAGGTCCTTGAGTTACCCAGGCAGGGGTTAGGAAGTAGAAGATCGGCAGGCCTTAGCTAATCCTTACAACAGTCCTATCAGGAGGTATCTTATCTGCCCTTTTTATAGATATGGAAACTGAGGTACAGGAAGGTAAATACTTTCCTGAGTGTCCTCCAGACAGTAAGTTTCAGAGCCAGGACTTATACTTAGACAATTTAATCTGGAGCTACACTACAGTACGGCCTTACTGTTGGGACACCCAAATTCACCTAGGGAACCCTTAAGAAAGCCAAGCATTTAATGTTTCTATTAATAGACAAGAAAATGAAACCCAACTGATTAAATGACCAGAAAGAAAGCACATGTCATGTAGAGGGACCAGAGCCAGTGCCTCTACGTGGTCACTAAGAACCCTAGAAAATAGGGACCTCCCCAAACTGTTTTTATACATAAACATAAGTTTTTGCTATAGTCTTTCCATCATCTTTCTAACTTCAGCCCAGAATCCCCACTGAAAATTTAACAATGGCAACATCTTCACTTTGTGATTTACAAAACAATTTTATTTGTAATACTTTTCTTGTGACATCCATAAGGCAGATAATGTCACCTGCCCGCAAAGGCCGGGGCCCTCTCCGTGACAGGGGCCCAGAGATGCCCTCAGTGGCACGCTGCAGCCCTAAGCACCCAGAAACAACAGCGGCTCCAAAGTCAAAATGATTCTTTCCCCTACTCCCCCCAGACTGGAGGCATAAGGGCACACGACATACATAAAAAACAATATTTGTTCATTCTCAACACACTCACGCATTTGAAGCAAAAGCCTCAATGTCTTCCTTTCACCCCCTTACGACTGCTTTTAAAACCCTTTGGGCAACACGAGGGGAAAATTTTTGCTTATTGAAACTGTTTGCCACCAGCGCATAGCAATCAGTGTGCCGAACGCCTCGGGAATTCTGGCCAGTGCTTTTGTATTTCTTGCCGGAAATACGCCACGGTTCAGAAACGGGTATGTTAGTGTCACTGAGAGAAATGATGTAGGGACCTAGCAGGACACTCCTCCCAACACTCAGAAGAACAGACCATCACACTTCAAAGAGGACAGATTTCAAATCTTACTCGGCAGACACAACACACCACAGTCACCTGGAGAGCTTCAAAACAATCCCGACGCTAGGTTCCACCTGCGAAACGGCTGAAGTGAGTGTGTCGGTGTGCCACCTGGACATTGGACTTTTAAAAGCTCCCCTGGCGACTCTAATGAACGTCCCCAGGTTGAGGCCCACAGGTACAGAAAGTAAGGCACACGCCTGCCTTACCTAACAAGTGACTCGTGCGCGCTAATGACCATCAGCAACGGCACAATGAAGAATTATTCAATAACATGGGTTTAAATTTTCAGATACAATCTGTTTACTGCATAACTGAAAAGTTCTACTTACTGTTCTCCTCGTCCTCCTGACATACCTTGACCACTTTAACCTGGAAACCCCGATGAATATAAAAATTCATTTTAAAAGTACTAACATCTATGTAGCACTTTGATATTTATAAAAATATAAATATAGGGAAATACAGTCACATTTAACCATTATGAAAACTACGAGGTAAGTGTATTAGTTTCCCATTGCTGCTGTAACAAATCATCACAAGTTCAGGGTTTGACACATGAATTTATTCCTACAGTTCTAAAGGTCCGATGCTCAAAATCAGTCTCCTTGGGCTAAAGTCAAAGTGTGGGCACAGCTGGTTCCTTCTGGAGGATCTGAAGGGAAGAACCTGTTTCCTTGACTTCTTCAGCTTCTAGAAGAAGCACCTGCATTCCTGACTCACAGCCCCTTCCTCATCTTCCTCTGCTGCTTCCTCTACTGTTAAGGTTTCATTGGATCTAACTAGTAATCCAGGATCATCTCTCCATTTCCAGATCCTTAATCACTTCTGCAAAGTCTCTTTTGTCAGGAAAGGTAGCATCCCCCGTTCATGGGATTGGGACAAGGACATCTTTAGGGGCCATTACTCAGCCTACTGCAGAGTAAGGCCAACGCACCACCATTACCAGTTTGCCCAACATCCTCATTTTTTCATCGAAACAGAGGCTCTTATCCAGGTCCCAGGTCTGGGTCAGGGCTGAGTTCAGGCCTGGTCTTTGAACTCAAAGTCCTTTCTCTCTGGCACTCCGTCGCCCTCCACCTCGATGAGGTGATATTCACAAATCATTTCCTTTTCCAAGCTCTCACTGGGCTGCTAACAAGAGGTGCCCTAATCATTATCTCTATTCTAATACATGCCAAGTGGCAAATCCAGTTCCACGCACCCCAGGTAAGCCCGTCTCCAAACAGATCCCCCCCCCGCTACAGCCCAGAAGAACCAGCAAGCCGCAGACTACGATGCCACAAATATCTGAGAAAGTATGCAGAGGGAAGAAAGCAAGTTCTCAATTTTAAGACAGCAACATCAGCTGAACTTGCTAAGACACATGCCCATAACTGTCTCCAGGAAAATGTGTAATAGGTGCTGTCCCTGTCCTCCAGGTTCGACACAACCTGTTCAGGATTCCCATAGGAAACTGCCCGGTTGGCGACTTTCCATGGTTCCTTTCTGTCTTCCTCTCAACTGAGGG
Source organism: Mormoops blainvillei (assembly GCA_004026545.1). Classification (NCBI taxonomy): domain Eukaryota; kingdom Metazoa; phylum Chordata; class Mammalia; order Chiroptera; family Mormoopidae; genus Mormoops; species Mormoops blainvillei. The sequence continues at coordinate 362,715 of PVJD01000712.1, forward strand.
GACGCAAGGGTGGGGAGGGGTGGTCATTAGCGTCTCAGTTAGTGATCTTCGGGAAGGAGTGGAGGAGGCTTTCCACAGGAAGGATATTCTGATACAACGGCCACCATTCCACAGACGATATTGGAGTTTCACACCCCCGCCCTCGCTAGCCAGTCAGGGTGGGAAAGAACGGGTTGCTTTCATAGCCACACATATCTCACCGCCGCACATGCCTTGCCCAGTTTCCATCTGATGTGAAAATGATGGGGAAGAAAAAAAAAAAAATCAATGCCACATCCGAGTGCCACTAGCATGCCACCAGCAACTCACCGACTGTCCCCCAAAGTATAACCTAACAACAAATAGGGCTTTTAAAGGTCACATGGAAGAATTCAGATGAGACTATTATACTTTAAATAAGCTAATGAGAAGGGGCAGTGCTGAAATACATCCTGCGGCTTGTGTCCATGTCGGATCCAGGCTCTGAAGCTCTAATTCCATACAATTATAACCAATATTTGGAATGACCTTAAGGGGCAGCAGGGTTCCGTGCATGTAAGAGTCAGCATGGGCGGCTAATTCAGAAAAGCAAAGCAATGCATTTGGTAAAGCTTTTCAAGAAGGGCAGTATCCTAGGGAATGCTGGTTTACCTGCAGTCAGCCGTGAGCATGTAACAAAATTAGGGGGTCCTAGTCCCTGCGACTCATTGCCCTGGCAATACCACAGCCTCAGAATAACCCAGCTGAACTCGAGCAGAGCTCCGCTGCTAAGGCTCCCCTACTCCGCCCTTCAGTGTGGCGCCTTGTCGTCTCCCGGCCCCTAGGCTGTCAAGGAGCCCGAGTTCTTGTCCTGGCCCTGCTGTTGCTCGCTCACTGCATGACCTGGTCGAGCCACTCGGCTTCACTGGGTCTCAGAGTTCCCATCAGACGAGACAAGATGACCCCCCGGGGCTCCCTCCCGGTCTGACTCTAGACGCTTCCCGAAGGTCCATTAACAAAATTTACCAGCTGACTTCTTCTACCCGAAATTAGATGCCCGTGGAGAGGGCGAGTCAATTGAGGACAATGACGCTGAAGCTGGAGACTCTTAACAACTAAGGGCTGGGGAACACACAGGAGCTGGAGAATGACGTGGTGAAATACGCCATGGGTCCTTCCTCTGGGAAAGCCACAGCGCTGGGGGTCCCGAGAGATTCCTTCAAAGACTCCTGAGGGCACGTATACTTACCTGCAGGAGGGTCCGGCCCTTTTATGTCACCTCCAGCACTCAGGGCCTCCCAAGTACAGGCACAGAAGGGGTGGGTGACCTGGGGTTCCTTCTCGGGGGGCAGATTCCCCACAGCATCCTCCCTAGGGCTCACCGGCCACTGAGGGGTCAGCATTCAAGTCACTGTGACCCAGGGATGGTGACTCACTGGAACCCGAGAGTCTAGGGGGCGTGCTACACCTTCCTGCTGCCCGTGCTAGGGGTGGGGAAGGGGGGCCATACAGCCACCTCTGTCCTCTTGAGGGTCTGCAGAATTAGCCATATAAAATGAAAACTGGATTCACAGGGCTGGTGAGCTCTCTGGGGAATCCAGATCCCGGAACAGCCAGTTCGGGGAAACAAATGTGCTTGCTTAAGTGGGAGCCCAGAAAAAAAGTGACAGGAAAATTGAGGACTTGCTATAAAACTCATCTTCAAAAAGCCATAATTATCACAATAGTGTCACCTAAGCATTATTTACAAACACCCTTCTGCACAATTCCTGCTCTTTGAACAGCCCTTGTCTAGGTTATAGTGCTATTACTCAGGGTAACATTTTAAATTAATTAAGTAGTAAAACGAGGAAAACCCAGCATTTTTCAATCAACACTCAGGAGTGAATATAATTAAAATAGATGCAGGGGAACAGGCATAAAAGAGAGAGACGCTGACTTTCTAGCTTTGTGCCAGTAATTCCTACTCGTTGGCTGTATAATATGACAGTTTTCAACCACTGTTGCGTGTCTCACTCATTAGATGACCCCAATGCTGTATCAGGGAAAAAGTGTAGAACTTCTCTTTTGCAGGTGAGAAAACTGAGAACTTTAGGAAGTTAAAGGACTCATACAACATCGAGTCACAACAAAAACCCAAATTGCCAAACTCCTTGTTTCCGTGCCTAGAACACTGTGTTGTGGGGCGGCGGGGGTGGGGGGGTGGGTGTTGTGCAGCAGGGTGGGTGTGCTCATATCAAAAGCTGTCACATACTTAGGCTGGACCTTGTTCTTGAACGCTTGGGGCCTCCAAAGACTCCAGTTTCAATCCAGGGAAAATGAAGCCAATTTGCAACTGCCACATAAACGGAGGTGTGTCTGCTTGCAGACACAGGCCAGAGAACGCTCCTCCCTGTCTGGTGTCACTGCTGCAGCTCCCTCCTCAGCAACTGCCACTTCTTTCACATACACGGCCACACCTTGTGGTTCATGGTCACCTTCTGACCCTACAGGGGCACGACGGTAGCAAACAATCCCACACTCCACTTCCACGTCTTCCAGCCCCCGGCTAGCAATCGAACATATGACTGTGGGCCTTTGTTCAGTCCGTCTTTGGACAGCGTCCTACCACATAACGTCTCAGCCTCGGCCCTGTTAATCAATAGTGATGTAAAGTAAATTTGTCACGGCGAATATAATAAACATCTACATTCAATAGCGCTTTCCAAAATAATGCATTTGCCCTGCGATTATAAATAATCAGATAACTCAGATAACAGTGGCAACAAAAACAACTTGCATCTGTGCAGGGGTGGTGGGTGTTTTTATTTGGGGATCTTCTCTGCTACTAAATCGACAGAAGGAAATGAAGTAGGACGCTTGCTTCGTCCCAGGCGTGGCCTGTCCCAACCTGGAGTCAAGATGCTCCAGCCCTTTTCTGCCCAGCCGGAATCCCTTCCCCCACCTCAGTTTCTGGGACCAGCCCTAAGCGTAACGGGGGCATCTAGGCAGCTTTGGGGCAACTCTCTGGGATCCGCCCAAGGCCCGCTGACTGCCAGCCTGGCGCTCCTCTCCCTTCTGAAGCCTTTCTAGGTTCCTGAGCCCTCAGGGTGTGGAGCTCACTGGACTCCAAGCTGCCGCTCTCTCCCTCACAAGCCACCCGGGCCTGCCAGGCCTACAGCCCTGCACGCTAGGACCAAGAGCCGGTCCCTGAGACACTGCCACCTCCTGAAATGCTCACCAATTCTGTCTCATTCGACATCCTATTGCAACTCGTCACCCTGAGGGAGACGTGCAGGCTGCCACCCTCCTGCAGTCCCTCCACTTTATCTGCAGGTACGTGCACCCAGGGCCGCCCGCCACCTGGTCCCCCTTCCAGGCCTGTCCAGGCCCTGAGGACAAGACCAGCAGCTCCTCAACTGACCCACTGCAGGTCAGACCTCGCTCTTCCTTCAGTCCCTCTGTCCAGGCCTGCCGGTGAGATGGGGCCATTTCTCCGTGCAGAGACGACTGGTAAGTGACCGTCCTCACGCTCACCCTCCGTGTTTGCTTGAGGCCTGCCAGTGGCTCACACACAGCAACATATTCGTGGCCCTGCAGACATTATGATGCAGCAAATTTCATCATTTTCACAAAGATGAGGAATCAGGGGTCCCTTTTAAGAAAAATTGCGCTTAAGTTCAGTCAGTGAGACTAGGGCAACACCAGGACTAAATGTGGGGTCTCCTGGCTTCCTTCTTCCTGCATGAACCCCATTTGGGGAAAAGGCCATGTGTGTAATGCAAGAGGTGATGTCAATTACTGAGTGCAGGTGGGCAAGGAGGCTCTTTCTCACCCACGTGGGCTGACCTGATGCCCCTGGGCCCCGCCCTGTATGACAGACAAGTGCTGGGGCCCCCGCAGCCCAGCCACCTGCTTGCACCCACAGACGCCATTGTGCGCTTGCTCCACTTCACGGAATGGGACAGTACGCGCTGGCTCAAATCCCCAGCTCAGCACTTCTGATAAAACCAATTGTTTCCAATAAAACTGGAAGGACTTTTGTACTTCCCAGAGGCACCATCGAAACCTCTCAGTTTTCGGGCTTAGTTGACTGAAGTAAAATCGGCCGCGGAGCAGAAGGGCTGCTTTGGTGCCAATTCAAACCCTGGGCTGCTTGCAGAGTGCTGCGGAGCTCCCGCGGCCTCTGTTCCCGGGGACTCCCTCGTCATCAGAGACCTGATGTCACAGCTGCCCGTTCTGGGAAGAGCCAGAGGACGGCATCTCCATCCTGGGTGGGACATGAGGCCCTCTGAAGATGGCCTTGAATCTGCAGTGTGAACGAATTCCAAGCCACCTGGGGTGGGGGTGGGGCGGGGGCGATTTTCATATGTTGAATGCTATCTCCCAAAAAGATATGTAAAGTCCTAACCCCGCTATGTCAGAATGTGGCCTTGTGGGAAAATAGGGTTGTTGCATGTGTTGATTAGTTAAGATGAGGTCGCACTGGGTTGGGGATGGAGGGCCTTAATCCGGCAGGACTTGTGTCCTTAAGAGACACGTAAGAAGAGAAGGCCACATGACAACAGAGGCAGAGAGCAGAGCGATGTGCCCCCATGCCCACGATCAATCGCAGGCAACACCAGAAGCTGGGAGAGGCAGGTGGGCCTGTCCCCTACAGGTTTCAGCAAGAGTGCAACCCTGCTGACACCTTGGC